>JAPDOI010001247.1:72500-202482 GCA_029168955.1 Aplectana chamaeleonis | reverse complement strand
CATCTACCCATCGAATAATACATTGTGCACAGTCCGAATTCAGACAGTTTCTCTTTTATGCCTAGAATACCCGTGGTCCATTGGAAGTGTAGATTCTGTGGCTGTGTGCGAAACTGCGGCTACTTCTTCACGCTTATAGAACAACACGTTAAAAGAGCTGCTCCGAGGCAAAAAAAATGTCATAGTCGGTTCTTTTTCGAGCGAAAAATTACGATCATTTCTCAGCACCACGCTGGTTGATCCAACTACGTGAACTCGACCTTGTCCGCATCATAAATCCAGAGGGACTGCTATACAATTGGAAATCATTTACAATCTACTATTCTTTCTTTACGTCTGTGCTGATTTCTCGATTTGAAGGTATGCCTGGATGATGCCACTGTGAAATTTGAAATCTGGGATACAGCCGGCCAAGAACGATATCATTCTCTTGCCCTTTAATGTACTATAGAGGCGCCCAAGCTGCAATTGTGTGTTTACGATATCACGGAAATCAGGCAAGTTGAGTTTAAAAGTTTTGTTCCTGCTTTCAAGTTCTCAACATTTTATTAATGCGGCAGCGATCGTGTTTCGACAAGCGGCTATTATTGCGTATACTTTTACAAATGCTGTTTCCGCACCCGCTGCTATACTGTCCATTATCTTTAGCATTTTTCAATCAAAGCATCCACTTCCATTGATTGACTTCTCTTTTTATTGCTCTATGTTAAATACACTCTTTAGCTATTATTGTGTTCCGGAGGTGACTTTGGTCAGTCGTGTACAGGAATACTACTAGCATGGTTACTGACGTCTAGTCTAGTATTACATTTGAGGACCAATTTTGAGTATGTAGATTACAAACGTAAATAGGCGAACATTTTCATGGAGCATGTTTGGAGTATACGGAGAATGGAAAAAATGCTGCTATGCAGATATGCGCACATTAGTTGCTGGTTTCGCTAAACTGACCAGTCGCAAATGCGTGTGCTTTGTGTTGGGTTGTTGAAAAAAATGATTGCAGTTTCGTAAAGCCTTCTTGTCGCACTGCTAGCTTTTATTGCGTAGTGTGATATCGTATTCCAAAAAGCGCTTTTTCCAGTCTATCTAGTGCTTCCTACTGCTTTCTGTGAAAGCTAACTTTCCAAATTATCCGTTCAAAATTTATTGTGTTCCTGACTTCTGCTGTAGAAATACATGCCACTATTTGTACCATATCAGAGCATAATAACTGTCTCCGTAGTTGAATCGTCTATACCTTTCACAACTAGACGACGTTCGCCATCAATGTTGACAGATTTCGTACTTATATAAAGCGAAGCGGTACAGATACGTTATACTTGTATTTAGTAATGTTGTCCACACACTGAATTTGAGTTTTGAATTCGAAAATAGTGGAAATTCGCTGAAATCATCAGAGAAAAGTTAGATGGAGAAAAAAAGTATGCTTTGAACGCTATCATACATTTTAGCCAAAATTAAGTCAGCAGGGTTGGGAAAATTTTGATTCGAAAAAAAAACCGTCATTATTTATCAATCGAAATCCGAATAGGTTGCTTCCGGAACTTGTCTGCTTCACGATTCTCTAGGTCGGGTGCACAGCGTCAAACTAGATTAAATATCTGAATTTGTGGACGCTACTCTCGCTACGCCCTCAAATTCTCTTAGTTGCTGAAGGGGAGAGGGAACAGGGTACTGCGCGAGGTGTGGAGAAGGCCAACTTTTACTCAATACCTCCAGGAGCGTGAGTTGGCCAAGTTTGCAGCGATTCTCACAGATCTCTCTCCATGAACTTGTTAGTGTCGAATTTTCTGCGATTTCTTATATTCAACCTTATGAGGGACATCTCACTGTAGTGAGAGCCGTCACGGCTCAGTTAAAACAGCATTTCATGTAAATTAGAAGAAGTGTAGTAATCGAATTCATCGTTGAAAAACTGGTTCTAAATAGTGTACACCCCTGTTCATATTGGTTCCTTCGTCTCGCGGCGGAGCTCGAGTTTCGACGTAACCTGCTTTGCAGGGCTGATAGCATTTGTAGACTCCTTCTGAATCAGACTTTTGGGAGCATAAGAGTCAGCGACAGCTTGCATCGTGTTCCAATTTTCTTTTCTGATTTATATGGTTTGTGGGGTAATGGACAGAAAAATACGCAAAATCGAATCGTTGGGCTCCCATACATTTCCAAGGCCGCTTCCGAAGCTTGTTTGATGTTGGTCGCACACTGTGTCTTCATAATCTCGTTGCAGCCACGCACTACAGAAACGGCGCCAGCGCTGTTCAATAAGAGGTCAGCAAAAGATCGTGGCATCAAAATTTATCGCCCAGGGTCATTTACCGGCGTTGGCTGTTGTGTGTGTCGCCGCTGCGCCGCTCCGAGAAAGGCGTCGCCGTCTTTTTAAGCGGAGCGTCGAAATCGACCGGCGCTATCAGCAGCGGTTTTATTTTTACTGAATCTGGTGGGGGGGATGGGGAGCAGGGCTGTGCGTAATTACGAATTACGGTTTTACGATTTACGAATTACGGCCGTTTTGGCGGCGATTTTTACGATTTTACGATTTACGAAATTTCGACCTAAAATCGTAACGAATCATTATCAAATCGTAACAAAAATCAGTGAAAATGCGACTGGGGAGAACAAAGCTCAGGCGATTCTCGGCCTCCGAGACGACTGACAGTTCGGCTCGTTCTCTCAATCTGCGAATCGACTTCGGTTGCTGTCCGAGCCAGTGTTGCTGCCTTCGGGCCCACTGTTGTTGTTGTCCGAGCACCTGTAGTTTCGCCCGAACAGCAACAGCAGGAAATTGAAGCAAGAGCCAAACTGTCAAGCGGCCCCACGATTCTGTTCGATGGGGCTCAAGGAGCCGAGAATCTTCAGAGAATAAATAAGGTTGCTGTCTACAGCATGGTTAAGAATTAACTTTTTGTATTTCCAGCATTTTGATTGTTCTTTCCAATTTCAACATGCTGCCAGAGAAAGTTGCCTACTCTGGCATTTTCGAGGCGGAGCGCAGTTAACAGCAGAGAAGGTCGGTTATGGAAAAATATAGTTGTTGATAAGTGAGGATTCCCTAACGATCTGACTGCTCCGCTTTTCACACCGACCGCCTCTAATTTGTTATTGGGTTCCAACCCTTCTTTGTTCCATAAACGAAGGAAAGGCGAATTCGGTGGAGCGGAGGAAAATATCTTCTTTGTTTTTCACCCATCTTGAAAGCCCATCTTGAAAACGGTTCCCATTCTCTATTCCAATGATGTCTCTGGAATTGTACAAGACCTTCTGGGAACGGATTTATGGTCCCTCAAAAAATTGAGCTAGGGAAGCATTGTGGACGAGTTATACGGGGCTTGTAACTCCCGTCTTTTGCAGCCAATGTATGCGAGCTGACCTGAGTAAAGAGATAAGTTCAGAATGAAAGAGGACAGAACAGGGCTTTTTATCCGGAAACCATCGCTCATCTCACGTTCTCGATTGTTCCATTGTTCACGTCGCGGGGCGGAAAGGGGCCGGACATGCCCAGAGCGGCAGGGTTTGCCCACTTTTTCTAAGCCGTTTTGCGCGGCTCTGGGTAACTTTTCGTCCTGTTTCTTCGACGCTGTTCTGCTTCTGAAGAGCCATGAAAGCGTTTGCCTAGGAAATTCGAGGATGAAGTTTATCGTGACCAGTGCCTTTAAAGGCAGCATACACGCTCGTAAACGTGGTTGGGATAACAATGTGGATCGAGCCGTTATGAAAACTTACAACATAATGCCTACGCATTTTGAGTGTCAAGAAACGACCCAAAACGCCGCTACCATGAACTAGAAGTTGGCCCCGCCCTGCTATTTCCCACGCCCCTGAATTTGCCATTTTCCTCCAACGCAGGGTTGCTGGGCCATCTTCGCCGTCAGTGACGTGAGTGGTTCACTTGTTAGGCAATCCACCAACAGTACTGACGGTGAATATGATGACCCAGTAACCTTGCGTTGTGAGAGAAAAGGCCAAATACAGGGGGCGATGAAAATACAGAGGCGGGGGCAATGCTAACTAATGGAGCGGCATTGTGAATCGTTTTGACACTTCAAAAGCTGCGTAGACACCAGTAATCTAGGCCATACCATTCTATTTCCGTAGTTATCTCTCAATCCCACGTTTACGAGCGTGCTATGCTGCCTTTACGCTAAGTGTGTATCCTTTCCTAGACAGATATGGCCTTCAACTCTCGAACACCGCATTTTTTCGCTTACACAGTTCCCCTCCTTGGCTTTCACCGAACTGTGTTTGATATAGCTCTTTGATGATTCTTTATAAATTTCCATATTCAGGAGTAGGGCCACCGGAAACTGTGGCACAGGTTCGGTACTTGGTCAAGCTTAAAATTTTACTGTTCTGTAAAGTTGTTTCTATCCCACGCATTACGTTCACTGAAAATTTTTTCAAAGTACTGCTCAGAACCGTGTTATTTTCAAGCCAAACCTCAAGCCCTACGCTTTGATGTGAGAAACACCTCATCACTAAAGTGTTTTTGTATTTTATATTTGTTTATTGCAGGTCACGCCTGCATAGTTAAAGATTACATAGAAAAACAAGAAAACATTGAATATAAAGGACAGGAAAACAGATATAGTACCAATATGAATTGAAACAGGCTCTGTCATCCTCAGTCATCAAGTACTGATCCAAGCTACGTTTGAAAGCGGAAAGAGTTGTAGGGAGGAGTCGCCCCTCTTGAGGTAACTTTTTCAAAGCTCACTTCCTGCTCTATTCAGAGAAAAAAGTGGGTGCCTCAAACTTTTTCCTGGCTCTGTTGCGGACAAGTTTGAAGCTGCTGCCTCTTGTGGTAGACGCCTGAGCTGGAGGGAAATCATTTGGTTTGAGTCCCAACATACCCATACAATATCTTATAAACCATCCAGAAGATCGGACCTTTTCCTTCTGCAGAAGCCAGCGATTCAAGTTGTAGTTCCTTATTCCCTATGTGTGCTGCAGAGCATTTCATCATAGCTGCAGACCCTGACCCTGATCATCACCTAGCGTGTGAGAAGCTGTTTTGGAGTTTTCCCAACACACCCCTGGTCGGGAAGACCTTGTGAGGTTGGAAATTACAGTCCGTATACTCAAGGTGTGGTCTAACATACGTTTTATAAGCATTAAAAGCACCCTTTCGTCGTTGCTGGACTGGGCTCTGAACATGCTGCCTGCCCACATAACTTTACTAGCTCTAGAGCACAGCCTTAGCACAATGAGCATCAAAGGTGAGATCGCTGCATACCTGGAAACCCAAATCCAATATCTCCGTCGACAACCTCGAGCTGCTGGCCATCAATGGTATAAAAAAAAAGCAGCTGAACTATCGCTTCCTATGTGCAAGACTTTAGTTTTTCCTTTGAGAGCAACATACTCCACTCTCTAGACCAGCTTACAACCTTATCCAAAGCCATTTGCCAAGTACTCCTTGTCGCATGCCGTCTGGATAGGAGAGAAAATTTTAAAATCATCCGCAAAAAGCGACAGCCTTTTAACCTTACCAAACGTAACTATTCATGGCAACTCAAGTAAATATATTGAATAAAAATTGGAGAAGAACTCCTCCCTAGGGTTACTCCACTGCAAAACGGGTCAGAAAAAAAAAAAAACAAACGGATCAGAAAAAGTTGAGTTGACTCGAGCAACAAACGACCTATTGCTTAAAAAGGCTCTTATCCATGCTATAATTCTAGGATGAATGCCAACTAGGGCGAGAGTTTGGACATGAAGGTTTGGAATGAGAGACCCTGTCAGAAAAGCCTTGCAAAAAGTCAACATAGATGACACCCAACCCCCTTTTCCTTCATCCACGTTTGAGGTCCATTCGTTAAGTGGAGATGCAACATGGCCGTAACCGTCGACTTTTTCTTTTGAAAACCATGCTGGGAATCCAGAAATTATTGGAGTGATCCACTCCAAATGCTTGCATATTCTCACCTTGAGGATCTTCTCAGAACAACCTACTGAAAATAGAGGTAATGCTTACTGGCCTAAAGTTTTCAGGAGTTAGTATGAGGGGGCTTTTTGGAATAGGAGTTACAAAGGCTACACGCCACCTATCCAGGAACCTCTGCTCGCATGAACGAAAAGATTAAATATATGTTAGCGGTCAACTATGAGGTGGGCTACATGTTTAATAGTTTTAAAGGCAAATGGTCTGGTGTGTCCCGGAAAAATGAATTAGGCCAGCTAGAAAGGAACTTGTGAACATCTTCTGGATAAAACCAAATAGAATCATCCATAGTATTGAATTCCTGGGCAGGATTCACGCCAACGCCATACCTAGGCCCATCATCCTCGCAAAAAGGCTTTTCAAAAACAGATGCGAAGATTTCCGACCTCTCTTTATCGTCTGTTATTATGGACCCGCATCAAACTCAATAGGCCCTAACCGGGGTTTGTCCCTCAATCTAGCATTCAACCCAACAGCCTATAGAACGCATTTTTTCCACCTGATTCAATGATCCTCTTTTCAATATTTCTGCATTGAAAAAGGATTTTTCCAATTGCTTGTCAAATCTGAAACATATAGCCCTATACATCTCCCAATCATTTGCTGCATTGGTAACTCTAGCCCGACTCCATGCCTGAAGATTTTTGAAGCGCCAATCGCCCACCGAATGCTCCAGAATTGTTTCCACATCAAAGGTATGGCTTGAGAGTTTTGTCCTGAAGATAACTCGGCACTTTAGTGATGAGGTGTTTCCATATCGAATGAGGTTTAAATACCATGTGTGTGATTATTCATTATCTGTTACGAATTACGATTTACAGATTACGAGGAATTTGAAAAATTGCGAATTTTACGAAAATAACAAAATTCCAGTTACGCACAGCCCTGATGGGAGCGATGGGACTCTGGCAGATGCGTTCCTCCAGCGAGACATGGCGCCAGTGCATTAAGCTCGAACAGTAATTGCTCTGCGAAGAGTTGTTTCTTGATCCCCACACACAAACACATTTGGCCATAAAGCTCGCTGGGTTTGAAGCCGAAGGACTTCCAGAATTTTGGCACATGCTCGATAATATCTAGAGAAATTATGTTGCAACCGCGAGTGCGCCTGAAACGGTTCGAGTGCGTGTCCGGGACAAAGATTACGGTGGCATATTAATGTGCGACCAAAATCAGCAAGCTTCGAAAGCAACTCCTGCTGAAGAATCGGAGCTCTGGGATTCAATTTTGAGCATTTTTTGCAATTGTTTTTATTTGTGATAATACGTTTGTTATTGTTTTGCCACCGTTGTCTGATTCGAAAATGTGTTGGTCCGTTCACTTGTTGGTGGTTTGAGCCTACTTCAACTCCCGAAAAAATTCCGCCAAACTTAGCAGCAGATCTGTAGGGTATAAACATGTAATCACGTCCACATCTGGCTTCGTGACTGCTGAGAACTTCTCTTAGTCGAGATACGCAGTGGTTCATGCAGAGGGGTTAACTCCGCATCCGGAGTGTTTCTGAGAGATTAGGTCCTATACCCGTAGAGATTTCTCCGGTTAATTTAGTGCTTTTGTTCTTCAAATAAAACAAAAGCCTTCTAGTATTGAAGAAGACGATAAGACCCTTTAATTACACTATATGTGCAGAAAGGAGCAGCTGTCACTTTTACATTACATCGTTGATGAATCCATTCCCCACAGAGGCCTTCAGCAGCTTCAAATTTTCATTTCAATTCCTTCCTTACGTTTATCTGCATGTCATCATATGTTACCGCGGCAAGCGACCAGTTTGACATAGATAGTGCTTTCTGCCCTAGTGCAATTTATGGTCAGACCTTTTCGAGGTTTGGTTGCAACTCCTTGGGGAAAATAGGAGAGCGCTTTGCACTCTGTTGGGGACACTGTGAATTCCCTGGGTTCTCATTGGCATTACTTGTCCTGAAGATAGTTATGACACAAGTGGGTGCAAACCAGTGCCTACTGGGGACTATGGACTGCTTGAGCGTTGGAGACAGGCAGTTGACGTCAGCGGGGAACACTCGCAGGAGGTCGCCGATGCTGCTAAGCGATTTTGAGGACAGCTCCTGTTGCATCGCTCTCACAATCTCCTACCTCCTTTGCCTCGACAGCGGGGGGAATCGTGCGGAAATATTAGGTCGTAGAATTAGGTGCCCCAACAGTGCTACATTCGCAGTGGTTTTTGGGATATAGGCTGATCTTCTAGTCAGGAATAACCCCTTTCATAAGAAAGAATATTTCATGAGTCGTCTTATGTGAGCTTAGATGTCTAGGTGCTATGACGGCTGTTTCACCAATGGGACAGCGGGTGAGGCATTGAAGAGGAGACGTTCTGCTCTGGCCCGCGTGGTGTACCCTTGTTCTTCCAGGATGAACCAACAGTTATGTTCAACCCAAGCGAAAGTGGTTAGGTTCTTTTAAATCCATTGGTTTCTTTGCAGCTCCGTCCTTGAGCATTAGCTTATATTGAGCACGAATGCGCTGACTGTTCATCCCACACAAATTGTATCAGTGGGGACGGATTTGATCGTAGAAACTCCATGAGTGGTAACGAAGTGTAGAGATGGAGACCCGCTTTATTTCGTAGAAGAATCCAGGGTCAAGCAGGTCTCGTTGTCTCGCACGTCGACGGAGCTCCCTCTCTTGGTGACCAATTTTTTAGAAAAGTTTCGACGATTTTTTCTTGTAAATTTCATTTTTATTCTTTGTAATTGACGTTAGTTTCTATGCCGACAAGCCTCAGCGGGTGTCGAGCCAACTTTTACTATTAGAAACAGAGAATTAGAATTTTTCATTCCCAACATTTTCATTCCCACTCTCCCAAGAATTTCCAATTTTCAGCCATTATGATTCCTCCTTCGTTGACTCCGCGGGACAGACACCGCATGACCCTGATGAAATCTCTCTTTAACTGCTTTCCTTACATTTCGTTTCATTTTAGGAATCATTTCCAAAAAGCCAAAAAAAGTGGGTGAAGGAGCTCCAACGACAGGCTTCTCCCCAATATCGTTATGGCTCTAGCGGAGTAACAAGGCCGACATGGCTAATAGGGGTATGCCAAAAGATTTCTTGTTTTCAGTTGTTTTTTTCTCAATTTTTTCTCATTTTGTCTTCAGAGAACTGTTGAGTACGAAGAAGCTCAAGCATATGCTGAAGACAATGCGCTACTGTTCATGGAAACCTCTGCAAAGGTACTCCTTATTGTGCTATTTTTCTCTTGAATATGATGCAAGAGTTACTCACTGTCTGCAGGGCTTGTACACAAAAGATGGGGAAGTGCTACGTAGTACTGCGTAGCACCCTCGCCATCTTTAATCAAATCCGTGCGTCAGCGAATTTCGCAGCGAAGCCACTCTGGAAGTCACCTTAATGCTTCTTTACTCTTTAGGAGGTTGCTCCCTAAGGAACTCGGTGATCGCGATCCGCGCGCATTTCGGGACATTCTGCCACCCGCTCACCCCCTAATTTCAAAGTGTTCGCCACCCGCTGCCCCTCGTCTCAGGTTCCGCTACCCGCTGCGGGTATAGCGGGTCGCCAGAACGACTAGTAGTGGTATTGTTGCCGGAGAACTGGTCCGCGCGTAATTTTTCATCTGCACAAAAATTTCGCACCAATGCGGGGTTTCCCTTCCCCTTCCAGAATTCCGGGATAAGTTTAAGAGCCTTAAGAAGTTGAAACATCCACAAAGGTCGGATTTTTCTATTAGAGTTTAATCCGACATCCTGAAGACCTACGAAATCGCGGCGCGGACCAGTTCTCACGTTATCGTAATGGTATAGCGCGTCGCGAGAGCTTCTTTGCGAGCCATTGGCCGCGCTATCACTTCGAAAACACAGTTGGCGTCTTTTTTTTTTTCCTTTACGTCGTTTTCTCTTTTTCTATGCTTCTGTTTCAATTTCTCTTTCCTTAACTCTTTTGATTTGTTGTGATTTAGAACTATGGTGACGTTTTCTGCTCATGTACTGCACCTGCTATAATCGGGTGACTGGTCGGTCACCCGGGAGAGATGTCTAGGGTACGTGACCGAACTACTCCAGGCTAATCTTTATTCAATTGAGTGGTGAATTCTCACCAACTCTCTTTTCCCACAAGAAAAACGATCCGAAGCCGATATTGAGCTCTCGCTCCTTGCTTATAAAGGGAATGGGGCGGGGCCCCAATACATACGACGGCAAATCAATGACAACGGCGAGAGGAGTGTGTGAGGGAGGAAGCGCGCAAGAGCGCATGACAGAAACCGAGAACAAAGACGCTAATCAGCCAGCTGGATCAACTAACCAAGGATATCGATCGACAAAAACGATATGAAGGAGAAATAGCATATAAAAGGTTAGGAATAGAGTATAAATACAAAAACTATCAACCTATTATTAACAAGAGTAATTACAAAAACTACTACACACATGCACTCTCACATACTACACTTCTTAACATGCCCCCTCTTGGGGATGAGTCGTCCCGACTCATAAACAGCATTAAAAACAACGTATATACAGTGTGGGATCTTCTAGATCAATGGCAGCGAGGAGACTTCCGAGCGGCAATCCATTGACGAGCGAACATCTCTTGATCGAGCCCAGTCCGTGTATTTGAGTTTCGGCTGTCGTCGGTGAACTATATCCGTGCATCGTCAGGATGGCGAAACCTCGTATCATCTGAACGTCCGTGCATCTTAATGTCCTTGATCACGGGATTCGGCTTGATGATGTCCTGTTGCCACCTCTTTACGTCGGTGATCACGTGCTGTATTGACGCTGCTCCTTGCAGGTCTTCCATCCAGGGCAGACCTCAGGTACCGTTAGACGCGTTCTGCTCCGCACGCCAGCTTCGACGGTGCTCTCCGCTTTTCTCTTGCTCTGAGGCAGGTCCTGGAGGTTGCTCTACCTCCTCACTGCGTTGCGGCAGGAACGGACCACACCTATGCTGACCTTGCGGTCTACATGACTCCAGAACACGGCGCTGACGTGCCACCCCCCTCCTTTTCCCGATGCTTTGCTCCTGCAAATGCATGAGAAGTGGTAGGCTTGCTTTCACCATCCACGTCGCTAATCGCCTGTGATTGCGACGTCAACCTCCCAGTCACGGAAGTTTCCTCAGTCTGAGAGCGTCCACGCCTAGCAGGTGCAGCCTTAGTTTCCTGCCTCTCCAGACATGTACCTTCTTCGCTACAATAGCGTCCGCTGCTTCTGGATCACAGTTCCAGTCGTTTTAACCACGCCCTGAACGTGTTCTGCCCAGTCGTCTGTTTCCTGACTACTGCTTGGCAGCTCCGTAGCCTTTGAATGTTTCCGTTCTCTACAGTTCTTCCGAACATGGCCGAGCTTGGAACGAATTTGAAACATCTGACAAAACGACTTTCCCAGTCTCCCACTTGAGGTAGGGTACTGCGATGACCTTGGACGACTGCCTCCTCTTTGGAAGAGTGATTCTGCAGCCAGAATGCTCTACCGTACGCCCCTTCTAACGGAAACTGAAGCCCAATTTCTTTAGTGCGTTGGTACCCAATACGAGTGTTCCGTCTCTCCAGCTCATGACGAGCAATGAAACCCTTTGCCTGCTGGATTTTGCCGACCTGCACCGTCAGCCGCTGAACAGCTCCTTTGCCCCAGACGTCATCTTGTTACCAGAGGCATCGTACACTGGCTTCTGCTGGTCGAGGAGGAAGCTCCTCTATATCAGCGTTCAAGTCAAAGCCTGCATCTTGGGCAGCCAAAGAACATGTCCAACGGGATTATGCTGACTTGCGATCCCTGTATCCACGTAGCGCCTTTTACGGGACAGTCCAAGCAGATGGACGTCAACTAACATTTGCTCACCCACGAGCTCTGTTTGTCTCCCTTCCCGTTCCTACTGCTCCACATATCCACTCTGCTCCAGAGACGAAGAAGTAGGAATATCCTGGAGTGCATCAGCTTCCACCGTTGTTTCCGTCGACTCCTGCATAGGGGCTTCCTGCTTCACAGCTCTGCAATCTCGTCTGAGATGGCCCGTCTTGATGCAGTTGAAGCACACCTGATGCGGGGAACTCACGCTTGTCAACGCTGGATTTTTGCGTCTCCTTGGTGAACAACCGTTCTAGAGGCTGGAAGTTTTCACCGCAGCCGCGGAGATCTCCACTCTGAATCGGTTGCACCTATTCTGCCGTCTGAAGGTGGGGAGTACACCGCAGCTGCAACTGCTCTGCTCCTCTCACCCAGCGTTGTGCTATAGCTTTGACCATCTCATACGCTGTAATTCCCTTCGAGGCTATTTCCATTGTCGTGAAGAAGTTGCTAAATACTCTGGCCATTCTGGAAAGCTGATTCACAAGCTCTGCCGCTCTCATACAGAGACAACTCCTCTTCGCTTGCATCCGGATGCGCCTTCCTTGTGAGCTTCTCCAGCCTCTAGAGCAGTACCGCCGGAAGTGACATCTGTCGACTTTGACAAGCGTTTCAGATCCATGTACGCCTTCATCTGAATTGCGGAATCATGCGTTTTCAAGCTTGTTCCGGAGACAATCTTACCAATGTCTCGAAATCCGCCTGTTTGACGTAATCCGGTAACGCCTCTGCTACCGCTTTTGGGTAACCCACCCCAGTTTCGAAATCAGGAGAGTGCACCAGAAGATCATTCTTCAACCCCAGATGCTGGTATTTCATCCTGGAATCGCAGAATGAAATCACCAAAGTTTATGCAGCTTCCGGGGTCACGGGAAACACCTCTACGTCTGGCAAAGGTCATTTGCGGCGATCATAGCCCCAATGTTGTCTGGACATAGAGCAACCTTCCTGGGGAGAGGCACCGGCTCGACCTCGATACGAGCTTCGGTTCCCTCATCTGCTGCCCGATGCCGGTTGACAACGGTACGGTTCTCCGGCAATAGTGCTCTGCCGTTCAGAGGCTTACCCTGTGCCGCCTGCGCTTGGATAGAGGGGTTCCTGTAAGTGTAATCCCTGCATCTCGACGTCTTCGAGATACGGTTGCTCCAGACCTGATCTGTGCCTTCGCCTGCACATTACGGCCTGGAGGTTCTGTTCTGCAAATGAGTTCCCAACTTCACTATAAGCTATGCGCTCCGAGTCGCTGTTGTATACTCTTTAGATCTCTCTCGTCCTTTTTCGGCTCAACAGAGGCGCCCTGCCCTTTTCGAGAGTGCAATACGACACCTTTGCTGGAACAAATGGCTGCGATTGCATCGCACACCTTTTCTTGATCTTGTGCGAGTACTCCTCCACGGCCAGCAGCTTCTCGAGCTTCATCCTCAATGATACTACAGTTCTCATTGACTATTGAACTCGCCACTTTCCTCACTTGCGTGGGAATCTTCCCGCCTTTGCTGCTTTTTTGCTGTGCTAGATCGGACGGTAACTCTCGTAGAGCACTCGCAGACCAACTATTGATGGCTTCGGTCGCATCTCTCACCTGCTTCAAGGTCTTGCTCGCAGCAACATCGAAAAGCCCTTAGTGACAGAGACGATCCAAAGTCGTCTGCATTGAGAAGTATTTGGTTTGACGTGGACGACTTCGTCCAGTATCAACCTCTCAAGGATTCCAGCTGGATCCATGTCGGGAAGGCCTCTGACGACATCGTTCTCTCTGGAAAAACACACGTGAAGCCTATTGTATTGGCACTTTGCCTCAGCAAACTAGTAACACAGCACTCAGACACACGGCTCGGATACTCCCGCGACTCCTGGCCGCTGGCCAGCCAGTGTACTCCGACAGAGTATGTGGCTTTTACACCTACAAATTACGGCACGCCGCAGCGCTACGCGCAACGCCACCCAATCAGCTGCTGCCTGCACGGACACGCCGAAGCTGTGTCGGAATACACTGCCGTAACCAACGACAGGAGTCGCGCCCTTAGCCGCCCCGAACGCGGCGCTAACGGCGGTACCGAAGATTAGCCCGGAGGTTTTGTTCGGCCCCCAAATCACGGGTGGGGGGATGTCTAGGGTACGTCACCGAACTACTCCAGGCTAATCTTTATTGAGTTGGCGAGAGTGGTGAATTCCCTCACCAACTCTCCTTCCACAAGAAAAAAACGATCCGAAGCCGATGAGCTCTCGCTCTGCTTATAAAGGAATGGGGCGGGGCCCCCAATACATACGACGGCAAATCAATGACAACGGCAGGAGAGAGTGTGTGAGGGGAGGAAGCGCGCAAGAGCGCACGACAGAAACAAACAAGCGCCAATCGGCCAGCTGGGATCAACTAACAAGGATATCGGGATCGATGCAAAAACGATATGAAGGAGAAATAGCATATAAAAGGTTAGAATAGAGTATAAATACAAAACTATCAACCTAATATTAGCAATAAGAGTAATTACAAAACTACTACACACATGCACTCTCACATACTACACTTCTTAACACTATATAGTTTACCTATTGTTCTCCCGTGGTTACCTTCTTGACCCGTTAGCCACACCATTGTTACGACCCCTTTATTGTCATTTTACGAGGCAGCACATAAGAAATTGCCTTAGATTATCACCCACGAGTATCCCAGATAGGTGCCTAATTACTCTGTACTGGGATCACTCGCGCCATAAGCGCCTCCATTATCAACATTTAATATCAGCACGTCGTAGAGTCATTCGATTCGCCTCCATTATCCGCATAAAATTCGTGTGATGGTGACGGAGTAGAACCACATTACTCTACGAACGCTTTCTTGAAAAATTCCTTCCAAAAAAAAAAAAAAAAAAAACCCAACTAATCTACTTGAGCACTATTCCCTAGAGACATTTTTTCATCTAAACATGGGCAATGAAGCATATTTCTGAACGATTTGAATAAATCGAGTTACACATATCCCCTGTAATTTAATTTAAGAAGAAATTCATTGGGGGAAATCTTTCTATTTCTTTTTATTCGCTTGAATTCTGAATGACTCTATGAATGCAAAAAATGGACAAATATTCGATGAAAGTATTTAATCGTGGAAAATATAAATAATTATAAAGTAATGAGTGAATATAGGGTTTAATCCTTATACTTAAAGCAGTTATGTCCCGATGTGTGTGTGTGTGTGTGTGTGTGTGTGTGTGTGTGTGTGTGTGTGTGTGTGTGTATGTGTGTGCATGTGTCCCCGATATCTTTGGAATGGCCGATCAAAACTTGTATGAAATGGTACCCAACATTTAGGGTGGAGTGCGACATTTATCGATTACCAAAAAATCTGCCCGACTCACCTCTTACGTGCCTCGGGCCAACCGAGTTTGTCCGTGGAGCGCACCTCTTTTGGCCGTGGGTCATGATAACTTCTGCGACTCGTCTAGCGATGCAAAAAATGCAGGGCGTCATAAAAAGGTGTGCAGGACCCCAGTGAGGGTGTGCAAGACGTCATGAGTAAGGGTGTATTGCAGGACCCTAATCCCGGAGTGTGCAGGACGTCATAAAAAGTGCGCAGGTCCTAAGTAGGAATGTGCAGGACCCCAGCGGAAGTGTGCAGGACGTCATAGAAAGTGTGCAGGACCCCAGTGATGGGAGGTGTGCAGGGCGTCATAGAAAGTGTGCAGGACCTCTAATCCGGAGTGTGCAGGACGTCATAGAAAGCTGCGCAGGTCCTAAGTAGGAATGTGCAGGACTCCCAGCGGAAGTGTGCAGGACGTCATAGAAAGTGATGCAGGACACTCAGGCCGCGGGGGTGTGCAGGAGCGTCATAGAAAGTGTGTGCAGGACCATAATCCCGGAGTGTGCAGGACGTCATAGAAAGTGCGCCAGTTCCTATGTAGGAATGTGCAGGACCCCAGTGGAAGTGTGTGCAGGGCGTCATAGAAAGTGTGCAGGACACTCCAGTGGGAGTGTTCAGGGCGTCATAGAAAGTGTGCAGGACCCTAATCAGAAGAGTGTGCAGGACGTCATAGAAAGTGGGCAGGTCCTAAGTAGGAATGTGCAGGGATTCTCCCAGTGGAGGTGTTCAGGGCGTCATAGAAAGTGTGCAGGACCCTAATCGAAGTGTGCAGGACGCGTCAGTAGAAAGTGCGCAGGTCCTGGTGCAGGAATGTGCAGGACCCCA
Organism: Aplectana chamaeleonis; assembly: GCA_029168955.1. NCBI lineage: Eukaryota > Metazoa > Nematoda > Chromadorea > Rhabditida > Cosmocercidae > Aplectana > Aplectana chamaeleonis. Next base: position 186,536 of record JAPDOI010001247.1, on the reverse strand, counting down.
GTGGGAGGTGTGCAGGACGTCATAAGAAAGAGGTGTTGCAGGACCTCCAGTGGGAGCGTGCAGGGGCGTCATAGAAAGTGTGCAGGACCCTAATCCCGGAGTGTGCAGGACGTCATTGAAAGTGCGCAGGTCACTGGTAAGTGTTGGGAATGTGCAGGACACCCCACAAGCGGGAAGTGTTCAGGGCGTCATAGAAAGTGTGTGCAGGACCTCCGGTGGGAGTGTGCAGGGCGTCATAGAAAGTGTGCAGGACCCTAATTGGAGTGTGCAGGACGTCATAGAAAGTGCGCAGGTCCTAAGTAGGAATGTTTGCCCAGGACCCCAGTGGGAGTGTGCAGGGACGTCATAGAAAGTGTGCAGGACCTCAGGCGGAGAGTGTGCAGGGCGTCATAGAAAAAGTGTGCAGGACCTAATCCCGGAGTGTGTGCAGGACCCCAGTGGAAGTGTGCAGGACGTCATAGAAAGGTGTTGCCCAGGACCTCCAGTGGGAGCGATGCAGGGGCGTCATAAAAAGGTGTGTGTGCAGGACCCCTAATCCCGAAGGTGTGCAGGACGTCATTGAAAGGTCGCGCAGGTCCTAAGTACTTAGGAATGTGCTGCAAGGACCCCAGCGGAAGTGTTCAGGGCGTCATAGAAAGTGTGCAGGACCTCAGTGGGAGGTGTGCAGGGGGGCGTCATAGAAAGTGTGTGTGCAGGACCCTGGTGGTAGGTGTGCAGGACGTCATAGAGAAGTGCGCGCAGGTCCTGAAGTATTAGGAATGTGCAGGACCCCAGTGGAAGGGTGTGCAGGACGTCATAGAAAGAGGTGTGCAGGACCTCAGCGGGAGGTGTGCAGGGCGTCATGTAGAAAGTGTGCAGGACCCTAATCCGGAGTGTGCAGGGACGTCATAGAAAGTGCGGCAGGTCCTAAGTAGGAATGTGCAGGGACCCCAACGGAAGTGTGCAGCACGTCATAGAGGGTGTGCAGGACCCAAAATGGTATGGCGTGGAGGGCGTCATAGAAAATGTGAACTCCAACCCAGCAGGAGTGTGCAGGACGTCATAGAGAGGGCGCAGGTCCCCAGTTGGAGTGTGCAGGAGTCTCATCGAAAGTTAGCAGGACCGCAGTGGGAGTGTGCAGGACGTCACCAAGAGTGTAGAAATTTGAAAAAAGGTTTTTCAATTTTTAATGCCGTAAATCTTAACCTTTTGTGGAGAGGAAAAAGATAGGGAAAATATGAATCATGCAGAAAGCTGTGGGACGCGTTCTTGAGATTGGCGCAGAACTCCTGCGACATTTTTTGCCAGTTTTAGGATACAAGCAGCAGCTTCTACTTCCGCACCTTCTCTGTTCGCCACTCATTGCAACCGCTCAGGTCATTTCGAATCCCTAACTTCCAAAAACCAGTTTTATATATATGTTGCAAGTCTGAGCTTATCAAAATCTGTACCACAAAAACATAAACAACCACCTACTAATTTCATTCATTGAGAACAAAAGGGCATGATGTTGGTCAACTAGGAAACACTCATATAATATGAGAATGCGTTTTTCCTTATCATGATAGAGACGGTAAAGCGAGAATAATCAGCTTTGTGAACTTTACAAATTGGAAGAAAGCGGCAGTGGGTAGCGACGTAAGGGAAAGGAAGTACAGAAGGGGTTCTGAATTTTTTGTGCCGGTAAGCAACGCGGACGCGATTTACACGCTGGCTTCTTATGTTTTGCTTTATGATCCCACATTTTTGATATACCCACGGCCTGCTGTAAATGTACGGCACCTTGCTCTGCTCAGGAGAGTACTTTCAGGGTAGGCGGAAGTCAGTCACCACCGTTCTAACAAACTAATCCGTCTCAGGTAGTTGGCTCATGCAAAAGTTTCAGTGAGCGAAAACTTCGCTAGGTCTCGCTAGTATATAGTAAAATAAAATAAAAATGTCATTCATTCATCCCTTTCCGAAGTTTTTTTTTTTTTTTTTTTTTTTTCTTTTTTTTTTTTTTTTTTTTTTTTGGAAATTTTGATCTGATATTTTGCCCATTATTTGGAGTTTTCCTCATGCACATAATTCTTCACTTTTTATACCCTCATTCAGTGCATCTCAGTCAGTTTCAGGTAGTCATGGCGTTAGAGCAACCCGGTGAGGAAAACCCTGCACTCTACCCAAGCGGCATCGTCACCTAAGCACTAAACTTCGCCATGACCCCGTGAAGAGACGCTTTTCAAATGACGTCCAATCAAACGTGACCCCTGAATATACCCTGGCGATCCTCTTCCTTTGATTAGTTGCTGCTTTGGGATGAAACCTAAGACTCTTTCGCAGAACATCTGCCGGTTAAGCGCTATTTTAGGTTAAAATTTAGCCCACACTCCGGGTTTTAAACTCCAGTGGAAATCAAGGAAAGCGTCCTGTATTCCCACTGGAAATCGTCTTCTCTATTTTCCCTCAGGGGCAAGAATCCCAACCGAGAATTGCTACCTGAGCAGGTGTGTTCTGGTGAAGTGCTGTATTAATATAACTGCACAAATACCGGAAAATATAAAAATTTATCAGGGCAATATTTCTGTTACATAAATGACATCTAACGCATGCAATGTAATTCGAGCTGTACACTGTTTCAAAGTAATAGTGCAAAAAACATGCAAACAATACCAAGTATAAAAGGGAAACCGCACATGTGCCTATGTAGTTTAGAAGAATACATTTGCACGTGGAAAATGTAAAAAAATAGTGACAAATGTAACAGTGGAAAGCGTATAAAAATAGTAACACATAGAACTGTTGAATTTAGGAAACTACTTCACTCCAGAGTCAAAAATCTAAAAGTAGAAAAATAGAGCTGTATGACATACAGAGAAAGATTGAAAGTCTTAGTGCGGATAGAATACCAAAGATGGTAAAGCAAAATCTTCCAAGTCAGTCATCCCTAACGAAAAAAATACAGTATGTGTAAGTGTGAAGCACTTTGAAAATCGAATTGAAGTTTTTAATGGGCGAATCACATAGAAAAAAATTCGCAGATCACAAAGTCTATACCTCCAACTTGTTCGAGACAGCTTCGTCGGTCATCCAAATAAACTTACAGCGAAGATGCTGAAATGAGAGTAAATTTTAAAAAGAAATCAGTAATGCACGAGTGAAGAATTTTAAAAGACGAACTCAACTTGTTTGAGAGATTAGCGGAAGCTTTTGTACTGATAAGACTTCGTAATGAACGGCGCTGATACTCAGTCTTGGAAAAAATAACCTATAAAGATTTAAATCCAAAGACAGTGTTCAATAAACTCTACAAATACTAACAGTATTCTTTGAGCAGGACGCCAGACACACGAAACACACACACAATCATATCGCAGATTGAGGAAATAATAGAGGACAGACTCCTAGAAAAATAATTTATGCATGGTACTTAGTCCACAAATAGGAAAAATACGCGGAGAAAAAACAGCGAACAATAAAACCTACTTAGAATACTAGACAACAAAGTGAAGGAAAATAATAGTTGAAGGAGAAATAGCAAAGAAACAAGGGTCGAAGCACGGAAGCGATACTCGTGGAAGAGGAAGCGACGCGGAATGTTCGGCGTGTAATTTACTGTCCCGATGCAACTGCGCAACACACCTCGCTTTGGCGTCGGATTTTGTGACTACCGCCGTCTCCAAAACAAGGCCACGCCACTTCGACTCGGAAAACCAGCGGCCCTCCGACCCATCGTTGCACCCAATGCACCCAAACTTCTACGGGGTTTGCAAAGCACTTTTCGTCAGAGATTCTAATACTTTTTCAGATGAAAAAAAGAATTCTTCCAATGCTACACAATGTATCATTCTCAAACCTGCCCACTTGCAGATTGCACGAGGTGGTAGTTAGCGCCTATGGAGGTAAGATGCTGTTTTAGTTGTTTGCAGTCCATGTTCTGGTGGTTTTTGCACAAAGTCTGCAGGTGTGGAAGGGGGCTTTAATGTGCTTTAAAAAGGCAGAGTTAAAGGAGCTTCCAAATGCATTTATTCCGCTGATGCAAAGACTGGTTGAGGGGCACTCAATATTCACCCATAGAAATGAAAAGATTCATCTATGAAAATGAAAATTTATTGGATAACTTTTCCACGAAAGCAGTAATACCAGTTTCATTTCAGGAGGGATACTTCGGAGCTACTAATTTCGAAAAAGGACAACGGCAAGTTTTAGTGGAATCCTGATATGGTAAGTGCACTGCTGCTACATTTATGTACCACTTAAACCTACAAAAATCTTTTTTTTCAGCGGCATGAAACCCCGAAAAGCAGCTAAGATGCAGGAACCGAAGAGCCGTGAACGGGAAGAAGCATGAAGCAAAGGTGTTATGTGGGTGACGTAATTGCTTGTCCATATGCTAAATTATTTTATTCGCTTGTCCTGAAATCTTTGCATCAAAAATATGAATTAATTCATTAATTAAGATGATGCGATATATATGTGAAATTTTTTTTAACTTTTCGGGTAGTATGATATATAGAGTTAGAATCTATATTCATCTTTGAAGGAAAACTAATAATTTAGGAATGTCCGCAATTTTACTTCATGCGAGGATTTATTGCTGATCAATTATTGATATGGATGTGAGACGTTAAACCATGATTGTGAATATATCAATGATTGAACATCCACGATATGAATATATTGATTGCCGCAATAATAAAGGCATTTCAACTAACTGTGAATCATAAATCCGAGACAGGAAGATTGGATTCGATCGAGCATGAGAATTTAGTCATCGGGGCGGGAGCTAGTGTTAAGCAATCACGAAGGAATGCTCGCCAACCGCTACCATTTCACCGGAGACCGGAGGGCGGCGAACGGGTGGGTGTGATTTGGCGAGCGCGCCGCCGAATTAGTGGTGGCGGGCGGCGAGCCCAGGCCGGCCAGCGCTCGCCACACGCTGCCATCTCGCTCGCTGCCCGGGAAAAGGGTTGCTCACCACCGGACTCTCGCTTCGCGGGTGGCGACCCCCACCCTTCTGAGTGGCTCTGAAATAGCGGAATGTTATAATCGTAGCATAACCACTACGGCGACAAACACGTCTACATCAGGGGCCGAATTGGTGAACGCGCGGGGTTGGGTAAGGGTAAAGGCGTTCGCACTTTTGATGATTACCCTGTGCGAGCGGAAGATCGCTAACCAGTCGATGCCCACGTCCTACCCAACTAAGGCCGCCGTCAGAGGTGGTCGATGAACTGGAGTCCCACCCGGTCGATACGCACCGAAATAGTGACAGTCGGGTGCAGAAAAGCAACCCACTGAGTCCGACTGCGACCGACTCATTGCCACCGCAATCCACCCAGTCGATACGGGTGTTTCACGTTCGCAAACGGGCAGATCTATTGCACCGAGGTCGGGTTTTCTGCCCCGGACTCGGTCGGTTTTTCGACCAAGTCTGACGGGGGCCTAAGAGGCTGGGGCAAATGAGACACGGCTCGGCTACGAGACCGTTTGCCCTGGCGGGTATTCATCAAAGATGCCGACGCCTTAACCCCTACCCCAACCCCATGCCTTCATGAATTCGACCCCTGGTTGTATTTTCACTGCGGTGATGACGCCATCATGACCTTGGCAGCTATCAATTAAATAGCGAAAATCGAGGGCGTAGCTTCAGCACCAAAACTGAAGTGTTGGTTCAGGAACATGAGCAAGCCACGCAATATTCCGCATCGGATGTAATAGTGCAGGACAGTTTTGGTCGTGCCTGTGGATTTCTGCGGATTGAAAAACGGCCAGGTTTTCCCGCCCTGGCCTTTTGCGGTCAGACCCTCTCAGATCCTCTCTTGGATGAGATAGGTTATATATCTCCTGTCGACATCTTGTTAAGCTTTGGAGTGATTTGGTTTCTGCGCACGCTTACTCACGCACTCTCGGGCGTCGGTGGCCGGTTGAGAGGAGTTGAACGGGTAGGGTGCTCCCGCTCGAAACGAAAAAAAGGCGGGGAAACCCCGCAAACGCCTCCGCTCATGCAGAAAGCTGCGCGTGCCCGTCTCCCACCCAGCGCATGTTGCGACTTCGCAACCTGCTTGATCAACCCGAAAGCTCCGCGTGTCACCTTCGACACTGGGGCAACTATGACGTCATAGCCTGCCTCCATTGTCGGTCTAGAAACCTCTGTTTCGTGCCATCCAGTGACGTCATCACGTTCTCAAAGAAGGGACGTCTACCAAATATGCATTCGAGGACACCCGTTGCAGGTTTAGAGGCGACAGGGGTGGTGTCCTAACCCACTACGGATGCTGTCGAATGCTTCGATATTTTGAGGAATGCCAACGGGGATTAGCAAAAAGACCAGATCTTTCAGTGCCGCGTGAACATTGTGAGCCGATATTTTCGCGTTGTACACGAGAGAGTTTTAGAGAAAAACAATAGGGACACCGTGGGATGTTGCCCAAAAAACTCTGCCAGGTTTGAGGCCTCACCCCGAGCCTCACCTCACCCCAGGTTTAACCTTTGCCAGTTATGAATCAAGCCGGGCTGATCAACCAGATCGGATTGATTTAATTGGGGAAGAGGCGTTTCAAACGTTCACCGACGCCCGCCAGCGCGTGAGTAGATATAACACGAGATTTTTTAGAACTGAGGGGAAGGCAGATTTAGCTATGATCTAGTTCCGCAATCGCGTTCAGTCCGCAGTCTCATTATCTAACTGTTTTGCTCCGCTACGGGAGGTTTATGATTTGGCATAGTAATATTCGTGAGAAACTCGTTAAAAGAATTGATATACTCTATGCATTTGATTTGTCATGAGATCTAACACGGAAGAAACACTAAAAGCTCGATGAAATGATGTGCCATTGATTTGGATGTGTTCTTTGTTACCAAAAATCGAAAAGTGAGTGTGGTTTTGAAAGGCCAAATCACGTGCTCTCTGAGAGCAAATGTTCGCTCGCGGTCAAAGTTTGCCAGTCTGAGCGCCTTGAAACACTATTTTTTGACTCGCACCCTAATTTTCATTTCTTGACGATTACACGTATGTCTAGGCTCAGTAAAACGCACATGATTCGGCCTTTTAAAACCACACTCACTTTTCGATTTTTGGTAACAAAGAACACATCCAAATCAATGGCACATCATTTCATCGAGCTTTTAGTGTTTCTTCCATGTTAGATCTCATGACAAATCAAATGCATAGAGTATTTCACTTCTTTTAACGAGTTTCTCACAAATATTACTATGCCAAATCATAAACCTTCAGTAGCGAAGCAAAACAGTTGGATAATTTCATTTCATTTTAGCGAAGGTTTCCTTAAGAGATAAGACGAAGAAAACAAGCCGTTCATGGCCTTTCTGCCGATTGCACCTGCTCGGCACTTCAGGACACTCCAACTTGGGTCCCGACCACCTTCCCCGGCGCGCTGTAAACTCCTGGTTGGATTCCGGGCATTTGATGCGGCGCTCTGTGCACCCCCAGTTGGGTCCCGTTCACATTGCCCGGCGCTCTCTGCACTCCCACCTGGGTCCCGACTACTTCTTCCGTGGCTCTTTGCACCCCTACTTTGGTCCCGTCTACTTTTTCCGGCGCCTAGGCACTCCCAGTTGGGTCCCGCCCACTTTTACCGCCGCGCTGTGCACTCCTCCTTTGCCCCGACTACTTTTTTCCGGCGCTCTGTGCACTCCCACTTGGGTCCCGACTACTTTTTTCCGGCGCCCTAGGCACTCCCAGTTGGGTTCGGCCCACTTTTACTAGCGCGCTGTGCACTCCTATTTGGGTCCCGACCATTTTTACCGGCGCCTAGGCACTCCCAGTTGGGTTCGGCCCACACTTTTACCGGCGCGTTTTCACTTTTCCGACGCCCTGTGTTTTCCCACTTGGGTCCCGCTCACTTTTACTGGCGAGCAGTGCACTCCTACTTGGGTCCCGACCATTTTTTCCGGCGCCCTAGGCACTCTCAGTTGGGTCCCGCCCACTTTTGCCAGCGCGCTGTGCACTCCCCCTGGGTCCCGCCCACTTTTACTGGCGAGATGTGCTCTCCTACTTGGGTCCCGACCATTTTCACCGGCGCCCTAGGCACTCCCAGTTGGGTTCGGCCCACTTTTACTAGCGCGCTGTGCACTCCTATTTGGGTCCCGACCATTTTTACCGTCGCCCTAGGCACTCCCAGTTGGGTTCGGCCCACTTTTACCGGCGCGTTTTCACTTTTCCGGCGCCCTATGTTTTCCCACTTGGGTCCCGCCCACTTTTACTGGCGAGATGTGCTTTCCTACTTGGGTCCCGACCATTTTCACCGGCGCCCTAGGCACTCCCAGGTGGGTTCGGCCCACTTTTACTAGCGCGCTGTGCACTCCTATTTGGGTCCCGACCATTTTTACCGGCGCCCTAGGCACTCCCAGTTGGGTTCGGCCCACTTTTACCGGCGCGTTTTCACTTTTCCGGCGCCCTATGTTTTCCCACTTGGGTCCCGCCCACTTTTACTGGCGAGATGTGCTTTCCTACTTGGGTCCCGACCATTTCACCGGCGCCCTAGGCACTCCCAGGTGGGTTCGGCCCACTTTTACCGGCGCGCTGTGCACTCCTATTTGGGTCCCGACCATTTTTACCGGCGCCCTAGGCACTCCCAGTTAGGTTCGGCCCGCTTTACCGGCGCGTTTTCACTTTTCCGGACGCCCTATGTTTTCCCACTTGGTCCCCGACTACTTCTTCCGGCGCGCTGTGCACTCCTACTTGAGTCCCGGCTACTTTTTCCGGCGCTCTGTGCACTCCCCACTTGGGTCCCGACCATTTTTTTCCGGCGCCTAGGCGCTCCCAGCTGAGTCCCGCCCACTTTTACTAACTAGTGCACTCCTACTTCGGTCCGACTACTTTCGGCGCGCTGTGCACTTCCCTTGGGTCCCGCCCACTTTTACTGGCGAGCAGTGCACTCCTGCTTGGGTCCCGACCACTTTTCCGGCGCCCTAGGCACTCTCAGTTGGGTCCCGCCCACTTTGCCAGCGCGCTGTGCGCTCCCCTGGGTCAGCCCCCATTACCTGGCGAGCTGTGCACTCCTGCTTTGGGTCCCGACCATTTTCCGGCGCCTAGGCACTCCCAGTTGGGTCCGCCCGCACACCGCCGCGCATTGCACTCTACTTTGGTCCGTCACTTTACTGGCGAGCAGTGCACTCCTGCTTGGGTCCCGACCATTTTTTCCGGCGCCCTAGGCACTCCCAGTTGGGTCCCGCCCACTTTTACACCGCCGCGCATTGCACTTCCTACTTTGGTCCTGTCCACTTTTACTGGCGAGCAGTGCACTCCCTGCTTGGGTCCCGACCATTTTTTTCCGGCGCCCTAGGCACTCTCAGTTGGGTCCCGCCCACTTTTACTACAGCGCGCTGTGCACTCCTATTTGGGTCCCGACCACTTTCTCCGGCGCCCTGCGCACTCCCAGTTAGGTCCCGTCTCACAGTTCCCGGCGCCCTACGCACTCCCACTTCTGTTCCGTCCTGCATTTCCTGGCGCGCTGTGCACTCCTAGCGGGTCCCGACCACTTTCTCCGGCGCCCTACGCACTCCCAGTTAGGTCCCGTCCACAGTTCCCGGCGCGCTACGCAACCCTCATTTGGGTCCTGCCCACTTTAACCGCCGCGCCTTCCACTCTTTTCCGGCGCCCTATGGGAGTCCCGCTTGGGTCCCGCTCGCACTTTTACTGGCGCGGTGTGCACTCTACGATGGGTCCCGACCATTTTTTTCTGGCGCACTACGCACCTCCCAGTTGTGTCGCGCCCCACTTTTTACGGCGCGCTGTGCACTTCTACTTGGACCCCGACCATGCGTTCTTTCGGCGCCCTACCCACTCCCAGTTACGTCCCGTCCACGGTTCCCGGCGCCCTACGCACTCCCACTTCTGTTCCGTCACTCATTTCCTGGCGCGCTGTGCACTCCCTACTTGGGTCGCGACCACTTTCTCCGGCGCCCTACGCACTCCCAGTTAGGTCCCGTCCACAGTTCCCGGCGCGCTACGTGCACTCTCATTTGGGTCCTGCTCCACTTCCCCAACCGCCGCGCTTCCACTTTTTCCGGCGCCCTATGGAGGTCCCGCTTGGGTCCCGCTCACTTTTACTGGCGCGGTGTGCACTCCTACATGGGTCCCCGACCATTTTTCTGGCGCACTACGCACTCCCACGGTTGTGTCGCGCTCCACTTTTACGGCGCGCTGTGCACTTCTGCTACTTGGACCCCGACCACGTTCTCCGGGCGCCCTGCGCACTCCCAGTTAGGTCCCGATCCACAGTTCCCGGCGCCCTACGCACTCCCCACTTCTGCGGTCCGGTCCTCATTTCCTGGCGCGCTGTGTGCACTCTACTTGGGTCCCGGACCACTTTCTCCGGCGCCCTACGCACTCCCAGTTAGGTCCCGTCCACAGTTCCCGGCGCGCTACGCACTGCTCATTTGGGTCCTGCCCACTTTAACCCCGCCGCAAGCTTCCACTTTCCTTTTCTTTGGCGCCCTATGGAGTCCCACTTGGGTCCCGCTCACTTTTACTGGCGCGGTGTGCACTCCTACATGGGTCCCGACCATTTTTTCTGGCGCACTACGCACTCCCAGTTGTGTCGCGCCCACTTTTTACGGCGCGCTGTGCACTTCTACTTGGACCCCGACCACGTTCTTCGGCGCCCTACCCACTCCCAGTTACGTCCCGTCCACAGTTCCCGGCACCCTACGGACTCCCGCTTGGGTCCCTCCCACTTTTACTAGCGCGCTGTGCACTCCTACCTGGGTACGACCATTTTCCCGGCGCCCTACGCACTCCCAGTTGGGTCCCGTCCACTTTTACCGGCGCGCTTACACTTTTTCCAGCGCCCTACGCACTCCCACTTGGATCCCGCCCACTTTCACCGGCAGCGCTGTGCACCTCTTACTTGGGTCCCAACCACTTTTTCCGGCGTCCTGAGCACTCCCAGTCGGCTCCCGCCTACAGTTCCAGGCGCTCTGTGTACTCGCCACACATTTGGGTTCCGCCTACCGTTACCAGCGCGCTGCGCACTCCTTGTGGGGTCCCGACCAGTTTTTCCAGTACCCTACACGCATTTCCCATTCGGGTCCCATCCACAGTTACCGGTGGCGCTCTGTACACACTCTTGATTGGGTCCCGCCCACTTCTACCAGCTCGCTGCGCACTCCCACTGGGAGTCCTGACCACTTTTCCCGGCGCTCTACGCCTTACCACTTGGGTCCCGTTCACTTTTTCCTGGCGCTCTACGCTTCACTCACTTGAGTCCCGTCCACTTATTACGGCGCTCTACGCACTCCCAGTTGGGCCCCGCCCGCACTTTATACAGTGCTTGGTTGCACTTCAATTTGTGTTCCGCATCGCACGCGGGGCATATGGTCACTGATGGACCTGAGGCACAACGTCTCTCGAGCTCTTATTAAAGTCTTTTATCACGTTATTCACTCCACTTCTCTTGAAAGACCGAGCAAACTTCTTATCTACTAAATTCCTTCAGACACACACACACACACACACACATACACATACACATACACATACACACATACACATATACACATATAAACATATACACATATACTCATATTTATTTATTTATTTCTTTTTTGATGGTTCGAGACTCTTCTTCTTCCACTTTTTATTTTGGCTAGCTTTCGCCAATAATGGCTTCTTCAGACCTTCAAGAAATGCAATAACATGCACGCATATTACAGAGATATGATACCGTTACATGAGCAATACATATACCAGATCCAAGAACGGTTGTCCTAAAGCGAGAGGATGTTGCGAGCGCTGAATGTCGTAAACAGTAGGTCCAATGGATACGACAGATATGGTCATGCAGGACTTACCCCGACAGAGTCACATTTCCAAGGATGAGAATTACTAAGGCAATTCTCAAGGGAAGGGAGGGCGAGGAGGATAGGGCCCGGTATCAAGTGATGATCAATCTCATCAAATCGCCAGAGCTCCTCCCTTCGCGTTGATTTCAGTGACGTAAGCTGGCATGAATTTCTCTCGCTTCCATAATCTTTCTTTCCAGTGGCTGCATCGAAGTGCCGATGAAGTACAGATACATCGAATAAAGGCGCGTTCTCACAGCTATGTTTCGATGTTCGATGTTTCGAGGAAACCGCTGTTAGGATAGGAAGGCCGGATTAGTGAACGCCCTCCGATGTTCATCCAAACGGTGCCTTCAGTGGTCGCATTGTGATTTCACCTACATAGCGTTCTCCACATCCTCTGCAGCGGACGAGGTATACAGTGCCACGAAGCATGCAGATTTTTCTCCTGATTGCCGACTTAGTAGCGACAAAGTATTATCCCGGCATCTGCTTTCGTAAATCCTTGAAGATGTCAAAATATCCTTCAACGTCGGTGGAGTACGAAAAAATCAGACGAATAGGAAGTTGAGAAACCCTTACGGCAGCGTTTTACTCTCTTTAACGAGCGATTTTCTCATTGTTGACGTATGGTTGGACGAGAGCAGCATGCCGTCTGGTGTACTATAGGGCTTCCATGTTCTGATGTTTCCAGGATTGTAAAGCCATTGCAGTCAAGAATCGCTGCGATCTTGGTGTCCACTTCTGGATCAACAAAATGACCCCAGCTTCGACTTCGTCTTAATTAGATTCTTCACGACATTTGCTTTCTCTATATACAATGGGTGAGCGCTCCTTGCATGTGTAACAAAAAATATTTGTGGATGCTTCTTTCTATTGAACCATAGATGTTCTTTTCGTCCTTCAACTATTCGTACCTTTAGTATTGAGAAACGGCAAGAAGCCGTCCATTCCCAGTTCTTTCCATGGTAAGAGGTTACGTTAGCATCCTTGCGTTTAACCTCTCTAATGTCGATTCAAGTTCTTCCTCGGTCGTGCCGACGACAAATACGTCATCGATGATACCGCTTATAAAACAGGATGTCGACGCTTAGTGAAGATCTCTCTATTTTGTCCATAAAAATGATTTCTGCCAAAAAGTGGAGCCATTCGGTTCCCCCATTGCTAGTCCACGCTTCTGCTTATACAGTCTGTTATTGAAATAGCCAAAAGCGTGTTGCAGCCTAGTGCAGCTTCGATTAGGATCACTTATGAATCCCGAGATGGAGAGTCCCATGGTTTGGTACATCACTATGGTGATCTTCGAGTAGTGAGAGCACAGCTTCAACAGCGTCCGCGTTGATTCACATTCGTATATAATGAAACGACGTCAAAACTGGCGTACCGCGCGCTGATCTTGGGACGGGACACCGGCGAAGTGATGAGAGGAACTCGTTGACATTCCGGGATATGTGCTCCAACGAATCGTAGAAGTGGCGAAAGCTTAATTTCACCAGGAACCAACTAATGCGGTCAGATGGGCCACCGCAAGACGCAATGATTGGTCGTGTCTTAATATGGCGTTCTCAGTGAGCAGCATGGTATCAGCAGTAGGATGGGATTTTGTGCGTTTTACCAGATTTCGTAGAAGCGTTGGTAACGTCGGGGTCGCGTCATGTAAATCGTTTTTGCCATTGCAACTCCTATACGGTCTTTTCACCACTGACATGACAGCGCTTTTCACTCTTCTGCATGTGATTCTTCCGAAGGCCGACATCGTTGATTCCTCGTAAACAGTGAAGTCCGAGAGGGACCTTGTGCTGTGATTGTTTTTGTCCAACGTTTGAGGGCATGACAACAAAGCGATCCGCACTTAAGTCCCCCAACTGTGAATCTTAATGTACTTCGAACACGCAGCAAAGTTTCTTCATCCCCGCTCGTTCAGGTCAGAGTTAGATTGGAGTGATAAAGGTTCATTCGAAGCGTTGAGATAGATACGGTGAATCGATTGCTCCGAGTGCTGTTATTTTGACGTCTATGTCACGGCATGGTGGTGGTAATTGAATTGTGTTGGTCTTGAATGGCATTGATGACATCATTGTCGAACTGCGATCAAGCACTGTTGGGCCACGATGTTTCTTTCCAGCGTAGAGTGTGGAGCTAACTGGTGTACTCCACAAAAGTGCTCTGTCTACGATAGATCTGTCTACCCTCCGGTGTTATTGCGAAAAGAGGGACCAAAGGTTAAGAACAGACTGCATGTCGCTATCCACTCCGGTCAGTTCGCTATAACCATGTGGCGGCTTGGGAGGAACACAGTTTCTTTGGATGAACGATGACTGTTGTATCGGTGCGACGGTTGATCTGATCCAGAATCCAATTTTCTCCCAAAACATGCACTTTGCCTCTCACGTAACTGACAACAGATTCGCTGGATTGAGAAAAAGAGTATTCGACGCCCATAGATCTGAAGAAAAGCTCTTCTCGTAGTCTACGCTTGTTGCACAAAATGCCACGTATGCAGAAAGCCTCTTTCTGTCGCTTTCGATCCGCAATGCTGGCATCGATAGGGAGAGCAATTTTCAGGCCTGCAACCCTCAGGTGGACTTTCGCGGTTATTTTGGTAAGGGAATCGTGAGAATCTATGCTCAACAAAGCTAGGAGAAGATTCGCTCCGCGCTTGCAAGAATAGTAGGAATCTATGAGAGTGGTGTCATGTACTCACTGATAATTGATGGAAAGCAATGTATCGCAATAAGATAGCAAATATCTCCCGGCTAATAAGATAACGGCTTTGCAGGAATTTGAGATGTGGTAATATAGAGCTATCTCTGAGCCTCATCAGATATGTATTTCTTTTTGATGGTTCGAGACTCTTTCTTCTTCCACTTTTTTTATTTTGGCTAGCTTTCGCCAATAATGGCTTCTTCAGACCTTCAAAAATGCAATAACATGCACGCATATTACAGAGATATGATACCGTTACATGAGCAATACATACCAGATCCAAGAACGGTTGTCCAGCGAGGATGTTGCAGTGAGCGCTGAATGTCGTAAACAGTAGGTCAATGGATACGACAGATATGGTCATGCAAGGACTTACCCCGACGAGTCACATTTCCAAGGATGAGAATTACTAAGGCAATTCTCAAGGGAAGGGAGGGCAGAGGAGGATAGGCCCGGTATCAAGCGATCAATCTCATCAAATCGCTTAGAGCTCCTCCTTCGCGTTGATTTCAGGACGTAAGCGCTGAATTTCTCTCGCTTCCATAATCTTTCTTTCCAGTGGCTGCATCGAAGTGCCGATGAAGTACAGATACACATCGAATAAAGGCGCGTTCTCACAGCTATGTTTTCGATGTTCGATGTTTCGAGAAACCGCTTTGTTAGGATAGGAGGCCGGATTAGTAGAAGACGCCCTCCGATGTTCATCCAAAGCGATGCCTTCAGTGGTCGTGCATTGTTTCACCTACATAGCGTTTCTCCACATCCTCTGCAGCGGACGAGGTATACAGTGCCACGAAGCATGCAGATTTTCTCTGATTGACGAGTAGCGACAAGTATTATCCCGGCATCTGCTTTCGTAAATCCTTGAAGATGTCAAAATATCCTTCAACGTCGGTGGAGTTACGAAAAATCAGACGAATAGGAAGTTGAGAAACCGCTTACGGCAGCGGATTTATCTCACGAGCGATTTTCTCATTGACGTATGGTTGGACGAGAGCAACGGCCAGTCTGGTGTACTATAGGGCTTCCATGTTCTGATGTTTCCAGGATTGTAGCCATTGCAGTCAAGAATCGCTGCGATCTTGGTGTCCACTTCTGGATCAACAAATGACTCCCAGCTTCGACTTCGTCTTAATTAGATTCTTCAACGACATTTGCTTTCATATACAATGGGTGAGCGCTCCTTGCATAGTAGCAAAATATTTGTGGATGCTTCTTTTCTTTGAACCATAGATGTTCTTTTCGTCCTTCAACTATTCGTACCTTTGTATTGAGAAACGGCAAGAAGCCGTCCATTCCCGGTTCTTCCATGGTAAAGGTTACGTTAGCATCCTTTGCGTTTAACGCTCTCTCAATGTCGATTCAAGTTCTTCCTCGGTCGTGCCGACGACAAATACATCATCGATGTACCACTTATAAAACACAATGTCGACGCTTAGTGAAGATCTCTCTATTTATTGTCCATAAAAATAATGATTGCCAAAAGTGGAGACCATTCGGTTCCCCATTGCTTGCTAGTCCACGCTTCTGCTTATACAGTCTGTTATTGAAGCCAAAGGTGTTGCAGCCTAGTGCACACAGCTTCGATTAGGATCCTTATATCCGAGATGGAGAGTCCCATGGTTGGTACATCACTATGGTGATCTTCGAGTAGTGAGCACAGCTTCAACAGCGTCCGCGTTGTTCAAGCATTTCTCCCGTATATAATGAAACGACGTCAAAACTGGCGTACCGCGCTGATCTTGGGACGGGACACCGTGGCGAAGTGATGAGAGGGAACTCGTTGACATTCCGGGATATGTGCTCCAACGAATCGTAGAAGTGGCGAAAGTAATTTCACCAGGAACCAACTAATGCGGTCCAGATGGGCCACCGCAAGACGCAATGATTGGTCGTGTCTTAATATCGTTCTCAGTGATGAGCAGCATGGTATCAGCAGTAGGATGGATTTTGTGCGTTTTTACCAGATTGTAGAGCGTTGGTAACGTCGGGGGTCGCGCTCATGTAATCGTCTTTCTTTGCCATTGCAACTCCTATACGGTCTTTCACCACTGACATGACAGCGCTTTTTCCACTCTTCGTGCATGATTCTTCGAAGGCCGACATCGTTGATTCCTCGTAAACAGTGAAGTCCGAGAAGGACTTGTGCTGTGATTGTTTTGTCCAACGTTTGAGGCATGACAACAAACGAGATCCGCACTTGTCCCCAACTGTGAATCTTTAATGTACTTCGAACACGCAGCAGTTTCTTCATCCCCGCTCGTTCAGTCGGAGTTAGATTGGAGTGATAAGGTTCATTCGAAGCGTTGAGATAGATACGGTGAATCGATTGCTCGAGTGCTGTTATTATTATTTATTTATTGTTACGCTACATAACGTAGACGTGATAAACATTAAAGCATATACCCATACAAGCACCAGAATAAGCAAAGTGATGGAGTTACCATGTGGAGCAGAATGTCTGAGGCTTTTCTGTTTGAATGATAGGAAAGAGTAGGGCACGGGAAGAATCTCCAGATTCAAAGAAGCAAAAGCAGAACCAGCTCTACAGGTGAAGCTGTTTAATCTGTGATTAGTTTTTGGAGTTTTTTTTTCATATACACGTATACACAGATGCACACATACATACACACATATACACATATGCACACATACACACATATATATGTATATGTTTATTACACTCACATAAGGCAAAATGCGTGATAATAATACGAAGAGATGCACAGAAAAAACTAACAAGACCGGGAGAAAAGAAAAAAACCTTGAGCAAAAAATATAACTGCTATTCTTCATACACACTACCAATCAAACAAACGAAGATCTTATCTCTAGAAAAGAAAGAAACAATCGAAAATGCTATTTTTGTAGCTAAGAACTATTTGGGATACCCGTCGCCTAAACTGGCTCAAGGGGAAGCAGCGCCGGTGACTCTTCTAGCGATTTTTCAGGTAGCATGCGCTACCCGCCCTATGTGGAAAAGACCTAACTCCTAACACTGGTAATTGGCCGACCAAGAAATAATTTCATTATTTCACCTCTAGTTCTCGATGTGACTAGTTTGAAATTAGGGTGCAAGCCTGAAGAATACTGCTGTTTTCCAGAAGTTTGCGGACCATGCAAAGGTCAAATACTCTGCGCCGAGAATCCAGCGTTGGCAACCCAAAATATTTGTTCCTTAAGCGGGCCCTGGGTATCTTGGAATTCAGGAAACCACCGATGCGAATCAACAGTTTGCGAGTGAAACTATTCTGGACCTTTTCGAGCTGCCAATATCCTTTTTCTTGTGCGGAGCGAATACTGCTGTTCCAGATTCCACAATGGGTCGTATATAAGCCTTCCATATGCCCATAGCAGAACCTGTTTGTTTCTAGTGGAGATACCCTTTATATATCTGAAAGAAATCCGCCTGTGAGCCAGATTGGCATTTGATTTTGACATGCTCCAGAAAAATCCAACTTCCTATCGTAGTGAAAACCGAGGTCTCGAACCGAGTCTCACCAGCTCGCCAGCGCGACACCAGCACATGTATATGAATGGGCCGTCGACGCCGGACTCAAATGAACCCGCATAAATACAGGTTTTTGCGGAGCCAGTGGCAGCTGCCAATTCTCTCGCCCAGTCAACTATCAGGTCAAGCACCTCCCTGCAGCACTTTGGGTATCTAATGGATCAGAAATGACTTTTGTAGAACTCTTATACATCATCCGCGTAAAATTTTACTGTAACACTTTTGTCATGAAAAAATGATAGGAATGTCAGCTGTAAAAAATACTAAACAATATTGGTGATAATACACCCCTTGTGGGGACCCCGCCGTCGCTATGTTTCTCACCTTGGAATAGCAATCCCCGACCCTCACCTGAAACGTTCTATCAGGACAAAAATCGGGCGAGCCATTCTATCAATATCGGATGAAATCCCAGATCCCGTAAGCCAGTTTTGATGCTTTGGCAGTTTCAAATGTGAGACATGAAGGAGTGAGGCTTTATGCTAGCACTGGTCTATAACTCTCCTGGATCAGTGTGGCCGGCATTTTTCTTCAAAATTGGTGTTGTTAGCAAAAGAAGAGTGCTTCCAGCTGATTGGAACTTCACCAACAGATAAAAAGACTGATTGAAGATATAGGCCAAGGGACCACAAATAACGGGTGCAATTTTTCTGAATAAAAACAGGAATGAAATACGGGGTGATCGAGGAAGATTTAGACCACTTAACTAACAAATCCTGCAACTTCATAGAATGAAACCACGGAAAATCCAGTCTTAGGCTGAATACCTGAGGAACGATGAAGACGGACAATTTCCGTCATCTTCTTGAATTGATTCACGAAATGATCCGCCAACATGTTTGCCTTATCACTGGCCGATGTTGCAAGTTAAAGGTCTCCTGTTCTTAAGACAGCCAATACTACTCCTTCCTGTAACTTCTAAGAATTCCAGATAACGATAGAAGTTCTTATCTCCCGACTCTATCTTTTTCTTCTTCAAATAACTGTTATATTTACCCAGCTGAGAATGGAACTTTTTCGCGAATGCGTTATATGTTTCTAATTTCCAGTGCGCCTTGCTTCATAAAATAGGCATTCACGATGTTCAGACATTTTTTGCAAGTGAGCAGGCAGGCGAATAGACTTAATAGAGGACACAAGCTTCCCCACGGCACATGCAGATCAATAGCTGCTTGGATAATTGACAAAGAAAAAGTTCATATTTCTCATTTACGCTGATGGTAGATTCTAACAGACCGACTCCAGTGAATTTGGCTAAGATATCCATTGACGGCCGTGCATAGTCGCACTTGGCGTAAAACTCCTTGGCGATAGACCGGTGAAGAGCCCGTTTCACAACATTGAATATCAAATGCTTAACGAACAGGAAGAACTTCAGACGGTAGGGATTTCTCAACGCCTGTTTTCTGATAAGAAGAACATGGCATGATAATCTTTCAAAAGTCGATTTTATGCCTTGAAACGGCGAGCCTAAGCTGATGAACATATACCGGAGAGCAATCCACATTTAAATGAGAAAAAGTTAACATCCATCACACAAAATCTGGCATCAATGACTCGATCTTTGCCGTACAGGAAGATACTTCGACTCAGGAACACCACTAAGAACCAGGAGACGAGCGCGCTCCTTCTCTTTCTCACTATCACGAGTGGTAACAAGAGGCGATGAGACTTGAGAAGAAGATGGTAATGCAATGGAATACGTCTGAGAAGGTATTCTATTTCCATTCAGCCGTAAGCTCAGGATTAACAAGAATGACTTTGGAGAGAACTTCTCAACTTGGTGTTTTCCTTGTTGAGGTTTTCCAGCCTGTCCAGAAGTTCCGGCGTTCAGACGTAAAGCAGCATCCGTGTGACGTCGTCCTCCTCCAGCAGGGAGCGCCAGAATTACTCCAGAGCGTAGTGAGGCACTGCATCATCTTCCATAAGTTCTTTTGACGGCCTGCCTGACATCCGAACCAGTTATTAGCTACGTTCAAAATGTCGTCCTTGCCCATTGCCATTTGAGACTGGGACCAACCACAGACACCAGATACTTCAAACCTGGGTAATTAAACCGATCGTTACACATACACATATACGCATACATATACACATACACATACACATACACGCACACACATATTAGAATTCGCAATTTTTTAAATATTTCGAGACCCACTAAGGGAATTTATGTGAAATTTGGGCAGTGTTGAGAACCCTTACTGCTCTATCTTTTGTGAAAGTCCCTTGTTTCAAGATTTCTCCCGAGCCAAGATTCTGGATTGAGGGGTGTGCGCAGAAGCAATCCTTTTCCAAATCAGGTGCGCGCTTCGCGCGCACAACAATTATCACAATTGTAGAAGCGAAGCGGTTGTTTTGAGAATGATTTCTTCATTTTCATAGTAGAATTTTTCAATAACAACCGCTTTGCTTCTACGATTGTGATAATGAGGACTGAACGCGATTGCGGAACTGAACTGTGTATAATCTGGTTGCCGAATCTTCCATGTGAAAGAGTGGATCTGGCAGTGCTTCTAGTACTGAATAATTTGCATGTTCGTGTTCGACTAGGAGCAGAGTATCTGTCAACGGTGATATTCATCTTGGCCTTTTGAGGGCATGAAAACAGATGGGTCCCATATGAGTAAGGCAATTTCTTTAATCAGCTCTGGTGTGTTGGTCCTTGGTTTTTTTTTGTAGTTTTTTGCGGCTTCTCATAAATTTATCATAAAAGAAAGGACAGCGGCGTTAAGAAGCGAACACACATCTTCTATGTACTGTAAAGCGCAAATTACCTGATTCAAGTTGAGTTTGAATGCACGATGATGTGCGTTGCAACGCGGTTCCGTGACGCGTGCACACGACTCCCTCAAATTCGGGGCGCCGCAGCTTCACGTAACATCGCGAATTTCGTGTCAGTCAGTGTCATGAACACGTAAAATTATTCGCACTATAACTGAAGTATTTAAGACGTCAATGAATGTGAATGATATCTTCATGGCGATTGCTAAGAAGCTACCGATTGGTCCACCAGCCGGCGAGCCAAGTGGAACAGTGGATATGAACCAACCACAACAGGCACAGAAGGGTAATTGCTGCAAGTAAGGTGGTCCCGAATGAGCTGAAATCGCCTCGCTTCCTCACTGCCGACATACGCACGGAAGCCGCCGTTTTATCGCTTCTCGCTTGCGAATCGGCCATGTGAGAGTTCGATTGTCGAATCTTTCGAATGTTCTGTGAGACTTCTTGCTATCATATATGCTGTGTGTTTGTCGTTGGCGCTGGATGTGAGGTGTTGTGATGTCAGAAATTCCCAGACTTCGGGCCATTTTTATTCCTTTTTTTTTCATATTTGCTTACACTCGAGAATGTATATGATTTTGTTTTTGACGATGAACGCCTTTTCTATTCACCGTCTAGTGCTCTACATATGTGTTCATTTTGCCGTCATCCTCACGTTTTTTATATGTTGTCCGGCGATTTTTCTGTACACAACATTTTTAATTTTTCTTCTTGAAGATAAAAGTGTAATGTTTTTTTTTCAAAATAACGGTTCATTGAGAATCTACTGTTAGTTTTTTCTCATTCGTTAGCTTCACTTGTTTTCGATTTTCTTCTTATGAAATTTGTCACGCTAAGTAGTCGTCTCATCCTAAGTCCATACATATATTTATGCCGCGAAAACTGCTGTACGCTGTATGCTTGAGTTTTCCATCAGTGGTGTTTGGTCGTCAATTTGTGAAGTATTTCTGCATGTCTTATTATCATAAAGCTATTCTTCTGAGAATGTTGTCGGAATTTTTCTGAAGAACCAAGTCATAAACCTACGTACATCTATTTTGTGTTCCCGCGATATTATCATTTGACAACGACTTTTCAACGTTTGTTCAGTAGGTGAGAGGACTCATTATTGTGAAAGAGACCCAGAGATGAGGGGTGATTCTCGTTAGGCATCTTTCATAGTCCTCACCGCAAGCGCGGGACGAGCGGTGGACTATGAAACTTTCCACCGCGCGGGACGAGCGGGAAGCCACTATGAAATATTTAGCGGCACCGCCATGGCGGTGCGGGTAAAAGTCGGGCCTCAACTGGGACTTGTACAGAAATTCCTGGCTTGGATTAGCGTGAGCGGTGGCGCAGGATAGTCCCAGAATTATTTATGTTGGAGTGGACTCAAATTGAGAAGCATTTATTGATTGAAACGGTAAAACCGCCACGGCGGTTTGGGGGGCGCCGCTATGGCGGTGCTGATGGTCTATGAAAGTTCTTACCGCGTGTCCCGCGCGTGCCGCTCGGTAAGAACTTTTATAGTCCACCGCCTTTCCCGCGCGACACGCGCGTGCCGCGCTTGCGGTGAGGACTATGAAAGGTGCCTTAGGCGACTTGAGTGGAGGCGGCTGGAAGAACTAGGAGTTTCCGCGACGCTATTGAACGCCTCTGCAATGCTCGTGACACTCTCGCTCCTTCGCCACCTTAAAGGCAAAGTGCTTCCAAAATTTGAGTCGTTTGCAAAAACGGGAGAACCCCCCATGGGTGTATAGAGCCCCTATTCCGCGGAACACCATTTAGAAGTTTCGTAACTTATAATTGGTCACTTTTCATGAAAATAGCCTGGAAGTCAAGGATTACGGTTTTCACAGCAGTTATGACCATGCCGATATTTCCACGGCATGCAGTGTTTCTAAGGCCCCCGTCAGACGTCGAAAAACCTGCTGAGTCCGCGGCGGAAAACCCGCCCTCGACCGTCTACAACCGACTGAGGCCATTGTTATACTCTCTTTCGGCCCTGTCGCGGTCGCAGACCAGAGCGACGTCGCAGTCGCTGAGGGCCAGTTGTGGGCTCATGCCGTTTAGACAGGTGGAACAAAATGCACAGCCGTCAAATACATTGTGGCGTGTTCAACTGCACACCATGCTCACACATTACGCGCAAATGTGCAAAAATCGCTTCATCCATTGAAATGGGTGTTGGGCGAAAAGTTGCGTTAACCAGCGGTATTTCGCATGTAAAAGCATAACAGGCTGGTTGGGCGACATTTACAAGCGTTTAGCTTGATTTGGAAGCGAAAACTCCCAGTGGAAGACAGGATAGTCGATCTTATTTCCCTATTCAGCCGCTGATGACGTTCATATTTCCAGCCTTGAGTCAATCGTTTTGTTGTGTAACTTTTAGTTGTTCATCTGAGAAGGTTGAAAAGGCAAGAATGGTTTTCGCAGAGTTTCGGCAGCCTTAGGCCATTGTTATACCCCAAGAAGGGCCTGTCGCGGTCGCAGAGCACTGCTACGTCGCTGTCGCTGAGGGCCAGCCGTCGCTGTCGCTCAGGGCCAAGAAACACCCGTCACGATGCCGGATTTGGCTGGGTCGCTGTCGCTGACACCCGTCGCAGTGCAGTGCACTGCGACGGACGGCCGCGACCGATTACATTTCAGGCATAACACCCTCTTTCGAGCCAGCGACCGCGACAGGTGCTGCAATCTGCTCTTGCGACAGCATTTTTCTACTGTGTAGGCCTGGTCCCGGCACGATTTGTAACAGTTGACCGCACCTGTCGCGGTCGCAAACTTCAGGTATAACAATGGCCTTATTTGCACCAAACCTTTTCTATGCCGTATTCTGTCAAAAATCGATAAATGGACCTCAGATTCGTGTTCAGCACTCCAAGAAACCCCCAGAGAAAGATGTTGAGCCACATCAATAGTAGAATTCCGCAGAGTCGGAAGTCGTGTGTTGCTCTTAATTTTCCCTCGATAGAGTGCTTTTAATATTCGTGATCAGCACACCAGATAACCCCCATTGAGTAGTATTAAGTCAAATCTGACACATTCGTGTTAAACGCTTCTTGAACCCTTTCATTGATATAAATGAACGCTCAGCCAACAATCGGCGCAGCTGGAAAACGCTATTACCTCTTTCAAAGAAACCCTTTTCACAAATGTTTTATTCTTCATACTTCTCCATCGTGTAAATCAGTTTCGCATTTAGTGATTGTAATTTCTTCTAGTTTTTCTTACTTTGTGCCTTGATCAACTATATTCACGTCCAGCCTTTCACTTTCCATGCTTGTCAGTTTGCTTACCCAATATAATTCTTTTGAACTCTCACAACCATTTGATATGGGATCCCGCACTGATAGGTCTAGCATAACTTTTTGATTTTTCAGAGATAGGTGACTAAATTTCGTAAATGACGCAATCTAATAAAGTGTCTTGCAAGCTCGTTGTATTCTGAATCGTAACTGCTAGTACAAGAAGGGAGAAAAAATCCGCCATGAAGAAGGATTTGTGAAAACATGGACTCAAGCCGGAAATATGAACTTCATCAACGATTGAGTAGGAAATAAGATCGACTTTTTCTGTCTTCCACTGGGAGTTTTCTTCCAAAATTAGCTGAACGCTTTTAAATGTCGCCGAACCAGCCTGATATGCTTTTACAGGAGAAAAACCGCTGATTAACATAACTTTTCGCCCAAAACTCTAACTTTAACTGATGGAGCGATTTTTGCATATTTGCGCGTAAAGTGTGAGCGTAGTGTGCAGTTGCACACAGCGCAATATATTTGACGGCTGTGCATTTTGTTCCACTCCGACACTGGCAGCGGACTCCTACAGGAGAAAACGACGATCGCGGTCTCCCACAGGAGCTGTTTTGTCCTGTAGGAGACCGAAATAGAACGAAGCGGTCTCCTACAGGACATGGTGCCGCATCGCTTCCACGGGGTCTCCTATAGGACTAAACAGCTCCGGTAGGTGACCTGGAACGCGCACGTTGAAGTATTTATCGAACCCGCGCGGCGTACGATACGCGTGTGCATGGGGTGGAGAGCAGGGGTGTGAGGAAATTTCTGTTTTCTGGCCATTTTGGCCTTTCTGTTTTCTGAAAAACTTGCAAAAATCAGAAAAAAAAATCAGCAAAAATCAACGAAAACTAGGTCTGTTCGACAGCTCAGGAACAAAATATTGCAGGTTGTCACCTTGCCCACAATTAACTTAATTTCTATGTATGTTTGTTTTGTCGTCTTTCGACTTGCTGTTACACCGTATTCATACTTTCGCGGAGCGGCAAATGCTGCGGATTATCAATAGAAAAATGAGAAATCAGATGCTCGGTAGCGGTATCAAACATTTGATTTCTCATTTTTCTACTGATATTGCGCGGCAGTTGCCGCTTCCGCAAAAGCATGAATAGGTTGCTAAACGAAAAAAACCAGCACTTATACGAATCGTGTTTGTTCGTGCGCACTCCCACCAATTAGCTGTTCTAAGCTATTTTTGTGCGTTTCTAGTGCAACTTTTCACTTTTCTCACTTTGTGATGGTGAAACCTGCATTCTCATGAAGAGAACTCAGCAACTGATTTTATCTCATACACTGCTCACCTACTCAGTACTTCGGCACAATAGGGGTAGCATCCTAGGGCAAAGTTCGAGTGCAAACCTTCGCTGTCAACAGCCGCTGTTGCAGACAGCGGTATATGATTCCAACACTTGCTGGGGTTGAACCCCTGGATACCAATGGCTAATGCTGCTGTTACCTGTCAGCAGCAGCTGCTGACAACGAGGGATGCAACCTCTACTGTGCTGAAGTACTGGCGTTCTCTGAGAAATTCACCCGATTAATAGCTAATAAGTAGCCAAGAAATGCCTGCTTTCTGCTTGATAGCCGGAAAATGGTCGGAAAGTAGCTGGTTGCCGCGTGGTAGCCTAGAAATAACCGCCAAAAAATGTTCGTCGCAAAAGGGACGTCAAATAATGCTCTCAACGGATGTACAGTTCAACTCCGCATTGCCGTTCAGTCCGCAAAATGCACGCTGATTTGCGAAAGCGTAGCTGCGGCGCGGTTGCAGTAATCCTCAGACAGGGATGTGGGATCACCTGGGTACCAAATGTAAAAACCGCTTGGGTGACCCTAAATCCTGTCTGAGGATAATCACAACCGCGGCGCAGCACTCTTCCGGCAATCGGCGTGCACTTTGCGGACTGTACGGCATTGCGGAGTTGAACTGTAGCACGAGGCAATTCGGAGGCATGATTTGGAATGTCAACACCGCGGTCGGTTCCAACTACCCAAGTTTGCGGTACTTGGGCCCGCCGAGGCTGCAGGAGGCCAAGGCGGCTGCTCGGCGAGCCGGAAAGGCCGCGTCGCGTGTTGGTGTGCCTGTCACGTCTTGGTTATTTCTCGGCTACTTCTAGACTATTTCGTGAACAACATGATCTTAGCCGCCTAATAATCGAGAGACAATCAAGAAAAATTCGAGAATTAACATATCAAGAACCGCTGTGGAGCCTGGTGGGCTATTTCTCGGCTAAAACTCTCAGAGTGAGTGCTTTCAAAGATGATCTACCTGTCATTGACGTGCCATCGCTACTATCAATGTCTTACTAATTATTTGTCCAGTCTCGTAGATCTTGTATTACATGTATAGGAAAGATGTTCAGAATTACACTCTTTCTCTTGAAAAAAATTAAAATGCAATGAGTATTTTTTCTGAGAATTTTCTGTTTTCTGATTCCTGTTTTCTGGCCGTTTTGGCCTTTCTGTTTTCTGATTTCTGTTTTCTGACAAGCTCGATTTTCTGTTTTCCGCACACCCCTGGTGGAGAGCCGATTCGCCCATGCAGGTCCACAGAGGCGCCCCCTTCATTGATTGATTGGGGTGCTTTGAGGCCGGAGTTCCACATTTCTTGGGGAATGGGGGAAGAATGCTATTGGGGCTTCATCCCCTATAGAAAAATTTTGCCGTTGACAAAGTTGTCAACGGTAAAGTGTGATAATCATGCTTCGATTTTAAATAATTCGAAAGCGAGGCGTTTTTGGCTTGATACCAGCAAACGATACCAGCAAACGTTATTTGAAATTCCCTCCAAGCTACCGTACAAGTTCCGGTCTCCTACAGGAGAATCACAGGACTCTTACAGGAGAAAACCAGGACTCCTGTTGCAGGGGAGACTAGGACTCCCAGCGGACTCCTGTAGGAGTCCGCTGCCAGTGTCGGAGCACCTGTCTAAACGGCATGAGCCCCTTCTCAGCCCCGCCTTCCCGGCTATACATCCTATCATATTCCCCGTACATCACACGGCGGTGGCGTGTCAACTTTTGTTAAATTTTCAATTCCATCTCACCTTATCTTGCTGACAGCCGCTGGCAGGTGTACTCAAAGTCTCCCGTCCGGAAATAAGATCGACTATCCTGTCTTCCACTGGGAGTTTTCGCTTCCAAATCAAGCTAAACGCTTGTAAATGTCGCCGAACCAGCCTGATATTCTTTTACAGGCGAAATACCGCTGATTAACATAACTTTTCGCCCCAAACTCTCATTTCAACTGATGGAGCGATTTTTGCATATTTGCGCGTAACGTGTGAGCATGGTGTGCAGTTGCACACGACGCAATATATTTGACGGCTGTGCATTTTGTTCCAACTGTCTAAACGGCATGAGCCCCAGTTGTGCTATGCCATACATCACGCCAAATTACGTCTCACTCGCGCTATAGCCCGCGCAGTTGCAGACAAATCAATAACCCGGAATCAACAGCAAATCAGTTTGGTTTCAGCTCTATAAAGAGGCAGGCTTCAAGATTTATACATTTGTGATGAGGTGAAGACCCCAGGAGAGAAAAGAAAGAAGGAAGTACAAAAAGAAAGATGGAAAACAGAGGAAACCCACACTAAATCAATTACTCTGTCGTTGTCGCAGTGCGCCACACTGCTACTGTACTGTTGTACCCTGGCCCGAATATGTATGCAATAAACACACAAAATACTCCAATGAAATATCCACCGATTAAACGGTCAACAGCAAAAACAAAACGAGGCAGAAAGGAATAATGTTTATGACAATATATAATTTACACAACGGCAATGATATAACAAATGAATGCCCAACGGGCCACAAAACCTACTAGACCAAAAAGGATGCGGGGCACACCGTGCCACCTCAACGAGCAAGACTAAGAAAAGACCACACCAGACTCAGACAATAATCAAACCCGGTCAATTTCCACAAACGTGACCTAATCAGACCGCCCATATACGCCCAGACCACAAAGTGAGGAGATGAGTGAGGGGGTGACCCGGGCGGTGGGCATCCAACTGAAAAAAATGACTCAACGAGCCAATCACTCGCCCGCCTGGAACTCACGCGAAACTTCTCCCGCCCAGGTCACGCCTCTTCACCGGGCGCTCTACTGTCTGTGCTCTATCGCCTCTCCACATGCCGGTCCTCCTGAGCCGATGACCTCATCGGCTGGAGCTCCACTCTCTTAAGCTCAGGAATAGGCACCACGGAACCAACTCTTTTCCTAATAGTTTCATACAGCGTCTTTGCACAGCCTACTGTGCAGTTAGGAACCATAATAGAACAATGTACTTTCTGGTGAACCAACTTCACAAAAGATCTTGCCGTCTTCGACCTTCGAACTAGCCGTACTCAAGAATTGACCCGACGCGGCTTGCTTTGAGAGTGTCTCATCCAACATTTGCCAAATGTCGGCCATTCGCTTCCACTCCTCCGCGTTTTTCTCGATCACGGGGGGCCATACAGTGACCAGACGTCCTCCTTCCTCGTAGTGCTCACCGCACGCTTTCACAACGGCACAGATGTCGTCTTTGCAACACTTCGTGTCTACCGGCCAAACTACAATCCACACCATATTGGCCTTCCATTCCACCAGGACCTCTCTTCGCTCCGTCCCTCTCAAGCAGTAAGGCACAGGCTGGAGCTGCGAATGCTGTTGGCCCGTCCTTTATCGGACGCTTGGCCTTCTGGTCTTCGTTGAGCTCTCTCTTCAGCTTTTTGAGAGCCGAATCATAGGAAGTCTCAAATCCGTAGTCCTCCAGTTTCTCGTGCTTCCTTATCCCATCCGTAACGCACACGAATTCCATCCAATCGATGCAGCGGTCGTACGACAATCTGAGGACCCTCTTCAACGCTTCTTCATCCAAGCAAACGACACCCTTTCTCCAGTATCCAATCTTAGTGGCGATGTCAATATCCGTTCTGATGAATATGCTGGCAGCTCGCCAAGCACTCCAGGCCGATCCAAATGGCTCTTTCGCCAAAGCTCCATGAAAACTGATGTCCTCCAAATCGCCCAGCTTGACATCAGCGAAACAGCCTTTATCACACACGAATTTCATGTGTCCTGCCTGCCGCTTTGACTTGAGTTCGACGCCTCTGAAAGGATCCACAGTTATTCTATGAACTTTCACCCGTTCTTTCCTTCCTCTTTTTCCCCTATTAGTCACTGTGTCTACCCGATCATCTGGAATGTAGTTCGGGACTATTCGCAGCATATCAAAATTGACTCTTATAGGTTCTACATTCTCACCTATTCTAGTTATAACAGCGGAATTTTCGCTTCTCTCGATTACGCGAAACGGTCCTGACCACTCGCAAGTTAGCTTAGGATGCGTGCTCATACTTTTCTCTCTTGGTGAGAACATGTACACCCGATCTCCAATTTTCGGGTGCTTGGTCGGATCTACCGCGTTCCTACTGTCATATTCTCTCTTCATTTTCCCACGCACTCTGTCATTATAGTCCCTTACGCGCTCCTGGACTTCCGAAACTGCCTGTAGAATCTGCGCTTTGTAATCCCCCTTACTTTCATCCATCATGTACCATGATATTCCTCCATTAGGTATCACGGTCGACGGGACATTAGGATCACTACCGTGCAAAATGAAATAGGGACTTTCTCCCGTGGACTGATGCGGCGTCGTATTGTACGCGAACATGCAAAACGGCAACCTCACATCCCACTCCATCGGTACCACAGCAACTCTCTTCTTTCAAACTCGCTCATGCCTATTGTCTCACTATCCATCATGCCTGGATTAACATCATCCCAACTTTCTCTCCATTTTTCTGTTCCCCAATTTCCAATCTCTTCTCCTTCGCTTGAGGATCACCGGTTCCTCACTGTCGTTGATGATAGGCATTTCCACCTCGCTTTTTCGTATTTTGAATACTCCTGCGGCAATGCCACTTTTACTCGGCCATACCACACATTCGTCCTCATCTTTTTCGCCTTCGCAACGAGCCGAGATCACCGCTCTGCCATACGGAGGAACATAAATCCGCCTAGCTACCACTACTCTCTTTGAAACCTTTTTCTTCATCACTAGGTCTTTGCTCAGCCGACAATATCACTTGCACCCCAAGTTCGCTCAAAGCATTGGTGCCTACCAGGATTTCCTCATCTTTTTCGTCTGAGATGTGGAATGCTACTTCCTTCTTCTTCCCTCCTTCTAGTTCAACCGACACCTTGACTGCACCCAAAAACTCCATCTGATTACCAGAGGCGTCGTAAACGGGTATAATCGATTTCTTTGGCAAGACCTCCAAGCTATCGACGTTGAATCCCGCGATCTGTGCTCGTTTCAGTAATCCTACAGGAACAATGCTTATCATGGAACCCGTATCGACTACTGCATGCACCTGCGTGTTCAGCAACTTCGCTTCCACCGTCATAGTTTTTCCCACTAGCGGTGTTCCCTTTTCCTCTGCCTTACCACTGCACCTCAAACCTAAGCTTCTTGCATTGGTAATTATTGCGGAAACCTGAGCACGCTCTCTGCTTGCCTCGAGCCGTCGCTCTCCGACACCGTTTCCGCTCTTCCTCGGTGCTTCTTCCCCAATCTGCTTAACTTGGGTCCGCCTTACTGGGCAGTCTTTTCCAATGTGCCCAATCTTGTGACAATTATAGCATTTTCTCTGCTCGTTAGCTCCGTTAGCTTGGGGTTTTTGTTCCCTGCTACCGCCATAATTCCCACTACTATAACCGGAAAACATTCGACGATCTCGCTCACTTCTGGTTGACTCCTCCCTGTCAACATTCCTACGGCCTTCGCTATTCAATGAATGCTCACTTTCCCCACGCCCATTTCTGGGGTGGTATTTCTCGAATTCGCGCTGCTTTCCACCGTAGTATCCAGCAGATCTTCTTCTCCATTCGTTTTTCTCTTCCCAAGCCCTTTTCTCCTGATGACCCCAAAGAGTCTTCGACTGCTCTATTGTCAACGCTAGCTGCTTAACCGCATCGTACGCGTCTTTTGGGATCTACTCTCTGCAGCGTACTCAAAGATGCACCTGCTCGGGCCAGTTTGCCAAGTTATCCAGAAGAATCTGTGCATACTCTAGAGACCTATCGCTGATGCTCGATGAGGATTAGCCTGCCTACCGAGAGTCTCCAGAACGACACAGAATTCGGAAACGCTCTGATCGTTTCTTCTCCTTAGCCTCCTCAACTCGGTTAGCGCTCTCAACCTACCCGCAGTAGAATCGTTTGCAAGCAGCTTTCTCATCTCCTCTACTACCTCATCGAAACGCTTCTCTTTCACTGAACTGGGCAAGGACAGAAACACACTTTGGCCCTACCTTCCAGATGATCGTCGACAAGGATATCGAGTAAGGTTTGGTCCTCGACTATCACCTTTCTGTATTTCCTACTGAACCTTCGAATGAACTCATTGAACTGTTCAGACTTATTTCCTTGAACACCCCAGGACTGACGCAGGCATTAGCTTGCATCAAAGCCATGAATTGAAAAGAATCCTGACCTTGATCTCTGGACTGGAGCCGTTGGTGAACGTTCCGAATGCGGCCTCCAGTGCCGCTCGTAACGTGCTCCAGTCATCTCCTGGGGGCTTGTGCGGAACCGCATGAGTCTGAAACGGAGTCACTGAATCATCATGATAAGGCTCTGTAGTCAACCTCACATTGCTTGTCGCCCTACCATTCTCGGTCTCCATTTCCTCAACTGGGTTTTTCCGATCAGTTGCATCCATGGCCTGCTGAATTCCACCCAATACGTCGCGCACCTCGGCAACATTCGTCTGAAACATATCGCAGATATCTCCTATTAATTCGCCATCTTTTTCTGTGATGTCAATATACTCTACGAAATCATCTAGTGATTCAATCCTTAGTCCTTAGTGCTCGAAACATTGCTTTACCAAACTGTTTGTAACATCGGACATTTGCACTCAGTTCTTCTAACATGTCACACACCTTTTTGGTCTCTTCGTCCATTACCCTAACTAACTGTTCTCTGTACTTCTTAGCAATACGGGCATCTTCTACTCCCTCCATAACATTTATGGCAACCCGCTTAATTCTTTCAATTACGCCCTCATTTCCTCAGAAGTACGGTCTACTGAGAAATCCGACTCATCTTCACTCACCCTTGCAGTGGTTCCGGAATCCTTGTTTCCACGTGCAGTGTTCAACTCCAGCTGCGACTGTGACAGCACCATCTCTCTGGAACAACACTGTTCAGTAATAGTCGGATACGGATCCATGAATTCGGAAAGCACGGAGCGATACACGAATTAAAAACAGCAACAGCTACACGGATCAGGAACAAATGAGGCTACTACTGGACAACAGAAACTCTAGTCCAACTGTGAAGTCCTATACCACAAGGTTACTACCAGTGGCAGCACACCCCGGTTCAATGAGAGAATCCTAAGCCTTACACTTATACTTAATCCCTCAACCCTTACAAGCACTATGGACGGCTTACTCTGCGCCCTTGAGCCGCTTCGGGAACCGGAAGTAGACCAAACGGTGGCTTACTGTGCGCCGCGGCCTCGACTGACCAATCGATAATCAATAATCCCCACAACCGGCCTCTTGGCTGACCACCCAGCGCTGCTTCGTCGACTTCTCGAACCTTCGAGATGACAGCCGAAACCTGTCAACCACTATCAGCGGGACCGCAAGGATCAATTACCGGACCACACAAGAACTAAAGACCAGATCTTCCGGCAGCCTGGAACTACTAACTGCCTTTTCTCTGTACTCGTGGCTTGCACTTCCAGCCACTACAATTCCTTTCTGTCTGTTCTCAGCGCTTCCAGAACAATCTTGCGCCATTACCTCGTATGTGTTTTGAAATTGTCCACAAAATCGATCGATTTCACTCGAGTGGTTCGGCCCCCATGTACTGTTGTACCTCTGGCCCGAATATGTATGCAATAAACACACAAAATACTCGAATGAAATATCCACCGATTAAACGGTCAACAGCAAAACAAAACGAGGCAGAAAGGAATAATGTTTATGACAATATATAATTTACACAACGGGAATGATATAACAAATGAATGCCCAACGGGCCACAAAACCTACTAGACCAAAAAGGATGCGGGGCACACCGTGCCACCTCAACGAGCAAGACTAAGAAAAGACCACACCAGACTCAGACAATAATCAAACCCGGTCAATTTCCACAAACGTGACCTAATCAGACCGCCCATATACGCCGAGACCACAAAGTGAGGAGATGAGTTAGGGGGTGACCCGGGCGGTGGGCATCCAACCGAAAAAAATGACTCAACGAGCCAATCACTCGCCCGCCTGGAACTCACGCGAAACTTCTCCCGCCCAGGTCACGCCTCTTCACCGGGCGCTCTACTGTCTGTGCTCTATCGCCTCTCCACACTACCGATGCTTGCGACCGATTGCGGCACGGTTTTAACATTTGAATGTATAACACCCATCTGCGACCCTGAGACGCGACCGGCGCACGCAGTGTTCCTGCGACAGCTTTTTCCATGGTGAGAGTGTGGGTCCCGACACGATTCGTAAGAGATGAGCGAACCTGTCGCGGTCGCAGACTGGAGGTATAACAATGGCTTGAGTCCGGTTGCCCCCAGCGCCACCCAGTTCCTCTGCGAAACACGCAATCGATAGTCAGCGGCAGCAGTAGGTGGGGCAGAGCGCAGACGACGTGAGTCGGAATACGGCGGGTCTCGGCAGGTCGCTGTCGGTCGAAGAAAACACCCAAATCACGTGAGAAACTCCTATATCGACTGGGTGGGGCGAGGATGGTTTCGGTTGGGACCATGGATGAGCGAAGTCCCGCGTTCCGCATTCCGAAAACCGTAAAAAACGCCGCGGAATGCAAAAATATCGGGTCATCTGGGACGTAAGAAAACACTAGATGATCTCTGACTTTTTCCGCGTTCCGAAAACCGCATTTCCGCACATTTTCAGGCGTTTCGCGCCCGATTTTCGAAACCCGAGAAAAATTTTCGTTCCGAAAACCGATTTCCGAAATTTCATATTTTTATTCCGCTTATCCCTGGTTGTGACGCAGCGGGACTCAGTCGTTGAATTCGCCCCGCCCTTGTACGCATGAGAACCATCAGTATCGACCGGGGGGATTGCGTTGGGCACCAGACGGTCGCAGCCGGACTCCGTGGGTTGATTCTTTTCCCCCCCGTCTCGCACGATTTCGGTGCGTATCGGCCCGGTGGGACTCAGTAAATCCAACGGCTATGACGGGGGTCTAAGGCCTCTTTCAGAGTTCGATCGCTCTGCGACGCGACCGAATGAAAACACTGGGTATCGATCTGGTCGCGTCGCGCGATCTGGTCGCCGGCCTTTCAGACAAGATCGCGGGAAAAGTCGCCCAATCGCGCGATTGGGCGACTGAGATGGCCAGATCGCGTCGCCATGCAGTGCACGGCGACGCGACCGATCGCGGCGACCGCTTCATATGTCCTCGTTCAAATTCCTCTTTTTTTCACGTTGATTCAGGCAAAATCAGTATAAGTAGGCAAAACAATCATAATACAAAACAATTATTATCATAAAATGATTATTATCATTAAAAAATCTACGATACACTTGAGGGTGACAATAAAACTAGGATCCAAATCACAATTGGCAATGTAGTTCAATGGTCTAAACAAGCTTCTCCCTCTTTCCACTCAAAAGTCCAAGTACTACACCTGGGTAGAACTACTAATCCGGAAGGCGGGTACAATATCGATGGTTCAATACTCCAGCATGTTAACCTAGTTAAATACTTAGAGTTTCTTGTCGATTCGAAATTGAATTTTGATAAGCATTTGGATAGTATTGTTGCGAAAGCTGAACAGAAACTTTTCCTTCTGTTCAAATCGCTAAAAACTAAAGGTCCATTGCTTTTGGTTACAGCCTATGAAATTTACGTTCGATCTGTTCTTGAATATGGTACCTGTATCTACTTTCCTCATTAAAAAACCTGCGTTGCCAAACTAGAAAGAGTGCAAAACAACTTCAAAAGGAAGGTCTTCATAAGGTCTCTTGGCTT
Source organism: Aplectana chamaeleonis (assembly GCA_029168955.1). Lineage (NCBI taxonomy): Eukaryota > Metazoa > Nematoda > Chromadorea > Rhabditida > Cosmocercidae > Aplectana > Aplectana chamaeleonis. The sequence goes on along the minus strand of JAPDOI010001247.1, from coordinate 151,490 downwards.
CACGTATAGGAGTAATCCCCTTGGCATAGTGAGGAATCGTATGCTTAATTTGGATACTTTGCATTACAGACGCAAAAGAAATGATTTAATTTCGGTATATAATATTATAACTGGAAGACTGGGTCTCAAAGCTCATTCATTTTTCAAACTGGTTGAATCAAATACTAGGGGAGAAAGGTTCAAGCTTGAATTCCGTCAGCCGCGCACCACTTTGGGGCGCATCTTCAGAGACGGCATGGAATACTTGAAGATGAGTCATACTGTTGTTTTTCTGCCCTTTCTATGTTTCTACACGTCTGCAAGGGCGTGTAATAAAGTTAAAGTTAAATGGCAAAGCACAATGCACCTTTTTATTATAAATGACTACCCAATTGCTCGACTTCGCGAACATGAAACAGGCGTCGATTAGAATGTGTACGTAAAAATGCGTGGTCGGCAACTTTCGCGATTGGGCATTCACACTTCCAAAATCTGCGATTTCCACGGCGACGCGACGGTCGCGTCGCCGTGCCCACGATCGCGTCGCAGAGCGATCGAACTCTGAAAGAGGCCTAAGGCGGTTGCGGCGTCTTCAGGACACTAGCGCCGGTCACCGTGAGATAATCTACAAGGCGCGCCGAGTAGGAAACGTGGACAATGGCTAAAAACGTGGACGGCGGTGACGTTGCTATCGGTTGAAACAACTCAACGAACTCCGTAATTCCTGCGGTTTTTGTACGTTTCCCGTGACTAAATAGGATTCGCCAACCGAATTCGGTTTTTTTGGATAGTGCAGACCCCCCCTCCCCTAAGAAAATATCTCGCCGCTGCGCTTCCCCTTATCATACCCCGAAACATCATTTCCGCCTGCGGCTGGTACTCCGCTCATAGAAGGGTTAGGATTCTCAAACTCTGACTTTGAAGACTGCTAGTGAAAACCGTCAAAATAAACCGCCTGGACCGAATCTGCGGAAAGGTTTCTTCATATTTCACTACTACTAGTCCACTGGAAATTTTCTTCAGTCTTGGGGCCGGTAAAGACACATTCGCCTGCTTCCTCCCGTGTGATTTCGCGTGGCAAGTTGTTTTGACAAAAAGTTGCTCCAAAAAATGTCACGCAATTCTTCTCAGAAGGGTGTTTCTGAAAAATTTCCTCACTAGGACAGTACGCGTTTTGAGGGCCCAAATCCCAGTTGACGATTTTGGAGATCCCACTGAGTTGTTTTCGGCTTCCCTTGTTTTCACTGCTTCCACAGTATAGTTGTAGAATTTCGAGAAAATGTCGCACGAACGAAAACCGAAAAAGTTTCGTCCGAAACAATTTCGTGCGAACGAAAAATGAAAAAAATTCATTCGAAAAAAATTGGAACAAAAATTTCAAAAATCTTTCGAAATTTCGGAGGTCGAACGAACGAATTTCGGAACTAATCTAAATTTTAGCTTTTTTTTTGAACGGCGTTCAAAATGTTTTATTTTTTCGATATTCCGAAATTTCGGATCTTTTTTTCCGAAACTGTACTCAACGCCTTATTTACAACGCTTAGTCAGAGAATGAAAATGACAGCCTTTCTTCCTTATTTCAAGCAGTTCCAAGTGATGTTTGTCGGGCCTATAATGTCGAAGTCTCCTGATCAGTATTATATTTTGCCATTACCGATCGCTCCACAGCTTGCTCATTATCATTACAGCAAGAAAGACTTTATACTCCCCGGTCCCAAGCACAACTTATTCGAGCAGGCGAGTTGTTCGCTCACGCCTACGACAACTCGGCCCGAGGAATAAAGAAACAGTGTAATCTTGGGTTCGAGGTTTTCAAAATCGAACGAATTTTCGAAAAAAAAAATTTCGAAAAATCAGATCTCGAAAGATCGAAAAAAATTCGTTCGACGAAATTTCGAACGAACGAAATTAAAAAATCGTTCGACAAAGATTCTGAGGCGAATGAAAACGAACGAAAAAAATTTCGAAAATCTTTCCGAAAATTTCGTTCGTGTACAACTATATTCCACTGCTGTAGTCGTATCGGTGGAAGCGAAAACTTACCGATTAACCACATCTGTCTGGCAAAAATGATTGATGCGACAAAAAGAGTACAGTATATTAGGATGAGCCCGCAACCGCACCACCGCCTCATTCCGTCCACGTAGACTATATATTTAGGGTGGAACAACATTCGTGGACGATGCGTTCAATTTCAGATTCCTGCTGATTTCACTGTAGGTGTATCTTTAATGAAACGTGTATTTTACAGAAATACATATATTTGATGCCTCGCTCAAATGAATCTCGTGCTTCACCATATTCACTGGTGCGCTCAACAAGTGATTCACTGCAAGCAGCTGCATCTTTGCTGCGATTTGTTGATGAAACCGCCGCTCGAACTGTTCAACCTGGACAAGGTCTGTGCAATCGCATTTGAAATGCCCCACTTTGTTCGTGTGCTTTTCACGTTTTTTTTCGGGCTCAACCATAGGATAGTCTGTGTGCAGTATCTCTCGGGAAGGGTTTAAACACAGGATGATAACGGTGTTCTCACTTTTTGGAATTTTCTGGTGCAGTGAGAGTCTGAATCCGAATAGAGGTGATCAACGTTCGTGTAATCAAAGCAAATGCTTCTTGTAAAGTGTAGTTCATCAGAATTTGCATAACGGCTTATCAAAGGAAAGCGGTCGGCAGGAGATCAATATGCATTAATGATTTCTTTGGCAACACGCTCGCCACCGGTTGAGCTGGAGCGGCTGTGCTGCAATGAGTTTCATGCACATTGATCTCCGACCAACCGCTTCTGATTGATAAGTAGATGCGCAACTCTTGTTGGACTACAATATACCATTTCGGAGTCTGTGATTGTGTCTCGGTTGAGTGAGAAGATAAATTTTGTAGTGAAACATGATCTTGACATCGTGGACAGTTTTGTCAAAACGGACTTCCCCAGGTCCCTCCGCCCACTCTGCCCTGCCTCAAGGGCGAGGAAAGTCTTAGAATTCGACAACAGAGTGAAGCATCAATTTCACGTGTTCTTGAGCAACAGTCTGGTCCGTGAAGTTGCCCATACCTTTATGTATTGTCGTTATCGGATAGGAGTTTCGGTCCACACTATACTTAATCCGAATCGAGTAAGCGGATGAGTTTCCGACTGTTTTAGTCGGTTAAAAAAGACTTTTTATTTGAAAATTCGAATATTTGAAAAAAAGATATCTGATTATTCCAATGGTATACTTTTTCGACATGCCGTCGGCGACCGCCGGTCGCGGAGCTCCCGCCCTTTAAATCTGTCGCTGTCGCAGTGCGCTGCACAGTGACAGTGGCAACGACAGGCATCAGCACAGGTGCAGTATGTCAGCCCTCCGCGACACGTCGCTGCGACAGACACGCGGCAACTGTTCCTACGACGGCCCGCCGCGATTTGTGCTTAATGTGGTGACGGTCGCTCATGACAACGACAAAGTATTCCATTGACCTTACAGTCGAATATTCGAAAAGTGCGATATCCGACTGTAGTCGAAAAGTCGGATATTCGAAATAAACTTGATTTGGAACAAGTATTTATTTATTTATTGTTACGCTACATAACGTAGACGTGATAAACATAAAAGCATATACCCATACAAGCACCAGAATAAGCAAAGTGATGGAGTTACCATGTGAGCAGAATGTTCGAGGCTTTTCGTTTGAATGATAGGAAAGAGTAGGGCACGGGAAGAATGTCCAGATTCAAAGAAGCAAAAGCAGAACCAGCTCTACAGGTGAAGCTGTTTAATCTGTGATTAGTTTTTGGAACTCCGTAAGAGATTTTTTCCGAGTTTCCCCGTGTTCTGGAAGCAACGAATCTATAGAACTTCAATTTGCCTGTTTTCATCATCCCACTCAAAATCTTAAAGACCACGCATACATCGTTCCGTTTACGGCGGGATTCGAGAGAGTGTAGGGACAATTCTTGATTCCTCCTTATGGGACCAGGCACTCCAGCATAAGAGAAACCATTTCGTCTCAAATAAACTTTGCGAGTAAAGTTATTTTGTACTCTTTCTAAAAGTCGGATATCTTTCTTTTTATGAGGGCAGAATACTGCAGTTCCTGATTCCATTATAGGTCTAACATAAACTTTATACGCACGCGACAACACGTTTTCATCACAGGTCGATAAGCCTTTGAAAATATGGAAGGTGCGTAATGAAGCTTTGCTGTGGATAGCCTGATAATGAGCTGAGAAATCAAGTTCCTCGTTATACCGGAAACCTAAATCCTTCACTTCCGCAACAGTAGAAAGTGCATGCCCATCTCTCATGTGAAGTGTTTTATCGGGAGATAGTGGCAAACTCCAAGCTACAGACCATTCCTGTATTCTGTGAAGAGCAGCCTGCAATCTCTGCACGTCCCCAGATGACTCAATCACATTATAAATTTTTACATCATCAGCAAACTGCTTACAAGTGACACCAGTACTTTCCAATAGCCTGGGAAGTTCGGCTGTGAAAATGGTGAATAAAATGGGCGACAAAACACCACCTTGAGGGACTCCGCTCTTGACCAATCGGCTGGAGGAAAAGCTGGACCCAACTTTAACCTGGAAACTACGACCTCTAAGGTAATTCTCTATCCACCCACACACTGCCGGATAAAACCTCAACTTCTCGAGCTTCAGCATAAGCATAGCATGATTTACCCTATCGAAGGCCTTTGAAAAATCAAAATAGATGATATCACAAGCGTTCTTTTTTCCCAAGTAATCGCTCCAATCATTGATACACTCAAGCAAATTAGTCTCAACCGACTTCCCTGCCACAAAACCATGTTGATTACTAGGAATGATTGAATTTTTCTCTAGGTGACCTACGATGTGTTTCTTTAGAATTTTTCAAATGTTCTGCAAAAATCGAGGTGATACTCTCACTGGCCTGTAGTTATCCACAACTTGCGAAGGTTCTTTTTCAGCAAAGGGGTCATAAAGACTGCTTCCACCTTTCCGGCACTTCCGAATACCAGAAGGCCTGATTGAACAGATAAGACAGAGGGCCAGCAATTACGTGAGCAACATTTCTTACAAAAATTGTCGGTATGAAATCGGGAGTTAATGATGTAGACATAGGCAGCTTTCGAAGAATGTCAAATATAACGTCACCTTCAAAGAAAGGGAAGCTATCTATTGGAAACTCGACTTTTGGGCAAAAAGATGGAAGAGAACCCATGATCCCACCATAAACCTCGCAGAACTTGTCAGCTAACAATTCAGCTTTGTCCGAGTCCGTAATTGCCAGACCATCATCCTTCTTTAGGCAGGGAATCTTGCATGATTTTCCAAGTTTCTTATTCAAAAATCTGTAGAAACCTTGCGGACTACTGTTGATGGCTTTTTCTCTAAATTTCTGTTATATTTGGAAAGGCACCGCTCGAAGCGCGAAGAAAAAGTTGCGAAATTTACACCAATCCAGATGGGTCTGCGAATTCAACGCTAATTTGAAGAGAAAACTTCTGTGTTCTAACATATTTTGGAGATAAGTGGGAAGCACTAAACGTGTTGCACATACTCGTTTTAGGGGCGCAAAAAGGTCTATAACGTGTTTTAAAATCACCAAAAACAACTCATATTTTTCATTAAAGGAACCCACTTGTTCAAGAGAACCTCTCCAATTATTGTTAGAAAGGTAGATACGAAGACTATCGTAATCACCTCGGGCGAAATCGCGAACAAGCGTAGATTGAGGAACTGCATATGTAAATTTGAGATGAAAACTAGTACTGTTATGATCACTGGAGCCTACCGGTGGTCCGACTGATAGATTTCGCACAAGCGCATCATCATTTGATAAGACAAGGTCAAGGTAGTTTTTCCCTCTATTTGGTTCTCTTACCAGTTGACAAAAGTCATGACTAGTTAGCATATTCACGAACACCGAGACACTTGGTGGCAATGATTTCCCAAGGTCACTCCAGTCTATTTCAGGATAGTTGAAATCCCTGACAATTATTGACGGAAACTCGCAGCAAACCACATCACTAAGGGTCTTCGAAAGAAGTTCATTAGAAGAAGCAGGACAAGATGGAGCTCTATAGACCACCACAAACCTAAATCTATGGCACTCTAAAATAACAATCAATCAATCAATCAATCGCTTTATTTTGCAATAAAGAAACATACATGGTGTATGTGAAGAGGTAGTAGCTTCACATGTACGGTAAAATAAAATAAAAGAAATGAATGAATTGAGGTAGTCCACCCATGCAAGTAAACAGGTAGACAAGTAGGAAAACACACGTAAAACGACTCGTAAAAGTGATAGCACTCTGAACTTAAAGCTCTAACAAAATGAATGGCCGTCTGTCCCATGTATTGACCTGAGATCAAACTTGGACAGGCGACATTTGAAAATCGAAAAGTTTTTTGCTTCGACAATTTCAGAGGCAATTTGTTCCAAATTCGTATAACCCGGTAGGCAAAGGAATGCAGTACGCCGGATTTGGTGGTGAATGCACGTTCGAGCTGGAAACCGTGTTGGCGAGAGCGAGCACAGTGGCGAGTAAACGCAAAAAGTGCTCTCAAAAGGAATGTCACTGAAACCATTAACTATCTTATAACATAAATGTAGATCAAACTCAGTTCTCCTGTATCGTAAGGTTTCAATCCCTAACATTTTTAATCTAGTCGTATAATCTGGCACTTCTCGCTCAGGAAATAATTTGATAAAAACGCGTTTTGAGTATCGTCTTTGCACGTTTTCAACGATTTCGTCATCTTCAGCCGAAGATGGTGACCAAACCTGCGTGCAGTATTCCAACAATGGCCGGCAGTAGACAATGAATGCTTTCCTATAATGCTCGAGGCAGGGGTGTTGCAGGGACCTGAGTATACAATTAGCCACACGAGAAGCTTTTTTTCGAGATTTCTTTGCAGTGGGATTCCCACCGGAGGTCGGTGCTAATGAGCACACCCAGGTCCCTGATAGTCTCGCGCACCGGAAGCACAACATTGTTCAGGCGTAAGATGCATTCGTGTTGGAAATTGATGTGCAACAAGTTGCATTTCTCCTCAGATAGCTGCAACTGCCATTGTTTGGACCAGTCGGCAAGCCGATTCAAGTCACTTTGAAGTTCGGGAAAATCGATAGCGGGATTTCGAAGAGCGCGATATATTTTGACATCATCAGCGAAAAGAAAGCTTACATGTGCTAGACAATTCGTCCGAGATATCGTTCACATAGATAAGGAATAGTAATGGACCCAAAACGCGCTACCCTGTGGTACCCCGCTGGCGATTTGACAGGGATGAGAGCAAAAGTTGCCAATTTTGACTTTGAAATCACGAGATGTCAGAAAGGATTCCAACCACTTCAAAATGTCTCCGCAAATGCCGTACCCCTCGAGTTTGAGAAGCAATTTAGAATGACTGACCGTGTCAAAAGCTTTGGCATAGTCGATGTACACAATATCTGTCTGACAGTCTTCGTTCAAAGCTAAACACCAGTCGTGAAACGATGATACTAAGTGGGACAGTGTTGATCTACCAGGTAGAAAACCATATTGTGCTGGACTGAGCAGGTTATTCGATGTAAGGTGGGAGAGGATACTGTCTTTGATAATGATTTCAAGAACTTTACATACCGAGGAAGTTAGGCTGATAGGTCGGTAGTTTGAAACCTGGGCAGCTGGTGCCTTTTTGAGGAGTGGGGTGACAAACGCTGTTTTCCATGCGATCGGTAAGGTTCCAAGCGCAAGGCTGTGTTTGAAAATGCAGGATAGGGGGTAGCATGAACCGTTGGCAGCCCTTTTAATGAAGTAGGAAGGCAGACAGTCCGGGGTAGGCGAAATTTTGTCGCCAAGTTTCTTAATGGCCTGCATCACCATCTCGTAGTTTATGGCTATAAAGCGAAATTTCTGTGGCCAACGAGGGGCGAATGGGGGAGTTGTTCCGTTATCACAAGTAAATACCTTGAAGAAATAGTCCGCAAAAATATCGCATTTTCGCCGATCATCAGCTATAACCTCGCCACCCTCGCCTTTCAATGCAGCGATACCATTACGAGTTTTCATCCTAGCGTTCATGTATTTGTAGAAATTGTTGTGATTTCCTGAGCAAATAACACGTTTCTCGCGTTTTCGAGAGAATCGTTTGCACTCTTTCTCAAAATCCTTAGCGCATCTAGTGAAGGCTAGGCGCCCACCAGGTCGATAACGATCACGCCACAAGAAATGCTTTGGCGGCCAAACGTTGCAGGTGAGGTGGTAAGTTTTTCACCACAGGACCCTGTTTTTCAGTGGAACACATTTTCTATCACAGAGTGCACATAAGAAGTAAAAGATTCATACATTTCACTTATGTTTCGACATGCACGAAAGTATGCATCCCAGTTAATTTCCATTAGCAGAAGATTAACCTGCTTCCAATTAGCCAAGCGGAAGTCGAATTTAGGAGCTGTTTTGGGGGCCTTAGATTCACTCGCAATCTTGAAGCCTATGCTGCAATGATCACTTGTAGAGAAATTTGGTTGAAGTTCCCATTCCGAGATCAATCCCAGGTCGTTACATAGGAGAAGATCAAGCACATATCTCCCGTGAGTTGGGTCCGAATTCAAACAATGAAGCCCACAGTTTGTGAGAAATTGATCGAATGAAACGGAAAACTGCATACCGGAACGATCCGTGGAAAATGCGTAATTGAAATCACCGACAACTATTGAAGGCCATTGAACTGTACACCATTCCTCAATAGTCTCAAGCAATTGGCGAGAATCGTGGCTGTTAGTCGCAGGCCTTCGATAGACTGCAATGAGACGGAAACAGGACCCTTTTCCAAGTACAACGTCAAGAAACACAGTTTCACAGCAAAAATTGTAAAATTTTGGCACAAAGTCTGCGATACTAATACTTTTATTTACAATAACAGCTACTCCACCACCGGCTATTCCAGACACACGATCGCATCTATAACCAAGTAGGCATGGGCAAGAGATATAAGCGCGTCCGAATCGTCCTCGGTCAGCCATGTTTCACTGATGACCACTGTATCAGGAGATGAGAATTCGAGAAGTGAACTTAGGGATGCAATTTTATTTCTGATTGATCGGGCATTAAAATAAACACAACTCAGGCTGCCTATGGCTTCCGCGGACAAATCGGATCCCGCTTCATCAACTGGCCTTGTGACGGGGAGAAGCGCTCGGGGGGTCGAACCGTCCGAGAGGGAGACCCCTGCGACAGAGCAGGGCCGTTCCCCACTGGGGGTTCTGGCCCTCCGTTTTTTGGAATGGCACTTCTGCTCGTCACCTGTCCCCTATATATGACAGCGGTTTCGTCAGTTCTTCGTGCTTCTCTCAACTTTGCACGTAATTCGGCAGAATATGAGGGGACGGATGTAGACACGATTCAACGGGCAGTCCGCATTCTTCAATTTACGGCTGCTTCGGAGGAGTTGGATGACATCGTGACTGTTGCTAAAAGCAACCTTCACTGGACGGCATCGAGTTCGTCATAGACCCCCATACGGTAGACAACTGTAGGCACAGCGTCCACCTGCAGGTGGTCCAGCATCGAGGCGACTGTCTCCTCATCCGCACTCCTACGATCGCGGGGTTGGAGTTCACTTTTTTCCTCGAGCCCAAAAACGACAACTTGAGTAGAGTTCACCTGAGGCGTTGCCGCCGGGACGACGTTCAGAGTTTGATCACCGACGGCTGGTGGTGACGGCATCTCTCTTGTCTTCGTTAACTGGACCATGACATCGGAAAAAGTTTCGAGGAGCGGCTGCATAGCTTCTGTGATCGTTTTGGCTATCTGCTGCGCGAATCCATTCATAGCCTCTTTGACCGCATCATCCACCATCTTTGCCAACTCGTCTCGCTTGACTTGCATCTTGCCGGACATACCTCAAACTTGGGTAATTAAAACATCGAAAGCAAGGATTTCGAGAGCTTCCGGTATTGACTCGGAAAGAACCTCTATAAGACAAAAGTTGCTTCTCAAAAGACAGACAATCCCACCCCCCCCTGTTTTCTTTTCATATCACAACGCAAAGCCTGATACTCATTAGACATATTGCATAGTAACGACGAAAGCAAATGACCGGATTTGAGCCACGTTTCAGAGAAGACATACAAATCGAAGTTATTGCCAAGTACAAAACTTATGTAATTCGCATTTTTCGGCAATGATCTCACATGAGCACAAAAGCAAGTAATGTCTCCTTGAACCGGCCTCAAATCCGATCTTACAAGTTTAAAGGCAACTGACTTTGAGACTGCGAAGAGCTCCCAGAAGCAGAGGCACCAGAATGTGGGCTTCCCGGGCCAACGCCACCCCAATAAGAGGGCAAAGGCCCAGTTGTCCCACCCAGACCCGAACTCCGAGAAGCCTTGTAGGCCTCCTTCCTTCGATTCCTCTCTGCGTACTAAAGAGACTCTCTTATAGAGACTCCTTTCTCAGGGAAAAACCGCAGGCGGTCAGCATTTTGCAACGCCAATCTCTGTAACGCTGAACAAGGTAAGATCACTTTAAGCTTACGATTATACCCCTGTTTGGGCTTGCCAAGGCGGTATACACTTACAGGTGCACATTCTACTTTCAAAATGAAGAACATTACACGCGCTCGCGAAATCATAGTGAACACGTGACTTTACAGGCCATGATTTACGCTCCGGTACGCCACTCAAAACCAATGACCTACGACGTTCCGCAATGATTACAGGATTAGATTCATCATCATCATAAACTGTTTTCCCTACAGAAGAATTCAAAGGCTGAGAAACAGGCGTAGGTATAGAATGAGGCGAAATAGCTGATGAAGAGACTAACGAAAGCTTATGCTTCAAATCCGCGTTTTCGTTAGACAGAAGCTCAAATTTAGTCTCAAGTTCCAAATTTCTCTTGACTAAAGATTCCAGATCCTGACGAGAGTCCAGTAAGTGGAGCAGAATTTCTCTGACATAACAAGGGAGTGAGTCGTCCTGCCTTAATCGATCTATGGCACCATCGATTCCATCATTATCGAACACCATAACACAACACTTGGAACCATTCTTCTTTGAACCGGCTCGAGTGACAACCATTATTGCACGGAACAGCAGAAGAAGATGATGAGAAGTCACAAGTAAATAGTTGTGATGATGTGAGGCGAAATTGGCAGCAGAATCAACTATGGTAAGTGAATGAAACTGACGACAGAAGTTTATGTGCAGAGCTCAGATACACCGACCGCTCACGGCGCACTCAGACGAGGAGGATCCAGTATAGTCCACAGTCGCCGACATCTGTTGCAGCGCGCGGCTCGAAGTAATGGGGCTCGGGCAAAGATCAATCGGCGCGGAACTTGTTGTCCCAGCACGATCAATACGAGGTGTGTGCTGCAAAACGGTTGTCTGCGACTACGGACCGGAATTTTGTCCCGATCAGGACAGCATGAAAAAAGGGTACACAAAATTTGACATTTGACCATCTAAGCGAAAGAGACCATTTGACCATCTGAGCGAAGTTTCGAAAAAGAAAAAGTGAATGTCAATAGTTCTATAGTTCCAAATCTATAAGATTTGGAGCAAATTTGCACCGTTATGACGTTGTTTTTATCGCGAGAGGTCGCACCGTGGCAATTACTCACCAGTAGCAGAGGTCCTGCTCGCTAGCGGTTAACAACTTTCGCGAAGCGATCACCAGGAGCGAATCAGAGTGTTTGTTTACTGGTCAGCTGCAGTTCAGCCATTTCCGATGTGAACAGTACACTGCATATGGAGTGTTTTGTGAATTTTTCCGGAAAGTATAATACAGTGCAGTCCACCAAATTCGCTTATCTACATATCAGTGAGAAGCAGTCGACAGGAGATCCATGCCACTACTGCGCATCAACATAGATGTGCGCGCTCTGTTTTCGACGATGTGCAAAACTTGACGAGTGGAGTTGTTGTTTTGTTGGAGCGAAATCGCGGTTCGCAGTTGCTAACGACCGCTTCTGCAGCGCGTAGCTCTGGTGGGTGTAGCCGCGAGAGGGATAGCTGCGGATAACTCCAGCAGTCTGTGCGTCTGTCGCGTGCGCCGATTGATCACCACATTTCTCATGGGCGCATACGACGCAGCACAGGCTGCTGATGTGTCTGCAGCTATCACTTTCGTTGTTACCCCAACAATAGTTGATAATCGTTCGCCAACTTGTGGTCCCAGCACGATTACCCATCTCCCGGCACGATCTGCGTGCGCATCGCACAATGGTTGCCCGCAGCTGCGGGCTGGAATGTTTCATCGATAATGACAGTACTACGGACGTGTGTGGGTACCATGGGATTGACCGTATTCAAATTTTGTGACACAAAACGCTGTAAGCATGGTCGAAGAAACGAATTTTCCCAAAAGTTCATATTTTCCGATTTTTCTCACCAAAAAAGAGCTGAAAGCGAAAAAACTGGGGAGCGAAAAATGCTTATCACTGGTTCGGATTTTTTTTGTTTCTAAAAAGGTTCTGGTGTTGTTACGCTTTTAACTAACATCCTGCATTGTATTCTCAGGCCGTCGAGGCGAACATGGAGTTATTGCAAGTGGACGCGTGATTCCTACCGTTGAGGAGGACCTAAGCGTGTCTCAACCATCATCCAGTTTCAATGCTGACGTCAGTGTGCCGAATGCTGCAAGCACATCTGTATCTCCTCCTCGAACTTCGCCTCGTCCTCCAACGCAGGTAGGGTTGATTAGTTACGACTAGAGGCTCCTATTTGTATTTAGTTGTTTGTTTGTCTTGTTTATTGCGACTTTTTCAACATACACAAACTTCTTTTCGAAACATATCGCGTAGTCTAGTGCTGGCCGTGGCGTATTCTCAGGAGAGACAGAGAAAGAGTTCGGGCGAGAGCAGAAATGTGCCCTCGCCCCCAGTCCTGCACTGCGTCGCTAGGTTTTGCTCCGAGAGGGGGTGGACTTCTCAAAATTCCTAGGACAACTGCGGACACTCGCAATAGCTATCAACTTCAGGTTCGGCGTATCCTGCACCGTAAAATGGGAGTGGTGCCTCCGACACGAGCGATGAAGGCATCTGGGCTAGGAAGACTGGAGGATCGCCCGGAAGCCATCACATTGCTGCTTAAGGAGTTTCGCCTAATAAGGAAAGATGTTCCAGTCGGTTGTCACGTTTCTCCAAGGGTAAGCTGTTTTTCAGTATGCTCTCATAACTCGTTTGCCCGTAAATTGCTGAAAATGCTTTCCGATTCGTAATCTTAGCGGTCTGAGAACTCTGCGAGTCTCCCACAAGAAACATCTTTAAAGAATCGTTGAAAATTTCCTTTCCAGAGGGATGATATCTTACACTGGACGGCTGTGCTGGAAGGGCCAGCAGATTCCGTTTATGCTGGTGGTATATTCTTCTGCAATATTTATTTCTCTCTCAATTATCCAACACTGTCTCCCAAGGTAAAAATTTTCTGCTGCGAAACTTCTGCTCTTCACTGAATACATCCTTCCAGGTGGAGTTTTTGACGAGGATATACCACTGCAATGTCAACGCGCAGGGGGAGGTGCGTTTAACAGTTAGATGTTTTTCAAACAGTCTTTCCTAATGTGTTTCAGTTCAGCTCAGGGAAACAACAATGCATGCAGGAAGACCTATTCTTCAAATGCATTTTCAGGTCTATATCGATCTTTTGAATGAAAAGTGGAAGCCGACTATGTCAGTCCGGACAGTTATGAGGGCCCTTGTGTCACTTATGTACAGCTGCAATACAGGTTTCTACTTAATGGGACATTTTATCTCTGTAGTGTTAGCCTCGTCTTGAGTTGCGGTTGAAACACTGCAGTCACGATATAGTGTATACCAGGGCTGTGCGTAACTGGAATTTGTAATTTCGTAAATCGTAAATCGTAATTTTTCAAATTCCTCGTAATTCGTAAATCGTATATCGTAATTCGTAACTGATAATTGGTATTAAGCCCACACACAACCCAAACCTCATTCGATGTGGAAACACCTGAGCATTCCAGATGAGGGGTTTCCATATCGGAAAAGGTTTGAGATTGTGTTTCAAAATAACACTGTTTTGAGCAGTACATAAAAAATCAGTATAAATACATGCGTGGGATACAAACGACTTTAATAGTCAAAATTGAAACGTCAGGCCTAGTCAACAAGCAAAACCTGAGCCATGTTTTGCAGAACTTTAAAAAACGAAAACATAGAGAATCACCGCTTTCCCATACACTGCTCAATGAGAGCCAAGGAGGGCGACACTGTGATGTGAGAAAATTGCGTTTCGATAGTTTTAGACTCAATCTTTCAAGGAAAGGATAATTGGGCAAGGTGGCCATACCAAAGGGTTATACATGCTACTGCAAAACCACTGTTTGAAGCAAAAATCAAGCCTGCCCTCCAGATTTGTGAAGCGTCACTCTAAACGGAGTTATATGCGTTCCTCCTCATAAACATAGGTTTGTGGTGGTGAAAACAACAGTTCGAGAGGTGAGGGTTTTTCAGAAATCTGGATTGCAAAAAGGTGAAGGTTTTCTATAAATCAGTGATTTCGAAAATAAACTATTTAGCAAATTTCTTTTTGCTTTTAGAATTTGCTTGAATTCTCAATTTCAAAAACATTTAATAATCTTCTTGAAGAGTCAAAACTTTGCTGTCATACTTTTTTGTTAAATTGTTTCGAGCTGATACTGTTGACGTTGACCGCAACTTTGCACGAGATGGTATCAGGCTTTATTCGACTGACGTTTCGACGAATTCGCCATCTTCATATTCTGAAAGAGCCAAGTCTAGTTATGAAATACACTATCAAACACCGTAGCGGTTGACTCTCTTCAGAAATTCGACTCCTAAATTTCCAAACTCGTATTATATCAGTTTGGAAATTTTGGATTCGAGATCCCGCAGAGAGTTTATCTTTACGACGTTTGGTCGTATCTTTTCACAGCGCTTTGGCTCTTTCAGATTCTGAAGAAGGCGAAACCGTCGAAACTTCAGTCGAATAAAGCCTGATACCATCTCGTGCAAAGCTGCAGTTAACGTCAACAATATTGTCCTAATGCCGAGGTTCAACGAGAGTCGGTAATTGTTTGGATCTGACTCTTGAACTGCTTGCAACTTTTGAACCGCTGAAGATGGATGCGTGGTGATGGCTGTTTTCGAAATTTTCGAAGTTGTGCAATGAAGTGTATATTGGGTTTCAAACTTTAATTTTTTGTTTAAGCCAGCCGAGTATTTAGAGCCGAACCTCATATTTTATTTCTATATCGGAGTGGAATTTCTTTCCGCAGTTGCAGACCACTGCTTCTGCAGTCTGCAGTTTAAGCGTTATCGTGCTTGGACCTCGTGGTCCCAGCATGATTCTGCTTGCGCTACGTGTTGCAACAGCGCTTGTCTCCGACAGCGCACCGAAATTTCGCTCTGATATACAGTAGCTCCACCAAATATCTGGGCTTCCCGTGTCAACGAGATTCAAGTGTGACCTACCGCTCCCCTTCTGTCAGGCTCCGTCCATACGTGGCGAGAGCGTGCGATTACGCAAAATCGATGGTCATCGTGGGCACACGATTCGCTAGCCGCTCGCAGGCGCTCCTTCTCGCGCGGCCTCGCTCGCTCGCTCTCGCACGCTTGCGCCAGCACCACGTAGCAAGCAACAAGTTTCAAGCTTACTGCTCCATCACCAAAACAAATGGCAAAACCTGTATCAAAACTACTGCCCTTGTTTTTCATAATCCCATCACGGAAGTCGAAAACCGTGGGAAATCATCAGCCGTTGCGCCGACTCGAGCGATTGATCATCCGATCAAACGTTTTCAATCGAATCAACACGAGGTAGGGGGTGTTTGCCTGTGTTGATTTCGTGGCAGCGTTGAATAGCGTCGAGAGGCGCACAACAGAGGGAACGCCCGCTTTCGCCACGTATGGACGCTGCCTCAGTGACCACCCATGAGGGTGGTCACTGACAGAAGGGGAGCGGTAGGTCACACTTGAATCTCGTTCTAAGCATTTATATTTCGCCATGTCCGACCTACATCTGACTACGTCCGGCTGGTAATGCGAGGTTAAGGTTGCATCGAAAATTGAAATCTGGAAGAATAAACAAATCTCAGGAATGTGAAAGAAGTGGTAAATTCATCTATACCCTAGACAACAAACTTACATTTTTCCCTCAACCACATTTTCACGATTTGTTACGATTTGTTACGATTTTGAACCAAAATTTCGTAAATTGTAAATCGTAAAAAAATTGCCGAAAACGCCCGTAATTCGTAAATCGTAATTCGTAATTACGCACAGCCCTGGTGTATACCATTTTGAGCGAAAGATGAGAATGGCTTTCCTAGTTCAGATGGAGCTTTGGTCCCATCTATCGCAAAGCAATATGTGGAGAATCGTGCTGAATTCGATAAGATGGCAAAGATATGGACTTCTCGCTATGCCACATAATTTAGATTTCAAATGAATTTAAATTTCAACGGATTGTGTGCATTAAAGAGAGTATATTGCTTGTAATGATTAATAAAACGGGTTATTGGCTGTTTCCACGTGTTCCTTCTACTCTCCTCATCTCATAAACTCAAGGCACGGGACACCCAAAGAATATTCTTCAGATTTAATGCCCGTATTGGAGGGAATCGCACGTTGATCACAATGGTATCCCTGAAATCGCTCAATGCGCCCTATAAACAGAGTTGTGGCTCCTTAGGATGCTTACATCTTGAGTGCGAAATTTTGGTGGACGGAATATCTCAGGTCTGTATTTTCGCTTCATTCGCAGTCCAAAGTGAACTAGGATGAGGAGACAGACCGGTATGGAAGTGAAAATCGAAAACGCCGTCGAAATTCGTCTATCCATGTAGTCGATATTGAGCTCGAAAGTCAAGACAGTTGGGAAGTGTGTTGCCTAGGGTTGTTGCTTATATCTCGCGTATTTGCAAGAACTGCAATCTCGTACTTGAAGCGCTATACAAAAGGGGTATACTACACAACACTTGAAAATCACAAAATTTATGTTTGATGGTGTACTTTCTCTTTAGGATGTTCAACCAATTTAATAGGTCAAGGTTCTGGGAAAAGTCACCTCTGCTGGTTATGCTGTGCAGATATTTTGTGTGCGCTACATATTATGCTTGTTGTGAACACATCGTCAAACCTTGAGGAGTGGACTTGCTCGTTCTCAAAACGAATAGGGGGAGCCATTCCAGTTACGCATTTACTGTTGTTCTCCGAGTCAAATTCCGGTCCGCGATTGCGGACTACGGCTGTTGCATCATGCGGTACGTGACAGCCGTGCTGGGAGAACGGAGAATTTTCCCAGAACCTTGACCCTTTTTAAACATAATCCATCTGTGCTTATAAGAGCCTACACCACTTACGTGAGGCCAATTCTTGAATATGGTATTGATCCCCTACAAACTGATGGACATAAACTGTTTGGAGAAAGGCCAAAGCAGTTTCACAAGGAAACTGTTCATTAGGATGCATGGTTTTGTTTATGGCCGCGTACCAGATTCCGTGCAGAGAAATGAGCCATTTTATTTGAAACCGTTATCCCTCAGAAGAGTAGAGAATGACTTACTTCTTCTCCACAAGATCTTGTTTGGCGTAGATTTCGGTCTTAAACCTGAGGAACTTGTGAAAACGAGAGAGTCAACCAATAGGGGTGGCCCCTTCAAACTCCACCGTTACACATCTAACCTCAACTGCAGGCGTCACTTTTTCATCAACAGAACTATACCGATTTTTGAGAACCTCGGTAGAAATCATTCCATTCCTCCCAACTACACATCATTCAAAATTTCATTCGAGCGAAAATTGAGTTGGGTGACCGCTCAAGTAGCCCTTCCTGACTGGCTGGATACCTTGTGATTCCTTCCGTTAGGTTGATTAGTGCAGCAATGCGCATTTTTCTGTTACCGTTATGTTGTTTTTCCTGTTTCCGTGCTTTAGGATCAGAGAACGACAGTACAATCATTTTTTTAATCGGGATGACGGCTATGTCAGATTGTTTTTAGAACCCCATAGAAGTGAGTACATGGCCTAAGTGATAAGGAGCATTGCTTCTGCCGCGCATGGTCCAGTGATCGATCTCCGCTCAGGGTGGTGGTCCTAATGTGTCAAAGCTGCGAAAAGGACGAGAAGGAGCTAAGGGCCATGATTGGAGGACCCACCGCCTACCGCCAATCGCAGCCATTCGCTCCTACCACGCCATTTTCGCGGTGTGGACAGATTACGACCACCGCTCTCTCCTGTGTCAACTCGGACTCCAAAGGTCAATCTTTCTTGCGCGCAAAATTCGGCCAGGTGGGTCATCTGAGGTGCAACGCAGGTATATTTCTGAGGTCACGGTACGTGTACCCTATATTTCGAGTGCAAATTGATTTTGTTCCTTGCGTGTGAGGAGCGAGGATAGAGACAGAGATTGTAGGGGAGAAGGAGAAGCAACATAGGCGCGCACAAACACGCGATGGAATCGAGTATATTTCCTTCACCCCGAGTATATCGAAATATAGTGTATCGTAGTAGACCAGCCTCTCGAATTTCGGTGAGACTGCTAAGTGGGCGGGCTCTTGAGGGGCTGATCACTTGACTTGACTTAATCGGTTGGCTTTCGCCTGACGCGGTCATTCCGCATCTGCACCGAGGTGTGCCGTCCTAGTAGTCAGCCGTGTCCATTTTTCACGGTCTTCAGCCACAATTTGAACACATTCCATCCAGCTGTCACTATTCCATTTCCTGCGAAACGAAACCGCGCCTGAACTGTCTTTCGATGCCGAGTGACTTCAAATCCTCTTTAACCACATCCGTCCAGAACTTCCGCCTACGCACAGGTGGCCGTTTCCAGACAGGATTTGGAAGCATTTTTAAAGCGTGTTGTACGAGACGATCCGGCGTTCTTCTTAGTATATGCCCGAGCAGTCGAAGTCGACTTTCCATTGCTGCTTGAGATGGCGTTAGGAGATGCTGGCACCTCCCTCGTGTCAAGCGTTGATGTACTGCGTCGATTTCCTTGTAAAGGTCTTCGTTATGGCATACACTTCTCCAGCTCCATTCATGAGGAGTACAGCAGACAAATTTCGGAATTTTTTCGAAAGTCCTCTTTCTCTGCAACCGTTCGAATTCCCTTTCGTTCGTTCCTTTAAGATTTTCTCTAAAGTAGCTATTGTACGATACATGAGCTGTTTCACTACTAATTGTTTATTACATCTAGTGTCACCTACTTTTGTTTTTACCAGCAATTAGTTGTTATACATTCAATTCCCTGTTGTTGTTTTTTCTCCTTCCTTTTTCTAGTTAAGTGCTTGACTTTGATGTTTTCGGTGTATTTTTTTTGTATCGTGGTCAACTTATGAAAACAAGCCGACAGCTGTGGTCAAAGGGAAGCTTCGGTGGGGTTGGCGGACCAACTAAGCCGGTATCCGAAGTCGCCTCTCTCTCGACTTGCAGTGCTGCCTCCCCACAGCCCTTCTCCACCGATCGACGCACTTCCAACTTTGGCCTGGCTTTTTTTCGTTCCGCTATCTTGGTTTCCTTAGGACTAGTTATTATTCTATTGAAATTGCTTTTCCATGATATTATTTCCATTTCTGGTGTCATTGTCTCAATAGTAAATAAAATATGAAATATGAAATGCACGCGGCCAGAAATATCCAAGCAAACGCCTATAAAGCTTCCTCTCCGTGCAATCCAACCTTTCCATCTGCGTCTTCGGTGCTGCCCACGTCTCCGATCCGTACATCATGATAGGGCGAATAGCGGATAGGTAGACGCGCAACTTGACTTCCTTCGCGATGGTGGTAGACCACAAACACTTGGTTAGAGAATTGAATGCAGACGTAGCTTTCGCACATCGTTGTCGAATATCCACTGCATAACTACCATCGTTCTTCAGCAAACAGCCCAAATAACAGAAATCGTCCACCAGTTCGATACGTTGTCCGTCCACACAAACTCCCTTTGAAGGCCTCTGAGAGACCCACATCTGCTTGCATTTGTCGGGACGAAGACGAAGTCCATAGGCTGCGGCATACTTCGAAACGAGGTTCACAATGCTTTGCAGTTTTGCGTTGTTTTCAGCGAATAACACGATGTCGTCGGTGTACTCCAGGTCGACAAGGGAGCGTCCTGATGGTGTTAGGATCACATCCGCAGGAAACTGTTCTGCAACTCTACACATTATGTCATCAACGGCGAAGTTGAAAAGAAAAGGTCCTGCAACGGCTCCTTGCCTTACTCCTGTTTTCACCTCGAAAGCTGACGTAAACCCGACAGGTGTGCGAACTGCTGCTGTTGTTCCTTTGTTCTTGTCCTCGATTAACCGAATATGCTTTTCCGGGACTCCATCTGCTCGCAGGGCATTGAGCAATTGATCACGATGAGGAGAGTCGAACGCGGCTTCAAAGTCTAAAAAAGCAAGCTGTAATGGCTTCGAATACCGCTGCCACGATTCAATTACTCTTCTCACGACGAACACTTGGTCGATGGTCGATCTTCCAGGTCGAAAATCAGCTTGCTTATCTCTGGTCGTTCTTTCACGATGTTTGATAAGTCGCTCGAGAATGATACGTTCTAAAACCTTGTACATGACACGAAGTAGAGAGATTCCTCTGTAGTTCTTAGGATCCGTGTCGGATAGCTTCTTGTGAAGAGGTACGATGATCGCATGTCTCCACGAATCGGGTATCCTTTCGCTCATTCATATAGCACGGATGGTGTTGGTCATTTCACGAATCCCAGACGGAGGAAGAGCTTTCAGCATTTCAGCAGTGATGTTGTCATCTCCACCAGCCTTTCCATTCTTCATTTTCCGGACACAATCCAAAATTTCAGACTCAGTCGGCGGTTCCTCACTGACATCGTAATGTGCTCTCTGAACATGCGGGAGCTCAGGTACTGATGGCGCTGGACGATTCAGTAGTGAACTGAAGTAATCCTTCCATATTGGCAGCGTCGCATCACCAACTGCAACTCCATTGGTAGTGTTCAAGACAGGAGAACATCTCTTCATCTTCCCGCTATACTGTCGCAGCAACGTGTAGGCTTTCCTCGGATTCTTCTCCTCCCAAGCCTTCTCGAACGCCTTAGCTCTACAAGTCCACTCTCGCTCGCGGTCACTTCAAAGCTGCCGACGCAACTTCCTCCTCAGACGCTTCTCCTCCACGAAGTTTCCTACAGTTCGGAGAGCACATACTCTGTTGTAGGTAGATGTTGTTTCTTCTGAGACGTAGGCGAACTTCTTCTTAGGCTGTACAACCGGGAGTGCCTCTTTCGAAGCGTCCTGGATGCATTTGACAAAAGAATCCGCCTCGCAAAGTTTCTTCTTAGTCCGTACTCCGATGTGAATAGAAACGCGTTGTCGAAAATTCCTTCTGCACTCTTCATCTCTGAGACTTGTCATGCCAATCCTCTGGAGAGGCTGAGCCCCTCGCGTCCTCTTATGAATCCTCGCAGTGAAGTTCAACAGAACAGGACGGTGATCCGAATCGAATGCGACATCCCACACAGCTCTAGATCTTCGAATGTCCGATACTGTAATATTCCTCGTCAGGACATAGTCAATCTGCAGTTTCAAAGTTGTCATCTTCCGCTTCCGCTGCTCTTCTGGAGATAGCTGGGTTGGTCCCTGCCACGTAAGCTGATGGCGGCGATGATTCCTCTTGAATGTCGATGCAATAATCAGACCACTGCGTTCACAAAAGTCGACAAGGCGGTAGCCATTGTCCGATGTTTGCTCCACTGGGCAGAACCATTTACCGAGTACTTCGGATTCCTGATCAAGTTCCATCTTCACATTTGCGTCAGTCCCCACGACAACAGCATGTTGACAAGGTATCCTGGCCAGAAACGTATTGAGTTCCTCATAAAACGCATCCTTCGAATTGTCTTCGGCGGTTTCAGTGGGCGCATGAGCACTCACTATCCACAGATTGAATCCTCTGTGATCCCGCAGTCGTACGAATGCATTTTGGCACGACGTTGAACCAAACTCCTTGACCATACCATTGAAATCCTTCCTTACAGCTATTGCACAGCCTCCCACTCTCCTATCGTCAGTGTTACCGCAGTAGATGGTGTACTCTCCGACGCTGATGACGGGTCTATCCTTGAGGCGGGTTTCCTGCAAAGCAGCAAACGGTGAATGGAAATAGCTCAGAAGTCTGGATAGCGCAGTTTTTTGGATATCACTCGACAGCGATCGACAGTTTAGGGTGGCGAAACTGTGGCTTGTGACCAAAGACTCCATGAACTCCCTAGGTACGGATCCTAAGGTGTTATGGACCAGAGGCCTTGGTGTGCCGGACGACGACACCTTTATGCAATGTGCGGGATACTTTCGCGATATAGTTGTGCACGCTATATCGCTCGAACGTTCCCTGTGTACACTCAAACGTCTGCTGGGTTTAGTAGAAGCAGGGGCACCAACGAGCAGGTACCAACAGACTTGTATACACACCCCCGATCACAAATCTGATAATAATTTTCCTATCGATTTTGACTAATCGCGGCACATTCAGCGTCATTCGACTACCATGACCTACCGCAATCCTCCAAAAAATCGATAAACAAATCCGTAATCAGCTCTAGAACCTCTATAGGCAAAGGCTCAATGAAGCCACAGACTGACCAATCTACTATATACATACCGTGATCCTCCGCAGAACTGAAAATGAATCTCTCAATTGTGGCCAGTACTCCAAATAGCTGCACAAGACAGAGTTTGAGAGGAACTATTTTTCGACTTCTGGAGTACGAAGATAGGCATAATGTCACACATTTAAAGCCTGGGATTCCAAATGGAGGTCGGAAGTGTGGCGCACCTGCGGAAACATTGACTAACGCGGAGAACGTCGTCTTTTATAGGGGGAAATGCAGACGTTCGACATGTCGAGGTATGAGTAGAAAACGAATTTCAAGACAAGGTCATTGGGCGACAAGAGAATCCAAAAGGGGTCTCCAGAGTCACAAGCCATATTTATACTCCGTTGACACTCGATCGCTGGCGACTGTCGTCGCGGCATCGTGTCCGAACTTTCTTAGAAAGCATAAATTCCAGTTCCACAGAAAACGGAAAAAAACTCGAAAATGCGTAGAAAACATTGAATGTTTACTATTTTAAGGCATCTGTCAGTCTGTCCTCAGTGCATCGTATGTCAACCGAAATCAGCCGTATTTTAATAGAATTTAGCCTCCACCAAGGGTAGTATACGACGCATTTCTCAGGCATAATTCAAATAACAGTGGTGTCGTCGGTTCTATTTCCAAAAGTTAAGGTACGTTGGCCACACCCATGCATCTGGAGGTCCTGCCCAGCCAAGTGCCAATTTTCGAATATTTTGAAAAGACCGAGTATTCGGAACGTGCCAAGTTCCGATTTGTTTGAAAAACCGAATTTCGAAAAATGCCAATTTCCGAATTATTCGAAAAGCCGAATATCCGAAAAAAATCCTGAAAATGGAAAAGTATAGTATACGGTGGTTTGCTCGAAATCTCATATTCGGCTCGAATTTCTCTGTGGGTGTTATTTGTGATGCCATTATACATTGGATCCGACTCACTCATTTTCGGATATGCATCAGAATGAACCGAAAACGATTCACTGAGGATCGAATCCCGTGGAAGGGTGCGCCATTATGCAGAGGCTGGTCCTGACACAATAAGTGGTAGATTGCAAAACCTGTCGCTACGGCGGGTATGGGGATACTATTCTGTTAGAACCGAAAAAGGGCGGGGGAGTAGCGAAGGGCAGTGATTGGAGGGTATACCGTTTACCACCAATCACAGCTCTCTGCTCCTCTTCATTTGCGGTTGGGGCTATTTCGAACACGACCTCTACAGCGGCGACGAAGCATATTTCAATTGTATACTTCGGACCGAATTATATTATTCGAAAAATATTCGAATTATTTTTCGAATTTCGAATCATTCGAAATTCGAAAATTCTGATTTTCGAATAATATTTCCGTGCCGCAACGACTCTCCTGATTTTGGCAGGGGAGGAAAAACCCCGGGTATGTGCTCAAATTCAGTGCGGCACGGTAAAATGGGCATGGCCTGTTGCATAGCGCCATAGTACCCTCCTCCCGCTTAGATAGCACCTGTTCCGAAACACTATTCAATCTCCATGCCGGCAACCACAATACTACTGTCATCTAAATAGCCAAGTGTCTACAACGCCGAAGAAAAACGGCGTATTAGGCGTGTAATGTGAAGTTTGGTGTAACCACACACAAAACTTTCAGTTTACGGCTTGGTTGGATTACGGTGCTCAAACGATTTTTCTCTGGGTCTCGATTCTTATTAATCAGAGGGATCCTCTCCCTACTATTCCTTCATATATCTCCATTCACATTGCTTGCCATTATTTGCCGCTATCACTAAAAGGGGTCAAAACTAACATCCTAAAACCATCATTAGAACCTTACATGGGGGCAAAGGCTACCACCGACTAACCAGTGTTATAACAGTTGGAAGAAAAGTTTTTCGATTTTTCTCGATCGCTAGTAGATCGAGGAACGGAAACGAACGTTTGGAGTTCAAACCATTGCTGGCTAGTCGCGAAAGAGGTGCTATTGGAGCCACCATTGACGTACTTTGATCGGTTGAACTGATCAATAGTTCGAACTACTCACGTCGTATTGCAACAGCGATTGCGTAGTGAGGCACGGATAGATCAATTGTTTTTTCCCATTTACAGATGCCCGCGGAAAACATGGACCCTAAAGAGGCCGAAGTTGCGGAACAAATCGGTTGACTCAACCTTGTCTCAATGGAGGACAATTCAAAAGAGAAGCCCTCTCAGTTGAGTGACCATAAAAAATCATTAGCACGATTGCGAAAAATGGTTAAGATTGTGGCCACCGCAGCCGATATCAGTTTAGCACAGTTCATCACCACGTCGGATGAGAAAAGGGTCGCCGTTTCGGAGGCGAGCAATGGACAAATTGACGTGGTGTTGGACGTGATAGACGTCTTGGAAATTTAGCCTGGTCCATCAAAAATGGGAAAATTCATTTGAGGCAAGGGAATCATCGATATCGTGTGTAACATGTTCGAATGCAAACCAAATAAGTTGATAGACACATTGATCGAGTTCAACGAAAAAATGAATGATTTGCAGTTGGAGACGGCTCGTTTGCGAAAGAAGCTGCTGGAAAAGTGTCGGGAGGAGCTGATGGGCCCGACTCGGTCGAACAACCTCATGGAAGGTGAGTCGTCACTGAAAATAAATTTGGATTGTTCGGAAGATGACGGAATGGCAATAAATGCTTTTCAGTCGACGAGATCAATCAATTCATCAACATGAAGGAGGATGAAACATCCATCGACTGGCAGACAAGGTGCGTTGAGTGAAAGCGAGCCTGAAAGTGATGATAGTTGCGCACGGAGTTCGGTGAAAATGAGCAATGAAAATGCGACCATGAGTGAGGATTTCCGCTCGCTAAGCATGCCGAGCGTTCGACCCTTTAGTAATGGTCGTGGTCAAACGTTTAGCGATTTCATACGGTCGTTCGAACTGAAGTACTCTGATAGGGCATATGATGACAGGGATCGTAAAGAGATCTTCATAGGCTATCTAGAGGACGAAGCAAAATTACATTATAAAACCCTTCCAAAATTCATTAAGAATGGTAGTTTTAGGGCGGTTGTTCGAGAGCTCAAAATCGCATGCGACTCGAGAATCAAGAATCTCGAGCAGAAGCGCTGAGGTCGCTGCGGTTGCTCAGGAAAAGGGATACCCAATAAGTGGTCCAATTCTGTTTAGAGCTAGAGACCATCTCGTACAAGGCGCACCCAGATTGGGATGAAACAGCATTAGCGCTGATATGGGCGGAGATCTTGCACGAACAGTTGCGCGATTGGCCAGAAGCTTACGATTTGATGGAGATACTAGGCAGTGAAGAATTATACAAAGTTTATGAGCGAATGAAAAGTGCTGCTATGCGCATTGACCGTATGCGTAAACAGCGGCGTGACGTTCATGACAAAAAGCCGGAGAGGTTTGAGAGGCAAAGGGGTTCATCGAAATAGTCAGTGATTCCAACTAAACCGTTTAAACCTCGTGAGGCTAGTGCTAGAGAAAAATCTGGCGAACCGCAGGGAGGGCGAGGAGCGAAAGCGAAAAGCAGCTACTCAAAACCGTCTGAAACCAGACCGAGCTCTAGCAAGTGCTCCAATTGTGGTAAAGTGGGTCTAATTACAGAAGAAAGTTGGTCGAAAAAGGCTTCTTCTTCGTTCAGCGCTACAATAGAGGGACGGACTTGCATCGCTAGCATTTCACACACCCCGATATGCGAGCTGATAGGTCCAAAACACATGGTCAAAGACAAGTGGTTGGGAAAAGAGATCACGGCTATGGTAGACACCGGATCCCAGCTAACAATCACGCCGTTAAATGTCGTTCTTAGTGCCAAAAGAGCCGGCGCAGATGTGGATACACCCTGTAAGCAGGTGGAGGCAGATGAGCGTGACGTGTATGACGCGTCGGGAAACAGAATGGATTTCCTGGGCTGCATGGAAACTGAGGTAGAGTTGGTAGGCGGAAATAAGAGAAGAATACAGATGCACGTCAAGAAACGGAAAGACGATGTGATGCTGTTGGGCACAAATTATTTGGAAAGTCGGGATATTGATGGTTTTCGAGCCACAGCAAAGCCCTAGTCCGCACACATCTGACGATTCAACGACAGTACGTGCTACGGTTGCCAGTAGGTAATTGATTGCACCAGGGCAGTTAAACATGATCCAAGTTCGCTGTGAGCAAAAGTCAGTGGATGCTGTTTCATGGTTACAGAATGACATAGTGCAGAGTAGAGTTTGTATTGTATCAGAAGAGGGTGTGACTGAGGTGCCAGTTATTAACAGGTCCTATGAGCCGGTAGTTTTCAAAGCGGGAGAGATCATAGGGGAGTGGTCACAAAACAGTTGGTGTGACACACGATTAGCGGACGCAGAGACAGATCTGCTGGAACTCCCCAGAAAGGGAAATATGCCTAGCGAAAGGGTCGACACTTTGTTGTCCCACCTATGTGAAAACCGAAGTACGGCGTCATTGCCGGCTAAAATGAAGCACTGGTTAGGGAATTTTCAGACGTGTTTGCGATCAGCGACCACGAGCTGACTGAGACAGCCCTAGTACAGCACGAAATCGAAACGGGGGACACAAAGCCCATCAAGCAGAAAGTCCGACCCGTTTCTCGAGGAGTGCAACATGAGTTCAAAGCCAAATTGCGTGACTTGGAAACTCGTGGCATAATTGAGAAATCGTCGTCGGATTGGGCGTGCGTCGCCAGTAGTGTTGGTACACAAAAAGGATAAGACCTTGAGGCTGTGTATTGACTACAGGGTTCTTAACAAGCATACGCGCCAGGACTCGTATCCACTGCCTACTATTGACACCGTGTTGCAAAGCTTGGGAGGCAGAAAGTATTTTACCACCCAGCTACTGCAGCTGGATATTGACAAGTGAGGTTGTCCAAAGACGCGCAAAGAAAAAGTGCGTTCACAAAGCCGGAGGGCTTGTTCGAATTTAAGGTGTTACCTTCGGACTAAGCACTTCCCCCGCTGTGTTCCAGCGTTTAATGGACATGGTGTTAGCGGAGCTCAAAGGAGATGACGTCTTCGTGTATATAGATGACATTCTGGTAGCGACAAAAACGGAGGAGAAGCATTATGAAGAGCTGCGAATAGTGTTCCTGGCGTTCCGGGAGGCTAACCTGAAGCTGAAGTTCAAAAAGTGCAAATTGCTGGAGAATAAGGTGGCATTCCTTGGTCACGTGCTGGATTAATCAGGCGTGAGAACGGGTCCCGATAAGATTGATAAGGTAGTGAATTACCCTAAGCCGCGTAACATTTCTGAGCTTCGTTCATTCCTGGGAATTTGCGGTTATTACAGAAAATTTGTGTTGAACTGTGACAAAGCATCTGTATGACCTAACTAGCTCACGAGCTCCGTTTCTATGGGATGCCGAGCACGACAGAGCGTTTGAAAACTTGAAAAACGCCATAACGAAAGCTCCGGTACTTGGGCAGCCAAATGTAGAATCAGCGCAAACGAGTAAGAAACCATATATAATCTGCACGGATGCTAGTACAAAGGGAGTTGGAGCCGTTCTCTGTCAAGAGGGCGAGGACAACATGATTCACCCGCTGTACTTCGCATCCAAAAGATTGTCAAGGGCCGAAGAAAGGTACCATCTCAAACTTGGAGGCACTTGCCATTGTTTTCGCCTTGAGAAAATTTAACGTTTCTATTTTCGGGGCAAAAACGATAGTACGTACCGACCACCAACCATTGATGTCATTATTCAAGCGGTCTAACGTATCGCAGCGAGTGACACGGTGGGCGTTGAAACTCCAGTCCTACAACCTCGAAATAGAGTACGTCAAAGGTAGCGCCAACAAGGTTGCAGATGCACCATCAAGAGGGATAATAGAGGAGGTCCCACCGGACCAAGACAACGTAGAGAGCGTTAAAGTGGTCAATTCTGTGGTTGTTGAACGAGAGTGGATAGAAGAGCTTTGTGAAGATCCGGATTATGGTCCTGTGATTAAGAAACTGGAGAAAGTAAGGGATCTGAATGAGGTGAAACTACCCAGGCATGATAAGCATTTGCGGGTGGCTGATTTTTGTGTCGAAGACGGTCAGCTGTGTCTGATTCGCGAGGATGGATCAGTAGCGAAAATAGTGCCGCGGTCCCGAAGACGAGCAGTGTTTGATGAAGCACACTCGGGGGTGTTTGCAGGACACTTCAACGCCCGCAAAATATATCAGAAGCTGAAGAAAATGGTTTTTTGGGAGGGAATGCGACAGGACATCACCTTGTGGTGCAAGCAGTGTCGAGAGGGTTTCCTCACTAACAACCATGGAAATTGCAGCCCGCCTCTCGAACCAATTCGAGTAGGAAGCCCGTTTGAGATTATTGGAGTGGATGTACTGGAAGTAGGCATGTCCTCAAGCGGCATGAGATACCTAGTAGTAGTGATCGACCATGTTTCGAAATGGCTGGCGGCGTATCCAACGACCACCAAATCCGCAGAGGACATCGCTAGAATGGTTTTTGGCAGGTGAATCTGCGAGGGCGGTAGGTGGCCCTAAACCATACTCTCAGACAAGGGAAGAGAGTTCGAAAACAATGTAATGGACGAGCTCTGCAAGGTGGCAGGCGTAGCCAAAGTTTTCACTGAGGGTTACAATCCTCGGGAAAACGAGGTTACCGAACGAGCGAATCAGACTTCACTGCGCATGCTCAAGAAAAGAGGTGGCATTACGGCGGAACGGGATAAGCTGGTTCCTAATGTCACCTACGCGTACAATGTGAGTCCACACTCTGCTACGGGGGAGAGCCCATTTTTCATACTCTTTGGGCTCGATCCTGTATACCCTTAGAGCGTTATTCCGACGAATTAGATTTTGCCGTACAGAATCGATATGGATGACCATAGAACAGAGCTGATGTCAGGACTCAAGGTAACCCAGGAACCAATTTGAGAGAACATGCGTAGTTATACGGAGAAAATGAAACAACGTTACGACAAAGACCACAGCGTTGACATAGGAAAACTTCCCAAGAAAGGTGGAGGAGTGTTTCTGAAGTTACCGGTCGAAAAAGCGGTGTCCGAGAATCCCAAACTTGTAAATGATTGGGCTGGGCCGTATCGAGTAATCGATGTTAGCGAAAACTCTGCCGTAGTCACCGAAATTGAGGGAAAGGGTGAGGCGTTATGCGTGCCACATGATCAGCTAAGAGTAATTCCAGCATGCATTGATGATACTCCCCTCAAAACCAAAACTAAAAGAAGAGGGACGCGTGAAAAAGGAGAGCAAATTACAGTAGGTAGTATAACTGTATCTGAATCAACTTCTTTCATGCCGTGCCCGAAACAACTCATCATGACGGAGGACGTTTTGCATCCGCTGCATATTCAATTCGTATGCCAGGAACGTGCCTTTGCGAAGCCTCTAGAAGACTACCACGGTTACAAGCTCAGTGTTCCGTGCCCGTTGATGATAGATCGCGATGCGAATTTGTCTGGACCGTGTGCTCAAAGGCCTCCCGAAAAATATGGAAGCCATGCGATTCGACAGTGTATGCCGGCTAGCTCAACTGGTGCACATATGGCTGCAGGAAGGTCTATCCGAGAGAGATAGGCTGGTCGAAGTGGCTAAAAGAGGACACGAGTTTTCTGCTGAAGCGCTGTCAGTGGCTCTCCTCTACTACCGTGAACATTGTCTTCATTTCAAGCCGAGTGAAGAAAATATGGAGCCCGCTGACACATACCACGAATACGTGAAAACTGGAGCCTGTAGAAAGAAGATCAGCACGATCTATCAAGCGGCGATGAATTCTATCCAGGACAAGACATGGGAAGCTCCCTCAAAGAATCTCAGGCGCACACAGAATCTAGTGGTGCCGAAGAGTTTAGAGAGCGTGCTGAAATGGCTGCCGGAGGATGTTAAAGGATTAAACTATGATGAGAAATCGATGCCAACATCTGAAAAGTGCTCAGACGTCCTCATGATTGTGGACAAGATGCTCGCAGACAACCAGAGGGCGCTCAGTATACTGGACCCATGGATGGGAAGTCTACGTCCACCCGACATCAAACTTTCGATAGCTGTGGCACCAAGAGAGCACAACTCAGAGAGCAGCATTAGCCTGTGGAATAAGGTGGCCAGAAACGTGGTCGTGATACGCGAGGGTCACTCGCAGTACATGGAAGTGAAATGGGTGGGCGGTGATTCCCCAGCAGGGCAATGGGAACACCCAATACGTTGCCTAGGAAGCGATCCATCTGATGAAAGCGGAAGCATTTGAAGATTCCGCATGAAGATATGGTATGAAAAAGTGAGGAAGCATTGGATGCCCACTTGGCCCGAGTCATCACTAATCCCCAACGACGAGCAAAACGGCAGGAAGCGTCAACGCCCTGAGGATGATGGATATGGCAGACCAGGTGATGCAGAAGACGCGAGATGGAACCCGATGCGTGGACGTTATGGAAGAGGCGGATACAGAGGAAACCGTCGACCGTTCTCAAGTTAGTTTTGAAAACTTGAAAAATCTGAGAGCGAGAGGCAGGGTGTGAGCGCGAGTGAAGGGACCACTCTTTTCAGCAGGGGGGAGTTGTGAGGATAGGGTGAGAAATAAAGGGGTGAAAAGGCGTGACGATCGGGGTCACAAATTGTTGATTACCGATCAAATCGATCACCACGGGAACGCGCGGCATGATGAGGCCGCAGGTGCGTCGCGGCTCTGAGAGTTCTTCACTTCGCCTCACGACCACCACCACCACCACTGTCGTCGTCGTCCGCCGCACCCTGTCATCGTCGTCGCCGTCTTCATCTTCGATTATTCCTGGTCTTCAACACTGCTCATCGTCCGCCGCCTCGTCGTCACCATCCTCGTCAAGATAATGGTTCGTAGTTGCCATTGTTGAAGCTGTTTTATTGTTTTCTTTTGTGATGGTGTTACAAGCTATTATTTTTGCATAAATCTTTTTTTTTTCACTAGTTTTTCGGTACCGTAATCAAAGGGATCTCCCTCCTCTCCCTACTATTCTTTCATATATCTTAATTCACATTGCTTGCCATTATTTGCCACTATCACTAAAAGGGGTCAAAACTAACATCCTAAAACCATAATTAAAATCTTACAACCGCACAAGGTGCTAGATCGGTGGGATAGGCTGGCTTGAACGGCCAGCCAATGTAAACCATTTTCTCTCGTTTTCGCATTTATTATGTACCTGTCAGGCAGATATGGACAGTACCAGGGTTTTAGCTTCCTACACCCTCCCGTTCCAGAGATTACTTGAAATACGGACGGGAGCGATTGAGCTCACTAATCTACAATGACTACTCTAAAAACATCAGCCAGTAGTGGTCTTTTGCTGCTGGAGAGGTTTGGTTGTGCTCAGGCATTGTGAATTACGATTTGCGAATTACGATGAATTTGAAAATTTACGAAATTACAAAATTCAGTTACGCACAGCCATGCTCGGCGTGGCACGATCGATATTATAGATTCGCGCTACGCCGTGCCTCTCGGCGGCGGGAGTATAAACGTCGCCTAAGGTCAATAGCGTACATTGTCGCTGCCAAGAGCGCCAGTCATGGCATTTAGCACAAATGCGGGACCAGCATCGGAGCAATGGCACTGGCCGTCGTAGGAACAGTTGTCACGTGTCCATCGCAGCGACGTGTCGTGGAGGGCTGACATACTGAAAATGTACCGATGCCTGTCGTTGCCGCTGTCGCTGTGGAATAGCGGGACAGAGCTTTGGGGAACCGATCGGCTTCTAACGTTAAAACATGCCTATCGAAGTGACAGAACATGTTTACCTGCAATTACCTGTCTGAACACGTTTGATCGATGTGTATGATTTGTTAAGGAGCAGAGCGGTTCCCCGGAGCTCCATAACTAGTCGCTGTGCTGCGCACTGCGACAGATGTGAAGGGCGGGAGGCGGTCGCTGTCGCTGTGCAGAGCGACGCGACCTCGTATCGCAAAACTATACCATTGACCTAACGCCCTTTTCCTACCTTTGCTGCCCCGTCAAATGCCGCTACTGTGGAAAACAATAAAACGCAGCGGTGGCGGAGAAAAGTTCTCGATCGTTATTACCGCTATAGCGGCGTTCGCCGCGCTTTACATTCTCGTTACCAGTTCGCCAGCATTCTCATATGGAAAGAAGCTACTTGCCAACTTCCGGCTCACTTTCTAGAAATCCGAAACACTGGCTTCATTGTACTCTGGCAAACTGATATTAGCAAGGGACTACCAAAAGTCCAGTCTCCGCCCCATTCTCTACGATGCAGGCTCAAGGCCGATCAAGGGAGCACTGCTGCTAGGTGTGGGGTCGCACGTGATTGGTCGGGGGCGTGTCTGTCCATAAGAGATTTAGACTCCCTTGCTGATTCGGAATGACCACCGCTCGACATCTACTCCCTTGCTCTTGCAACGCTAGACGAGGCATCGCGATGATGTCGTAACCCCACCCACTCTGCGCTGTGATTGGTCCAATGAGCACACTTCCCTTGCTGCTGTCACAGTTCAGCCCCCTTGCTGATTCCGGATTTGGAGAGGTATCCCCCCCTGCTAATATTGTTTTCGGAACAGCCAATAGGAAGAGTTCACCTCCCTTGATGCTGTTGTTTCTACTATTCCCTTGAACTTGCAACGCTCTCCCTCTCATAACTTCTGGCCCCTTGATGTTGGTAGAAGGGTCCCGCAGCGAATTCGACTTTGCGATCCCCTCGCTGCTGGAGTAAAACAAAAAAAAATAGGTGATATGCACCATTGATCAGCGTCGTGTGATGTCATCCGGTCATCCTGTTGTAATCGACCTTCTTCCGTTCTAATTTCTAATCGTCTTTATTATGTCTGGGCAAATATGTAAAATACTCAGTTTGTGTACATCCGTATCGCTCCTATCCCCATTTAGTCTACAGCAAAAAAGTTTGATCTTAATGAATTCAGATGAATATGCTTTGGACACAACTTTATCTTGCGAAGTCTCATCAATTTTCACATCACTTTATCAGAAACGGCCTGCGCGGAACATACGGCACTGAAAAATCACGGAAACTTCTCCCCTCTATGCAAGGAATACTAATTTATGGCCGATAGCTCAGAAGCTCGTTCCAATACCAAAATGGTGCTCCAACCCACCCGGACGCGCTCCGTCTTCGCGGCGAGCGTTTTCGGCGGCAATAATTAATTTGAACTCGTGAGCAGCGGCGTCTCGCGCGCACGCGGAGGGCTGCGGTGCGTGTGGCCGGCGTTCATATACTCAGCCAAACTCAAATGTCGACCGCAGGTTTCTGAGGTGTCGCCACAGAGCACATCAGCTGAGGACACCAAAGAAAGGGTGATTTCGGCGCGAGAGAACCTGGTATCACGCCGAAAGGTCCAGGTGTAGACCTCCTAGCGCCGGATTAGGAGACGGCAGCATGACCTAACTGAAGTCCCGAAAGGTTCAGCTGTCGACCTGCTACCGCCGGATTTATGAATTTCGCTGTAGACACCTTGTCGCCGGATTTTAATGTGTGGCCACCTTCAAAATTCGGATCGGTTAAACGAGCTGAACCATCGCAGGATTCAGAAACTATTGCTGTATTTTTACTTTACCTAGCTGTAATTGTACCCGTCCCCATACTCAACTGCCCTTAAAGGCAGCTCAGAACCTTTGACACAAGCTGTTAACACGCAATCCGCTAGTAACGGATTGCCCCCGTACTGAACGCGAAGCAAGCAGAAGCTAACACACGAAGCAAGCAGAAGCTAACGCCAAGCAAGCAGAAGCTTACGTTAGCTAGGGGAACGAGTGGAACCATGCACCGAAGCGAGCGGAAGCAAACGCGAAGCAAGTAGAAACTAACACTGAGCGAGCGGAAGTTAACGGGAAGCAAGCACAAGCTAACACTAAGCAAGAGGAGGTTAATACCAAGCAAGCAGAACCTTACGATAGGCGGAAGGGGTAGAATGAGAACCATACGCCAAAGCAAGCGGAATCATGAGCGAAGCAAGCGGAATCTCACGTGTGTTTGCAACCAAGTGTTGCCAAAATTACGAAGAAACAGCGGAAAACGCACTAAAACGCCTTATTTCAGTGTCATTATTTTCTGGACTGGGCTAGCTGTCCGACTGGAAGAACATGTTCACGGTGGTTGTCACCGGTGAAAAATGGGGCTAATCGGAAGTGGAAGAATATTTCAGACAAAACAGTATTAGTTAGGCTCCGAATGAAGGAATGGAGCAACAGAGAGTAGAGAATTGCAAAACACGGATTCACAAAAGATTTTATTGTCACAACGAACACTTCCTGTGATACTTAAGAGGCGGGATGATACCTAAGGATTTCGTGTACTTCTATTGTGTTTTTCTCAATTTTTACGTCATTTTGGTTCTACCCGGGGGTCACTTAATAAATATAGCGAAAGTTATAGAAAAAATTGATATTGTGGTCCAGCCAGTGTGTGTAGCAACCCTGCAAAAGTCTGAGTCTCAACTCTTCCTCATAAGCGAAAAAATCGAGCACCCATTCCCTCCCCCCCCCTGAATCAGCATTCGCCCACTTCAGGGGTTTCGGTCTCAATAGGGACAAGACGCGCCATGGATTTGATCATAATATACGTTCTTCCATTTGTTATCGGTCTATTTTTATAGTGTGGTCTGCTCCGTTGCGATGACTGCGAGCGACGAGGGAAAACAGGACCGAGAAAACTCGTCCACGAAATTCTCACCGTTCCAATTTACAATCTTTGAGGGACCATAACTCGGTTCGTAGTGGGTTCTGAGCGAATCTAGAAACAATAATGTGATCAGCGCGGAATTCTCTCTAAACTGAGCAGGAAAACGGGATAACGATTCTGAGCTTGGACTGTGCCTTTAAAGGCAGTCTTCACGAGATTTTCGTTCCCGAGTGTTGCACTCAATACAATACGTTGGCCACCAAGTGTTACCGAAATTTCGAAGAAACGGCTTGAAACGCACTAAAACGTCTTATTTCAGTGACATTTTTCTCTGGCCTGGACTAGTTGTCCGATTTTATGAACATGTTCACGATGGTTGTCACCGGTGAAAAAAGGGATTAATCAAAAATGGGGGAATAATTCAGGCAAAGCAGTATTAGTTGGGGTCCGAAGGAAACAACGGAGCAACAGGAAACGAATAATTGCAAGAGACGGGACAACAAAAGATTTCATTGTCACAACGAACAGTTCCAGTGAGAGTGAAAAGGTGGTGTGAGAGTAAAGGATTTGGTGCGCTTCTGGGGCGTTTTTCTCGATTTCTTCGTCATTTAGTTCTACCCGGTGACCAAACAATCGATTTAGCGATTAACATCAAAATCGAAGATGATCGTGAACACTGCCTTTAAGCTGAGGCCTTGGAAGATGTAATTTTGATGTTTTTAGAATGTTTAGAGCTGGACATCTGAGTTTTGTGTTCAACTCGCCTATCTCGCTATATCTTATGCTATATCAGGCCAAAAAATGGCATTAAACATTCAAAAAACATCAACATCAAAGAGAGAGAGAAATGAAAAGGAAACTTCACGACTGCTAATGAACGAAGCGAAAAAAGACGAATCGATGAGCAGGCATTGCTTTAGGGCCGAGTCGCACCTGCAAGATAGCGTGTCAACTCCGTGCGAAGCTGCTGGAACGGTTCGGCAACTCCCATAAGCTGCTTGCACGGTGCTTTACGTGCCAAAGGCTGATTGCACGGAACCGAAGCAGGTTCGCACCCTACCGATTCACGATAAGGAGGCTTGCAAGGAACGAAGTGTCAGTGAGCTGGTTAACACCGCACAATAAGCTGCTGGAACGCTTCGAAAACCCCCAGTAAAGCTGCTTGCTCGGTGCTTCCTATATCGTCTACACTGAGAAAGCTCGCTTGCACCATACCAAGACGCGGATAACGTGTTTGCACCGAACGAAGTGGCTTTTAGCGTGTTAACAACCTGTTTCAAAAGTTCTGAGAGCATACACGCTCGCAAGCATAGTCGAGATAACAGCATAGATAGGTCCGCACGGCCCGTACTATGTCGTCAACGACGTTTGAAGCGCTGAAATCTGTCCAGAATGACAATAATTGGCAATGTTTGAGCAATCCTGTCTCGCACGCCCGTATTTTCACTCCCATTCGAGTACGAGAATGAGAATCGAAACTTGAGAAAACATGTGATAACTTAGAATGATAGCACTACAAAAAGGGAGAACAGTAGAGAAAAAACTCGATTTACCTCAATATAACATGTTTGTGCACTGATAAAATCCTCCATTTCAAGAGGTCAGCCAAAGTAGAGCGGCATTCTCGAAAGCGGACGAGAGTCAATAGGTATGCAGACATGTTATACTCAAGTGAACCAAGCTATTTCTCTCGTTCACTCCCATTTGATAGTGCTATCACTCTCAATTATCACACGTTTTCACAAGTATCGATTCTCATTCTGTTACTCGAAGGGGTGTGAAAATACGGGCGTGGAAGGCAAGATTGCTCAAACATTGTCAAATATTGTCATCCTGGACAGTTTTCAGCGCTTCAAACGTCGTTGACGACATAGTACGGGCCGTGCGGACCTATCCATGCTGTTATCTCGACTATGCTTGCGAGCGTGTATGCTGCCTTTAAACATGGGCAGTTCGGTTTTTTTCTGCCGTAATTATTATCGAGATGTAACTCTTACTGACCAGGGGTGTGCGTAATTACGGTTTACGATTTACGATTTTACGATTTACTGTGTTTTTGGTTTCGTAATTACGGTTTACGATTTACGACATTTTGGACCGTAAATCGTAAATTTTCGTAAATAAAAATACATGCAATGGAAGTAAATCACAAGACGTCTCCAATTGACCTGCTCTAATCCCATTTTGCGTATACTAATGTTTTTGGTCAGGAGATGGGGCCAACCCAGGCATGTTACTACAGCTTGATCCCTTTATCATTCTTTGACGTGATTCTATCATTATAAGGCGGGACACACGGTCGGAGCTGGAGGCGCTGGCTAACACATCCGCGTTGCTCGCCGCGCACGCCTCACTAGTTGCCGCCTACGACGCAATGCAATCTAAAATCACTTTTCATGAGGAACTTCGTTTTCAAGTTTTTCATGAAGATCAACTTTCCTGATTCCCATAACTAGATTAGCGTCAAAACATCGAGCGAAGCAGTCTAATTAATCAAAAAATTGCCTCAAATAGTAATAGTACTCCTGGCCCGCCTTTTGATTAGATCACGGCTACTCAGAGTTCACGAATATCATCGCGAGGATTCGTTTTTCATCCCAAAAGTTTGAAGCTAAAAACCGTTTCCTCTAGTTGATTTTTCTTTATTCGCAGCAAAGGGACACTCAGAAAAGGCGCGAGTGCTAGTTTAAACGCCCATCTTAGCCCTTTTTCTAAAACCGTTATCTATCACTAATGCCAGCGTCCGGTGGGGCGCATTGGCTACATTCTTTACTAAACTGTGGGGACTAAACTACACAAAGCGGCAAAATTAGAAAGCGTTTTTTTTTGCTTACGTTTCTTCTGAGAATCTACCGTATCGTCACCATAAAGCTACGATTCTGCAAGTGATTTAGTGGATATACGAAAAAATAGCCTGTGCTGGGCGACCGATACTGTGCTCTAGATAATATAGAGTTGGCATGGATCGGACTGATACTTTGCGATCTCTATTGAAGGTTGGTGCAAGCTCGGTGCCATATTTTTTTAACGTACGTGCCCCGAGTTTGAGCCAACCTTCAGTAGGGAACTCGAAGTACATAATGTACAGCATATGAGTGCGATCCCTACCGACTGTATGTATAATCGGTGTTGCGGTTCCGCTAGCAAATGGGAGGAGTTCTCAAGCTCGGCTGTTGAGAATCGCTTAGATACGGTGATTTTGGCTTAACGCTTACAAAGGCTTTAGCGTTTCAGAAGAGGCTTTTTGAGTGTAATTGTGTCTCTGTTGCCCAGCAGATACGCGGACAGCTGAATCGGACTTCCGGATTTCTCCAGATCTGGGAAGGAGTTGTGGAACGAGTGGTAAAGCAAAGCAGAGAAATACGGGTAAGACGGTCCCATTAAGGGTATGGTATACTATTACGAGACACGGTCGCATCGCTCTGCTCAGCGACAGCGACCGGCTGTCGTGGATCTCCCGCTCTTTAAACCTGTCGCATTCACAGTGCGCTGCACAGCGACGGCTTCGGCACATTTGAAGCATTTCAGCACTCCGCGACACGTTGCTGCGGCTGACGCGCCATAATTGTTCCTACGGCAACCCATGCCGCTGCTCCGATGCAGGTCCCGCGCGATTTGTGCTAGATTCCATGCCTGTCGCTTATGACAGCGACAAAGTGTACCATACACCTTAAACATGGTTAGTGGTCAAATACTGAACGCAGCTTAATATGTACTTAGTACGTGAAACAGTGGACAGTACGTAGTTTCTCTTTGTTTCACCACATTAATCATATTTTTGGTGGTTATTGTTATTGATTGTTGTTTACGATTTACGATTTACGGTTTACGATTTGCGGTGGTTTTGTCGTAATTATGTTTTACGATTTACAAAATTTGAAATTTCATTTACGCACACCCCTGTTACTGACTCAATATTTGAGCTATTTCGCAGCTTCCAGTGGCCGGCAGAAGAAAAAAAATACTGATTGATTTTCTTTCGGACCAATTCGATTTGTTTGTTTGTTCACGATAAGAATCGTTTTTCTGCTTTTCCGCCTATCTTGAAGACGATCCCATGCTGATTCCAATTATGCTTTGGAATCGTACAGGACCTTCTGGGAACGGAGTTATGGTCCCTCAAGAATTGAGCTAGGGAAGCATGGTGGACGAGTTGTCCGAGACTTGTAACTTCCGTCTTTCGCAGCCGATGTATGCGAGCTGACTTGAGTAAAGAGAGAAGTTGAGAATGAAGGGAAGAACGGGGCTATTAATCGGAAACCATCGCTCATTTCACAATCTCGAGCATTCATTTGTTCACGTCGGTGGGCGTGGAAACTGCATCTGGGATGTGACGAGCTGACGGGTGTCCAACTTTGGGGCCGTAGGGAACCGTTCCGAGCTCATTTTTCTTAGTTTTTTTTTCACGTTAGGGTTGCGCTAGGCCCCGCAGCTGCCGATCTCCATCGAAAAATCAGACATGGTTTTTATCGTGGACACTGCCTTCAACGGGTTTTCGAAACTCTAAGCAAGACATATGCAGCAAAGATACAAAAAATAAGAGAATTAGGCAAAACATTTCTATATAAAGAACTTTTGAATATGTAAGGGCAGGATTATGCGATTGTCCATGTCTATTATTTAATCACATCATCAAAGCTAGATCTAATGAGAAATGAGGAGAATTTCTCGATTGTGACCTTCATAAAGTCTGTAATTGATTTGAAAACCTGGTGTGAGTTCTTTAGTATTTCTTAAATAAACGAGTAAGTTTAAAAATAGATCACATACTCGATTCAATTGTTTTACGTGTGAACATTTGTACAAAAATTGAAGCAAGTAATCGATTTTGACGCACAAATGGTTTTCAGAAAATATACTTGTACAAATGAACAACGTTTTTGAAGGTTAATTAAGATGTAAGCTGAAATGAGACAAATTTTCGAAAAACGGACACTTGGCCTAAACGAAAGCAAAGAATTTTTCGATTTCCCGGATTAACGGAATACACGAGAGGCGAAAAACATGAAACCTCCAAAGAAGCGAGAAGCAAAACAATAAAAAATAACGACGAAATCTAATATTCAAAAAAGGATGTTTCAAGACTCCAAATATACCCGGTGTTCGAAAAAATACTCAATAGTAAAATCCCAAGAGACGATAGAATAGTTGAATACTACAAAAATCTCTAGAACACTATTTGAGTAATAATTCCAGTCAATACAAGGCCTGATTTGCGCGTTATCACACAAAAACAGGTGTGCTTCACGAAAGACGAAAAAAAGAAAAGCAGGTTCTTCAATTGCGCAACCGACTGAATATTTGGTTGAGCATTCTGAGATTTGGACGATCAATCGTCACCGGCGGTAAGATGTGTTGCCTTGTAAACCTGTTGTGAACTTGCTATCGACAGGTCGATAGCAGGTCGATAACAGGTCCATGTTATTCTCCCGAAAGAACCTGCTATCGCCGGTTGCTCGAGAAACAGGTGCTTCAACCTGCTGTCGACATTTGAGTTTGCCTGAGTAAATCGCCATGAATCGTTCATATCGATTCGCTTCGTTCTGATCGTTCTTGATCGCGGTTGTAAAGTAGGACTATGCCTTCAAAAATGTATTGGCTTGGCTCTCTCATCCACCATTGTTGCTATTAGTACCTCAGTTCAGCTCACCCAGTGGTTCGAAGAAAATTCTTTTTTTCCTAAAAAATTTGGCGAGCCCCCCTCTCAACCTTCATTTTTCGAAAGTTATCTAAATATTTTAAGACCCCCCGTTGCGCCGAGTTGCAACCCTGCTCAACCCTATACAAAAGCAACCTATAATTTCTTTATTTCCATCGCATTTTAGTCGGTTTCTTCGTCAGTCTCCCATACTACCAGCTACAAACTTCTGATTCAGATATTATTTCTGAGCACGTATGCCGTCTGTTAATTCAGAATGGCCAAATACCTTTTTGAAAGAAAGTCAGGATACTGCCGGTCCGAAGGCACTTTTTTTCTTGGAAGAAATTTCCGGTCTGCAGCTGCGGACACATGCCCGGCAAAGTCGTGCTGGGACCGCTGGTATCTGTGCTGGAATAACGACGTCTCGGCACGGTTATCTTATAGCAGCTTGGTGCAATAGCCGCTGTCCCTAGTTTCGGACCGGAATTTTATCCCCATAACGACAGTATATCTTCAGAGTGTGCAAATTTTCGAAATCGTGGGTTGCGAATTGGTTGGGGGTGGGGTCCGAACGAACGAATCGTAGCTACGGTTGCTGCTGCGGTCTCACTACACAAAAGGGAGGAGGTACTGTGCTTATCTGGGCCGAATTCCGGTCCGCGATTGCGTCTCGACACGCTTTGCGGCCGCACGCGCTCGAGTCAATCGAGTTTCCAGCTCCAAAGCTGACACGATATGGCTTTTTTATACAGTTTTCTTAAATTTTGTTTAGTTTCCAGCTTCTAAAACCCACCTAGAGTCAATAGATCGGCAGCTGCGGCGCTGGAAACTCTTCCGACTCGAAAGCGCGCGGCCGCAAAGCGTGTCGAGACGCAATCGTGGACCGGAATTCGGCCCAGAAAAGCACAGTAACTCGTCTTTCCAGTTCGAAACTTCGGGCTATTCCGTTTAGGCGAAGTCGTCCTGAGTGGGATTCGAACTCCAAAGGACGGGATATCTCCTCCATTTCTGTGTACCATGTCCATAACCCGAGCGTGATGCCTCGTTGATTCTTTACTTGAGCAATTAGCACTTATGGACTTGACCCACACAGTTCAGGACTCGGTAGTATCTACAGAATGGTGAAACTCGTTTGCTATCAATAATACTGATAGCTTGCATTCGCTCGGAGAATCGTCGTTCAATTTGTCTCAGTCAACGGCTAGCCTTATGCAGGTTTGTTTCATTTCCCTTTCAGGGAGTGCGTTTAATTTGTTAGGATTGTTTTCAGGTCACCATTAGCGAACATCGTGTACTGGTGGCAATGGCGATCAATGAGTCTTTCCATGTGTGGTTCAAGAGCGCGATTCTTGAAAAGTGAGTACTTCATTTTATATTCAGTTGTGTCCAACGATGATCACTTAACTGCGCAGAGCGCGGGCATCGCGGCATGAGTCCTGTGATATATTAGGGAGAGGCTGGGCATGTCAGCCAATCGTCTTCGTCCTTCTTCTTTCATATGGCTCCATGCAAGACACAGCCGCTCTGCTCACTATGGTGACTGAAACGATTGTTGGTAAGTCTTTCTATATGCGTACGGATGACAAACTGCAAAGTATAAACTAACATCAAACTTCAGGCTGTTGTCTTGATGGTCTCCGTCCGGGGAATTGGGAGTTGAACGCGAGCGCAGAGCACCTCATGCAAACAGCACCAACGCAGGCTTTTATTTGTACCTCCTAACTTATCACCCGCCTTAATCATACCAGTTTTGTTCAGACTATGGCATGAGTTCGGGAACAATCAAGACGCTCGTCAACAGCAGTTCCAGCGAATCAATGAGGCGAGGTCGAGGTGGAACGACGTCTTACGCAAAGCGTTAGCGCAGGCAATGTTAGTCCGACTCTTCGTTTCTTTTTCTATTTTTTATTTCTCTTAGAACAACATGGTTTTGATCGCAAGCCTAAATTTCCGCCGCGACGCAAGGAGAGTTCCACCTTTTGACAAGGACCAGGCCTCCTGCAACAATACGGTCCATAACACAGTCCGCAGCTAGTGGGTCTTCCCTAACGCAGTTCGCAACAAAAACATCATTTTCGCCACTGTTCACAACGAGGGAGATTTCCTCGCTGAGTGCCATGGGGCGACCCCCTCAGCGGATAAAATTCGTCCCGAAAGTGGCTCGTGGTCATCTCCAATGAGCACCTCCGGAAGGCCAACCGCTAGGTTTGTATGGGATGCGGCCGCTCGTTCACGTGTTGTGTGCCCCGGTTCAATCGTAGAGTACTTGATTTATATCGTGTCTAATGGGAAGCAGGGGGACTCGATCGTCGTCTGAATCAGATTTTTGTCGAGCCGAAAGCGTGTAGTTGCCGAATAGAAAGCGTGCTTGTTGCGACACGTGCTTCTTGTTCGAACGGCGAGACGGATCGGTGGTGCTGGAGAATCACCGACCACATCGTCTTCCACAGCGCTTCGTAGTTGAAGCGGAAACCTAACGTGGGCGAGTACTTTTCTACCAGTGCCTGAGTCTACAGACACCACAGATTATAATTAGCAGGATTGTTGTCACCCCTTTTTATTGTCTTCTGCATTGTATAAAAATGAACTTCCGTTAATTTTTATACAATGTACCGTTCAATGTCCGCAAGACCCATAGACGCTTCGAATCAAAATTCCGCTCCCCCTCTCCACTGTATTTAGTGCAGTATTCCCGGAGGCGCCATAGCGATTTCACGCTGACATGAAATCCCGCCCACTTCTTACGGCTCCAGGCGCCATGAGTTCGAAACCATGTTCATTTAGTGCGGCATTTCACTTTACCACTAACACCCACCGCTATTTTGAGTACCTTAATTTTTCATGGCAGATGTTCGTCAGTATACATTGAAGGAAGGACGCTTGACTCCACGCTTGGTAGGTTACAATCAGTGTTTGGCCCTGGGTATGGAGCTTAATACGGGTGGGGGGAGTCTGAGCTGGGGTCTGGTGGGATGCTGTGAGCTCAGCCGTGAAGTAAAGTGAACTACTAGTATTCACTGTTTATTATGAGTTGGCTTTTATGAATAATTCGATAATACCTACCACTTTACATGAAATAGGGAGTGAGCCTTGAGAAAATCAACTAAATATTGAACTATCTTTTTTTGGGAAGTTTGAGAGATTTGCCAAAAATTTGACCAAATCACGCATCTGGGGGGTTCTGAGTGAATTCGGCTTTCTCCACAGCTTCTGCAGCACCTTATCCACAATATTCAGCTCTGTTTTCTGATGGAGCAAGTAATCCCCAAAAGAAATTTTTTTCAGAAGAGACCTCTTACTGAGTAGTGCAGATGAATGCTGGGAAGTGCAGAGCCATTTAACTGGATCGATGTTTTTTGAACACCATTGTGTCGAAATGTTTCTTGTGTTCGTTCCCCCTGAATCACGACGGGATATCCTCGTGTGGGATAGAATTGGTGATTGTGAAATGAATTTCAGCAACATTACTGTGATCATGTTGTTATCCGCTTATCTGAAGAAAAACGATGATAACAAACTGCTGCTATACCCTCCTATCAGCTCTCTACCACAGAGCAAGGGGTAAATGCTAAAAGTAAGCCAAAGTATGCGAAGATTGAAAAAGAAGCACTGGGAATCGTGTACGGTGTGGAGAAATTCAGTCGATTTCTGTATGGAAGAAGATTCACGTTATTGACTGATCATCAGCCTTTGGTTAGAATATTTGGGCCTAAAAACGGGTTACCAGTAATAGCAGCTAAGCGATTGCACAGATGGGCCCTGAGACTCATGGTGTACTCATTTGACATCAAGTACCGGAAAACAACCGAATTTGGCAATGCAGACGGTTTGTCGCGTCTGCCAGACCCGCGAGAACTACCAAGTGCAGAGACAGTGATTCAGGAAGTGGAAGTCACAAAGTTGAGTAGTGAACAGTGGAAGTCCATACCGCTGACGGAG
Source organism: Aplectana chamaeleonis (assembly GCA_029168955.1). Lineage (NCBI taxonomy): Eukaryota > Metazoa > Nematoda > Chromadorea > Rhabditida > Cosmocercidae > Aplectana > Aplectana chamaeleonis. The sequence goes on along the minus strand of JAPDOI010001247.1, from coordinate 106,809 downwards.
GGCGAGGTCGGAAAATCAAAAGCAAAGCGGATCCAGTACTGAGAAAACTGCTGGAATATGTCCAAAAAGGATGGCCACCGAAGATGGTGGATAGAGAAATGCAAGCGTACGCCACAAGACGGGCATCGTTGTCGAATCATAAGAATTGTCTTATGTGGGACCACAGAGTAGTGATACCCGAAAGATTCAGGAAAAAGGCACTGAACATGTTGCACAGTAGTCACTACGGAAGAAACCGTTTGGTGTCACTGGCCAGGAGCAAGATATGGTTCCCGGGTATAGATAAAGAAATAGAACATATTGCACAAACATGTGAAACATGCGCGGTGTTTGGAAATAACCCGTCCAAAGCGCCACTTCATGCATGGGAGGAACCGTCCAAACCGTGGCAGAGAATTCACATGGATTTTTGTGAAAGCCAAAGAGGACAGATGTGGCTAGTAGTGATTGATGCGAAGTCAAAATGGCCAGAAGTGAAACCGTTGCGAACCACAACGTCTAAGAAAACCATTGAGGTGTTGAAGGAAATATTCGCTACCCATGGTTTGCCAGAGCAAATTGTTTCTGACAATGGATCGCAGTTCGCGTCGAAGGAGTTCAAGGAATTTTGCGACGCGCGGAATATTGAACAAACGCTCACACTACCTTATCACCGTAATTCGAATGGGGAGGCGGAGAGGTTTTTGCAAACGTTCAAAAGAGGACTCTATAAAGGTATGAGAAGCGGGAAAAGTAGGGAACAGGCAGCGAGAAGTCTGTTGTTTGAATACAGAGTAACACGCCACCCCGCAAGAGGAAAAGCTCCCTCAGAGATTTTGATGGGGCGTGAATTGAGAACAGCCCTGGACGTCATCAAGACGGAGAAAAAGAAAATCCCGCATAATAAGTACAGAGAGGGCATGAAAGCCCACCACGATAAACGAGTGAAAGAACGACGTTTCGAAGTAGGACAGGAGGTGTACCTCAGGAATTATAGTCAGTCGGGTGATAAATGGATACCGGGGATCGTGACCGAAAGGTTGGGTCCTAATCTCTATCAGGTACACTATGGAACGGGTACCAGGAAGGCTCACGTCGAGCAGATTAAGAAAAAGGTACGCGGGAGCGATGAAAATGTGGAATTTTCTACGAGGATCATTCCCAGGTAGGTAGACCGACCTTTCTCAGTGGCTATTCCAGAGATGAATCAGCGAAGGTCGATCAGGAAGAGGCGACCAACCGAAAAGATGATGGAATACTTGAGCAAGAGAGCAAAAACTAGTAATGAACACGTTCATAGTATCAGAGTGAAGATACCGATAAGGCCTACCGCTATAAAAGTTGAACGAAGGAGTAGGGAGGCACATTCAATGTTCGTGTAGCCATTCACTCCTGGGACTCAAGCAGCAACTGCAGCTCCGACGATCATGGCTCTGCCGCAAGCGTCAGCAGCACCGGCAAGCCAGCAACCACTCGTCATCGTACTTAGCCAGTAGGCACCGGCCCAGGAGAGGAAGCCAATCAGCAGCCAGGCTGGAAGAGCCAAGGTAAGGGGACAAAGTCGCAATGGGACCGTATTGCTTCAGATAGTTTCTAATGATAGCTTTCAGTGGAGATCATTGGCAGAGGGCCCCCGAGCGGCGAATTTTCGATGACTACTACCACAGCAGATGATACGCAGTGGACCGCAAGAGAGAGATGGAATACGAACGACGCAGAGCGGAGCGTGACTCTGAGAAGGAGAAGAAGGCCGCTGAGGAGGCACGACGCCAGGAGGACAGAAATCAGGCGGACGAGAGAATTCAGCGCCTGGAGAAATTTGTATTAGAGATGACCGAGCGAAAAGTTCAGCCAGAAGGCCAAGTCGTCATGGAACATTAGACTGAGTAAGTCACTTGGCGTTCGTGTTAATAAAGATGGAAAAAAATTGTTATGTTCTCTTAATGAAACGGAAGGGTCGGTATCTGGTGGGGGAGAAGGAGCTGGCCAAAATGTTGCAAATCTGGACCCAAGGTTGTCGGTGCAGGCAGTCGAGGTGGAAATGGGTGGTGAGGAGTAGGATCATGATCTGAACTCCACCGGAGAAAAGCAGGGATCACCCTTGGCGGTTAGTGGCTTCGCCACTAGGGGAGGAGTAGAGGGTCAGTCCCTGGGGGGTAGCAGTAGATGGGGTGCGGTGTAGTGCTTTAGGAGGCAGCCGAATGAGTTATGGAGGAATGGAAGAATGATATGAAGAGCACCCCCGATAATCACAGACTGTGATACCAGCACGACCCTATAAAAGGGGAGTGCTACTAATAGAGTGTTCCAGTCTAACCGTGTACACGCAGAAGACTCAACTATTCGCCATTGGAAGATATTCTGAATCGTAGTATAAACTTGTGAGAAAACAATCTGTATCAGGATTTTTTCTGAAGACCGAAAACTAAACGAATTATGGCATATTTTTTGAAAATTTACCCCCACAAAACTAGTTGCTTTACAACCCATCTAAATATGTTCTTTATGGACTTTGACAAAGTACACCTGGTACACGATTTTGGCCATTTTTCGTTCACCGCGAAGAGAGATACGTGATAGGTGCGAATTTGCGTAATTTCATTTCGAATTCATTCCCAGAAAAATTCTGGTAGAGATTAATTTCTCACAATGTAATACAACGATTCAGAAGAGCTTCTAATGAGGAATATGTGTTACGGGTTTGGGATATTAATATCTATGTTTCGAGGGTATAGTTCTATTTTGAAATTTCACAACGCAGTTATGAATAAATTCCATATTTGAAAACTGCCCACTCAAAAATTAAACTTGTGTGTGTGAAGCAAGGCATGTGATAACCCATAACATACTAAAGTCTTATCAAGTATCACTAAGCCCAGGCCGGGAAGTGTATGAAAACAGTATCCGCGAAAAAGTCATGTCATTAGATCTATGACCGCTACTGTGTGTAATAATTATTTCTTTGGATGTTATTTGTGCATATAGGTGATGCAATGCTGATGCAATAGGTGCTGTACGTAATCTTATGACAAGTACTACCCTTAGGTAAATATGGAGCTGTGGAGATAGGTAGGATAGGGTGAAAAGAATATTTATGAGAGAAAGTAGATATACATGAATTAGTGTTCAGTTATTTTTTTATGAATAGGTGGCTACTGGGAAAGGTGTCTCTGTATAAAACTAAACTCTGTGATCGAGATGAGATACTTATGGTATCTGTGAATGATTTTGAAACCTGTAAAGGTCTTTGTTTCTGTAATATAATTTTTTCTCATACTTTTTCACTTGTTCTTTGTTGTTTGTTTTGTGTATTAAAAGTTACCCATGTTTGTCTAATGTGTGTTGTGTACCTTCTTTCTCATACTTTGTTTTGTTTGTTCTTTGTTTTTCGCATTAAAAATTAGCCATGCTTGTATATTGTGTGGTTGTGTATCTGTATAAGCTCAGAGGATGAAAGAGCGCTCACCGTATATTAGGATCCAATTTAGTGCCTGGGGCACGATTAGAGCTCTTTTTCTGAACTGGGGCTAAAAAATTCCAATAACAGCAGCAAGGGAGACGAGGAAACTGTAGCACGGCAGGAGAAGTATGGAGAGATTAGACATGACCTCCCTTGCTAATATACTGTAACTTTTGATCACCCCTTGCAATCCGAGGATGACTCTTTTGCTAAAATTACGGGTCTTTGCAGGCCCCTTGTATTTGAAACACAGCCCCCTTGCTCTCCGAGAATGACTCCCTTGCAAAAAATAGCGAGTCTTTGCAGGCCCCTTGTGCTTGGAACAAAGCCCCCTTGCTAAAATCTACGATTCGATGCTTTGTGAATTTTTCTCCTCTCTTGAAGGTCCATGCAAGGGGCCTGGGAACGCCCAGGGAACGCCCCTTTTTCATCAGCAAGGGAATGACTTAACCCTTGCGCCTGTCCTGCTAGCCGCTTGCTAATACCGAATTGCCTGAGTAGCTCAAAAGCGGCATTTTCCGCGGCGGCAAAACGGGAAAAGCGTGTAAGGATTTCAAGCTCGCGTTTTCAGTCCGAAATTGTCGAAGTCAAAAATTTCGGGCTTAGTACTCTCAAAAAATCTTTTTAAAAAGCCATTGCATTGAAAAATCTAGGCTCGATATGATTTAGAACGCGAAAAAGATACCAAATGGAGCCAGAGAGAAAGCTAAACATAGGGCAAAGTATAAAATCAGCAGTAATATGTATGTAATCAAATAAGTTAAACGCAAATGGTTTAACTTGCAATGCCTCATAAGTTCCGACGATTCGCTAGTAGCAAAGTGCTGATCCCGCTCTCTTGCTGATAGAATAGTATCGGATACCCGACTCCTTCAGCCGGGTATCGGATGCGCTCCCATATATATATATATATATATATATATATATATATATATATATATATATATATATATATATATATATATATATATATATATATATATATATATATATATATATATATATATATATATATATATATATATATATATATATATATATATATATATATATATATATATATATATATATATATATATATATATATATATATATATATATATATATATATATATATATGCTAGTACCGTAGTGTACGTCCACGACGCGTTCTCGGCAGTCCCGGGTGTGCACCCGGTGTGCAGAGCAATCGATTCGTCAATGCCGTCACTCGGCCACCCACCCTGCCACCTGGGTCTGCCGAGAACGCGTCGTGGACGTACACTACGGTACTAGCGGGCCAATTAGAGGACTATTGGCGGACCGTGTTTTGTGCAATTCAAGATAGACAGAGTATACCCCGAAAATTGGGGCTTAATTCTTGATGAATAGCGAAATTTTACCCCGTGGAGTAAATTTAACCCTAAAACTGCGGTTTTATCGTTGATGAATCCGGCCCCTGAAGTCGTGCAAGCTCGGTGGCAGCCAATTTACCTAGGCCGCGCCTTGGCGTAGTACATAGTAGGTCTTGAGAGCTGCGCTAGAGTCTCGGCGCTTGGGTGCGATAAGGCACTTTCCCAGAAAGGGATAGTGGTGATCAAGTCTCGCCTGAAGCTAAGCGTCTGGTGCTAAACGCGGGTGACGCACTTGCGGAGACTATGAATACTCCAGCGGCGAAGCTATGGCGGAGCGGATTGGAATGAGCCCTAACTTTGCCGAGCAAGCAATATCTGTACATGCGATCACTATCATAGTAGCATCAGATAGCACTTAAATTGATAATTATTAACCAAAATGAAATTGAAGACGAATTAATAATGAAAATCAGGCGTCAGGCTATTAATACATCAACGCCACGCCCGCGCGTACCGTATGAATAGCGCCCAACATTGTGGTAGGCTCTCGTAACCCGTTCCGACCCAATCCAACCCCGGGGACAGATTCTGCACCCATCCTGGTTGAAAATGGGTCGAGATTAAGAGTAATTGTAACCGAAGAATATTTCTACAAAGTGATAGTCACAGTAAATGACAGCTCAAAACTAATTTTTGAAATCGAAGCTATCATTTGTGAACTCGAAAAAATTTATCCGAAAAAAAATTATTCAAAAATTCGAAAAAATGATTCGAAAATTCGAAGACTTTGATTTTCGAATATACTCGAAAATCTGAAATTCGAAAAATACCATTTTCGAGTTTATTCGAAAATTTGAAATTCGAAAATTTTGATTTTCGAATATATTCGAAAATTAAATTCAAAAATTTTGACAGTTTTGCCCAAGTGTAGTCAATTGCCTATGGTGTACTGCGCCCTTAGCGACAGGTGTGGTATTGGCCAAGCGCGGCCCTGTCGCTGAAGGCACAGCAGGGGTTGGCACACATTTCACAACAAGCACTAGCTGATAATTTACTGTGTATCCCAGAAGTTTTGACTATGTCCTCTGTCTATCAAGATCAAGGTTTTAGCGTATGTAAAGTAGAAAAGCAATTCATGATTTTCAAAAGAACCTCTAGTTTTCGTGAGATTCACATTTGTAGCAACTGCTCCGGCTGTGGTTCAACTAAGGGCAGCATCGTATCATTCTTCTTTGTACGTGTAATGTATTGAAGAGAGGATCCAGCACTGTTTTCGCAATATTATTGGTGACATCCAAGCACCTTTTTGGGCTGATGCATTTGTGGCGATGTGAGGTTCTATGGACGAGTTCTGAGCAAACGATGAATTTTATGTGTTTGCCAGGCATTGATATGGCCCCGTTTTATGATGTGCCATGTTGATCTGGACACCAAGCAACACAACAACGGTGTTCTGTTCGATGGTTGTACACAATAGGAGAGAGTTGATGGATGCTCGATTGAGCTGAAGAGTGGACTAAGCAAATACGACCGCATTCAACTCGATTAACGGCAGCCACCAACGTCTTTTACGGGTACCGAACACATTGCACTTACGTAAACAATCCGCAGTAGATTCCCATTACAAGTGGTAAGCATGAATTGGGTTTTTTAGTGCGCTGTGACTGTTCACCCGTTCATGTCAGGTGATCTGATCCTTTGTACTCAATAATCAACTCCTCAAAACGGGGCAGAAAATCGCTTTCGTGCTATGGGTAGTATTGTAAAATGTTCAAATATCTTGTGACCTAAGACACTGAACTAACTAGGAAACCTCGCACACGCTGTCTCCGAATCTGACATCGGATTTTGTTGCGGACACTAACTATAAGTGTAGTTATGAAGCATTGCGGAAAAGTAAGAGTATCTCTGGTAGCCAATTTTTTGGGTGCTCGAGAACATTCTTTCGGATTCGACTCAAAACTTTCAACTGGGGGTTATTCAGTGCACTGAACGCGAATCTGGGGCCAAATTCATCAAAGGATTTTATCGCTGGTAGGCTTGGTAAGGATAGGCCTGCGCGTGGAAACACGCTTGTTGGCAATAAGGACGCAGGCTACGAGGCTAACCATACCCAGCCTACCGGCGAAAAAATGCAATGATGATTTCGGCCCCTGGGGTCCGTTTGTCGCTTGACTTAGGGTTGCCGTAGGCTACGGTAGGCGTAAATCCTTTTAACTGGCGTTGCCTACCGTAATATTTCGAAAATCAAATAATGGACCTCAAATTCGTGTTCGGCATACCAAATAGCACCCACAGAAAAATTTTGTGCCAAACTTGAGACTTTGACCAAGCTACCGTATACCCACCGTAACCTACCAAGATCTCTCGAAAATCGATGAACGGATTAAAGTTTTGCGTTCAGCGCTCAGGAAAACCCCCACAGAAAAGATTCGGGCCTCATCTATCGAACCATTCTGAAAATCGTCGAATATCGCGTTTTGCCCTAAAAATTTCCCCCGATGGGAACCTTTCATTGAAATATGTAGAATACCCTCGAAAACCGTCAAACGAGCATCAGATCCGTGATCAGCACCTCAAACAGACGCCATAGGGAAATTCTGAGTCTTCTGAAACGCTTTCAGAGCCATACACTTGAATAAATAAGGCGCTAAACAAACATTTAAAGGTTTCTAGTCTTTTCAAATCCGTATAACTTTGGATGGATCCCCAGCGTGTTCTTTTGAAAACACCGACTCAGTATCAAACTCGTCAAATAACCCTTCATTCGAATTTTTGAGCCAAATTCACACAAGAGCTACAAACGCCACCGTTCAGCTCAGCTGTAGGGAATACGAAGTTTGGCCGGCTATAATTTTCATCGCAGATGTCCACAGCAAAATTCAAGTTTAGATATAAAGGGAGCGTGTCAGAATTGACCAAAAACCATTAATCAGCTCTCTGATCCGGGGGAACACCATGCGAGGTTTTCTAGTAAGTAGAAATGGCATGTAGACGTGTGTTTAGGGGTTTGGCCAATGATGCATGCCCATTCTGAAGATTCTCGTGGGACGAAAGCATTGTGGATTCCGGGTATGATTCTGATTGAGTTGTCTCTGCAGTGCACGGTTATGCCAGTAAAATATGGATGATTCATTTTCGGTTTTTTTCTTTGTAAGCTTGAATGGTATGCAATTTTCAGACCGCGCCGTAATCCAAATGCGCACCTGTGCTCATTATACAGCTGATCCAAGCAACCTGCAATCACAGAAATGCAGCTATAGCAACGCGAAATCGCTTCAATTGGTACCTATGAATGCTGGAAAACTATGAGTGGCGTGACATGCAAAATACCTCTGAATGTATTATGTATGTACATATCTATGCGACCTAAATACATGTGGTAGTATGCATAACAAAAGTTCCCAAACTCCTATTTTTAAAATTTTTCTTGTCCAGACGGCCTCATGACCGATTTGGCAACTCTGTACATGACGCCAAAAACTACCACTTTCTGCACGTGAAGTTCTAAGTACTTCAACTATAACGATTCACAACAAAAATCAAAATAGAAGATTTTTTTCGCCATTTCTGAATTCAGCAATCAGCCCGTTGTGACAAAGTTGTCATGCACAGCTTCATTAAGCTAGATCATTATTAGTTTTTGGCCTAGCATCTTTTCAGAGAAAGGAGTGTCATGATGACGCCAGTCCGTGTTTATGAAGACTTCCTGGTAGCCGTTTAAAACTTGACAAATCTTCTCGATCAAAACTGGCCGGTCTTTAGCGTTTTGAGGCGTCTCGTTTTTGGACATCAATAAATGATCAGTTAGTTCATTTCCGAAAATAACGAAACACCGATAGATTCTCCCAATGGAACCCATTAGAATAATATTTTTTGAGGAGCCAATTTTCGGTATTTTTTCGATCTTTCAAAAAATAGCGTATAAAATAACCTTCACAAAATAATCATCGTTGAATCGAGGATCTCATCAATATCATCACATTGATAGGGAACTGCAGAAGTTAAACTTTTACCAAATGCAGGTTTCACAGTTTTCAGGATTTTCCGCGAACTTGTTCTGATGCTGTCATCTACATTCTCAAGAAAATGTTTCCTCATTTAAACTACATTGGTGCTTCAACTGAAAGCGAATATAGAATAGAAATACTAAAAAAAATAGAAATCAGAATACTTACATACATGGACCACACCTTAAAGGCAGCAAACACGCTCGCAAAAGTTGCTGAGATACCTACACTTACGGGCCCTAGAAAAGCCCTCATGAAGTTGGAAGGGTTGAAAACGAGTTAAAATGACCGTATTTGAGCCGTATTGAATCTCAAAATCATCCTTTCTCCGCCCATCGATACGGGCTCCGCCTCTCAATACAAATGTTCAATGCTCTATTACGGTCATTTTGGCTTATTTTTGAGCTTCTAACGTCGTAAGTGTTCCAGAAAGAGCCGTATGAATACATTAGCGTCGTTGTCCCAACAAATGTGTTGCTAGCTCCGCTATTTCAGCCAATGCGGTACAACTCGTCCACTTCTGGGCCAACATAGAACGAACCGTTATATCTTCATTTCAGTCGATTTTTCTCCGATTTTTTCGTTATCTCCGAATATTAACAACTTCAGACCTTCGATTCATTCCATAAAAGTGATATCATTTTTGAGCGCGTAGCGTTCACGATGATCATCCTCGTTGACTTTCTACAGTGAAATGATAGGCGAGAAGGATCCTAGGCTCCCAGTGCCGAAAGAACGGTAGAAAACAGAGCGGCAAAATAACGGCTGCAAACAAGCGTTTTGGTGCCCCAGATCCGCCCCCTCAAAACGAACAAATGAAGACTTGGATTACAGGAATGATCAAGTGAAGGAAGTGCTTATAAGTCAGCTGATCGCTTCATTGCACTGATAGGTATCATCCTTCTAGCGGTCAATTCCTCCACGCTCAAAAATCAACGTAAACAAGAGAGAGCCTGATTTTGTCCAAAAACGCGTCTTTCGGGTCTTTTCTAAGCATGCCTTGTTATATAGGGCGCCAGACCTTCCGTAAGCCGTGAAAATATCAGAAGTGAAATCTATCGCGAACACTGCCTTCAAGTTTAAATTTGGGATGCGGAAGCGATCAAGTTTGCGGGCGAGTCAAACAAACCCTTACTATTAGATAGGCTGTGTTTTTGAACGCTCTACTACACCTAGATAAACCTCTCACAAATAATGAGAACAAATCGAGAACACAAAAAACGCCAGAATTTAATCCTCAACCGAGTATACAGGAATAACCTTTCATACTTCGAAAAACGGCAAAAAAAATCGCTGAAAGTTTTCGAGGAATTCAAAAAAACAACAGTGAGCGACATTCTTCGCTGCAATCCGCATCAAAAATCGCAGCTTGAATTCGCGTTTTTTTTCGCCAGTGATAAAATTCGCGATTCTTTGGTATGCTTAACCATTGCAGATCTGCGATTTTTTTCGCAGTTTTCGAAGTATGGAAGGGGAGTGAGACCATTGATTGTCATGAACCACCTGCTGTCGTTCCCTTGAAATGAGGTAATGCGTATGCCTCACTTCGCGAAACCATTTTTGACTTGGAATCCGAATATGACCTCCGAAGCTGCCTAGAAATACCCTTAAGAAAGTCATAGGTGTTTTCATTTATTAATCCTCTTTGGTTCAGCGTTTCTCTTATATCAGTCAAATCGTTGTGAAAGTGTTTGAGAAAAAAACAATCCATGTCCGACCCGGGATTTCCCATGGGGCTAATTGAGATATCAAGAGCCCTAAAAATGTCCTGTTCAAAATTTTCCAGCGCGAGATAATTTTCGAGGACGAAAGCGACTTTTCACGAATTCTGGAACGATAGAATATATTTGGCTCAATTTTTTGTGGAGTTATTTGGAGTGCTCAACACGAATCTGAGATCCGTTCATCAACTTTTGACAGACTATGGTAGGTTATGGTTTGTTGTCCGATACTGTGGTGAAGGCCTCATTGTCAGATTCGGTGTGTTTGGTGTCTCAGGGACAGTGTTAATTCTTTTGGTAACCTGTTGTTCATCTGCCTAAGGCTCTCTAAAAAGTTCTAGCCTGTTGGGCGGGCTGTCGCAGTGGGTGGACTGCAGCACACTATTTCGACCCTTGTTCCGGTCTGTGTTTCACCGTTCTTTACTCACATCTGATTTGAGAAAGGCTGAAAGCTCAAAGGCATCGCGCGCGCAGAAAATTGTATACTATCTCCCCTCGTTTTTGTGTAGCTTGGCCTCTCTAGTGAACGAAAATGTTGAAAGGGCCCATGAAAAAGCTTCATTCGTGAGGGGATGTCAGTTTGAACACACTGTAAATTGAATTTGAATTGTTCTCAAAGTTGTTTTTGAGGGCGTCACGGTCATTTTTGAAGTTTTCCTGCATGTTGAGTCTGGGCCGTAACTGTTTTTCACGTTGTTTGACGATCGCATCAACATTCTACCAGAAAGTGCTAGATGACTGGTGAGAACTGGTGGCAGGTCCTCACCTTTGACTCCTTGCAACCTCATAACCCTATGTTTTTTGACGCGCTGAAGTTTACTGGTATGGTCTACCGGGCTCATTCATGAAGTTTAGCCTTAGAAATGGAAAGTGGTTTCCAGCGCGAACGATGCCTTTAACACATTTCTGTGTAGGTTATTTAAGGTGGTGGCCAGTAAACTGGGGTGGTAGTAATCTGCATGTTTGCCGCGAGTTGACCGCCGCTAAGCGAGTGGCTATCACGCGGTCATTGGGTAGCAGATCGCCAGCTCCTTTGGGAGCAAATATGGTATCTGAGAAGTTTTCTTAAGCAACACGAACAATAAGGGCTTACTCTTACGATTGGAAGTGGGGGAAGGCGAAAAACTCAGCGTAGAAACTGCTACTCCTGTTTTGAAATAAAAAATTGAGTAGTCATTGAGCGGTTTTTGAATGCAATTTCACTCTGCGGCGAATACAGCGCACCACGGGCTGAAGATTCTTTGGCAGACGGTAAGAAATATACCTGCAGTGGAGAGACGAAGAACAGTCGCGAAAAAACTCCTATGGAGGACTTTTTAAGAGCGGTTACCACAACTCTTTTTCTAGCTTTGATTTCTCCAAAACGCACACTTTTATATTTTCGTTTTCTCTTTCTATGTAGATTTCGTTTTCTCTCTCTATGTAGAAACAAGGGCTACCAAATTAAGCATGATTAATGCATTACCAATTTGTTATTTTTAATATAAGATTGGATGATAAAAAGTTAGTTTAGCCTTATTTGGTGTTTTTTAATCATGTCCTATACAGATAATACAGTGCAGATTAGCAGCTGCATGAAAATGTACAAATTATCATTCTTTTTTTCGATTTATTGCCTTGAAATTGAGAAAATTTCATTGTTTCCTCCAATTCCCAACTCTCCATATGTTGCCTGCAGTTATAATGATCGATGAGATCGAACCGTTTCCAGTGGTCTACAAAAACCCCAGCGAACTGTTATGAGTTAAAGGTTCAAAAGAGAATGCGGTTGTGTTCATCGCTTTTTACATGACTTACTGTTAAGTGGTTGCGCTTCTTTAAGTAACGCAAACTTTACATTTGAAAAACGAGTTGATCCTTGTCACAGAGATGGTTAGTCCGCGGCTAAGCTGTGGCCGATTCATGGTCAACCAATGGTCAAAAGCGTGTGGTTGACTCGTGCTAAAAGACAAGATTACTACCTCCCCTGATATCGAGATGTCGATTTTCGAAATATTATTAAGGCGGGTTACGACCAGGGATGAGCGGAGTTCCGCGTTTCGCGTTCCGAAACCCGCAGTTTCGCGCAATTTTGGCATTCCGCGTTCCGAAAACCGCAGAAAACGCGAAAATATCGGGTCATCCGGGACGTAAGAAAACACTAGGTGATTCTTGAATTTTTCCTTGTTTCGCGTTCTGAAAACCGCATTTCCGCGCATTTTCAGGCGTTTCGCGCCCGATTTTCGAAACCCGAGAAAAATTTTTTGTTCCGAAACCCGAAAACCGATTTCCAAAATTTCATATTTTTATTCCGCTCATCCCTGGTTACGACAGCTCAGTGACACCGTAACCTGAAATGAGAATTTCGACAAATGCATCCCAGATTCGTGTTCAGTAACCTTGATTACATACAAGTCATGAGCTGAAGTCGAAAAAAAAAAGAAGATTCTAAATAAACTTGATGTACATACTACCCTTACCTATCGGCGAAGCTCTTGCAACTCCTATATCATGATACAGACTAATTGTAGGCAGCTTGGGAGCTCATATTGGGATTGAACGTCAAGAATAAAGATCTGGAAATGTTCAGTTTGTTGCAATGTTCCTTATCACTAAAAGGGCTCCTTGTCAAACATCACTGTAATATTCTTCATTAGATTGGCTTCAGGTAAATGTTCAAGCAGTTTATTTTTGGCTTCAGCGTTTGATCGGAAAACAAACGGCATTAGGTGCAGACGTTTTTCGTAGCTCGTATTCATTACCGGATATGCAGTGTTGAGAGTGAGTTGCCTCGCAACCTTAGCGAGTAGCCTGAGAGTGCATCGGTCGACTGCCTCTCCCATGCTACCTATCCCCATGATACCACCCGGTCAGCTGTATCTGGCGCTCCCTACTGACTATTCGTCTTCCATTAGAAGCCGGTACAAATCTCAGAAATGTGTGACTAGTGAGGACGACACGAATGCGGCGGCTCGGATTATGTACCCAGGCGTAGTGGAGGTGGTGGTTGACCTGACCTGGCCATTCTTACTCAAACAAAGTCCCTTTACAGCTGAAGCAGCGGCATCAGCACTCTGCTAGCGGCATGCTCGTCGAATTTCTGGCTTTGGCTATTCTGGCAAGTGAGTGGAATTCCAAGTTTTTTTTGAGAGAAGATTGCAGGAAACCGCATGGAGAGAATTGCGTCACCTTGCGGCAGGTGCTTGACGGGTTCGCCGTAATTCACTTGCACTTCTGTCTCTCTTTTACTATCACCGGGTTGTCTGGCGATTCAAGCAAAAATGCCTTATTAATGTGGTGTTTGGAATTTCGTAAATGTGTTTCAACCCGAGTGGCAGAGGGAGGAGCTGACCACGCCTTGAGGATATCAGTACAGGAAAAAATTGTTGCCGGAACCTTTAAAATCGGGAATCCGTTGTTACGCACTTCTGGCTCAAATTAGTTTTCAGGTAGTTTGTCGTTGACGTTAGCCCAGTGTGATCTGATCGAAGAGGCAACCACACTGCAGTGTATCTCGCCTCTGGTCGAGTACGCCAATACAGACCGATACATACTTCATCCACCGCTGAGCGACATCGACCAATTATGCCACCAATTCGAGGAGTACAAACGGTGTACAATAGGAATTCAACCAGAGTGCAGGTGCGGGAAAAGTTCGATAGTTTCCTTATATGCCCATCATATACGCATAGTGCAATACCGCTCGCAGTTATTGGTCAGAAGGCCCGCGAGGAGGCTTTTTCGCGTGCTTTTCGCTTTCTTTGAAACTCAACTTTGGGTGAAACCAGGGTGATAGTCTCCACATTACCGTATATAAAGAGCTGGTTGTTCGTCTAACCTCTTTAGTTTTCAACAAAACTCCAACAGAGACTATATCATTGGGTAGACCTTAATTCCAGGATTTTGATGACCTTCCTACTTTCGGCCAAAGTTGAGTTTGAAGCAAGTTATTCAAGAGAGACGAAAGAGACGCGAAGGCGCATTCTTATCCTAGAAGCGGTGTTGAAGGTTTGATATGCGCGAATTTTTTTTTATGAAATAAGTGGAGTTTTGCATGCAATTTCCCAAATCTATTTTTGTTCCATGTTTCATTTTGCTGTTATTGTTCCAGTCATTCTTTTCTTCACTATTCGCTTTTCCCAACTTTCTGCCCATTCTTTCATTCTCATCAGTTGAAAAGAAAATGAGCGATTTCTCGAGGGAACGTTCTATTGTCTATAGTTCCCATCAATCGTGTCCGAAAACTTAAAAAAAAAACAAACAAACCTGCAAATGAAAAATTTTTGATTTGAAAACCAGAAAAATTCGGGCAAAAGCGAGAAAAAAACTTCGTTGCGTTCAAAAATATTAACTACCGTCGAACACGTGCCTTCCAAAAAATAAAATGAAACCCCAACTTGTTCGAGGTTTTTGATCGAAATAATTGTTCAAAAATCCGTCCAATACCTTGGGTGAAAATTTTGTTCTCAGCAGCTGTTGACTTTGGTGTTCAAACGGAATACAAAATCCAACAAGGGCGAGTTTTATATCTACAGGGTGACCAGAATTTATTGTCCCAGAGATCACTGTTCAATTTTCTTCTGTGACATGGTCGGTCACGTTAATTTTTCTGTGGCTATTGATCGATTAGGCTAGTAATGTGCGTCTGCGAATGTCCGCCCACACGCGCGGCATGCGTGTCGAGTTGCCGCCGCATCGAATATTTGTGGACGAGTTTTAGGCCTATTTTAGAATTCCATCGCAGCGCGGCGCAACGAAATGCTTTCTATGCGCTTCGATCAACAACGCGCCGCCCGACGATTCGCGTATGAATCATGACGTCGCGCCGCACCGCGGTGGTACTCTAAAAACCCCTGTTACCCGATGAAAGACAGGAGGTAGCTATCTGTTCTTTTTTGCCTGCTATTTTCTCATCTAGGAATTTGAATGTAAGGTGTTTGCGGGTTTGTAAGATTTTGGCAGCCATGGGGCATGAGTGCGGGCGGAGTCGACCCTGTATTTTTCAAAAAAGGTAATTTCTTTTTCTGTTCGTTTTCTTACGTCTAAAACTTGTTTTTTTAGTCTCTTGCATTTTGTTATGAACACTAGACGAACTAATAGGCTCGATGGGCTTTTGCCCCTTGTACCTTCCCTTGCTTCTCACGTCCGGGAAGGTCGGGGAGGTTACTTTAAATGGTAATTTCTGCAAAACCTGTCATGGAATGCAAGTCAAGCATTTGGACACTAACTTTTTCTTAAAACAGACTGCTCGAAAGCCTGCAGTAGAAGCGAGTTCTCTTGTATTGAAAAACGACGCATTGTCTGCACAGAATTTCTGATATTAGAGACATGTAGGGTCTAATGGGCAAAAATGCACCAGACATATTTGATCATAAAGTGTCAACCGCATAATATCGAAAGTCCCCCCTCACCAAAACGGGGTCAACCAGAGTAGTAGATAGTTGCAGCTGCGGTAAGCTGTCTTCCGCCGGGTGATACTCGTCCGTAAGCTCCCGGCACGACGGCCGCTCAACGCGGACGCCGACTGCGTGGGCGGACATTCGCAGCTTTTTAACACCTTCTCAAAGAAAGTACTTGTTCTCAGGGAGCCCCAAATAAATTTTCTCCCAGACAGTGATGTAATTGCGGGTCTACCGCAGATCGGGAGTTTGAAACTCTGCCATTGTTAGAAGACTCAGAGTGAATCTGCGAACGGTTCAAAGGACTGTAAAACAATGGAATAGGAATAAAAATGTCAATACAAAGCCTGGAAGAGTCTGAAGGCGAACTGTCGACTTTTGAGCGATTTGTGGGACAATCATGAAGAGGATCAGCCAAAATAATGAGCTAATCATGAATGGGATTGCTGAAAGCATGAGATTTTTTGATCGTCGGGGTTGACGAATGTGCAGAATGAAATTGATCTGAATAGCCACGGCTCATTCGACGAACAAGTCTTAATAGACCTTCGGCAGAAAAATAGACAGGCAAAACAAACGAAAATCTTTTCACCCGAAACACTTCGCGCTTGCCCCGCTGCAATCACAGCTCGTCTTCACGTGTCAAGCATTTGTCGTTTGTTCAGAGCTCGTCATTTGTGGAACAAAAACATTATGAGTTCCCAAATACAACTACGAATGTGCAAGCCAGTCTCTTTGTGCTATTGGTTGAAGGCAGTGTCCACGATAATAACCGTTTTCGAAATTTCACCAGAAAACCAAGGTTTAGTGTCTGACTGTTTCATCAGTGAAGAAAGAATCATGAAAAAAAAAACGCTGCGAAACATCTAAAATTAGCTCTTCTTCTCGAAAGCCACATTTCAACGGTGGATGAGTTGCGCGGGCATGCCTGAAATACAGTTCACTTCCGCACTGCCGTTCAGTCCGCAAAGTGCGCGCTGATTGCGAAATCGTGCTGCGGCGCGGTTGCGAGTATCCTCAGACAGGGATGTGGGATCATCCGGGCGGTAGGATCACCCGGGCACCAAAGGCGAAAAGCGCCCGGATGATCCCACATCCTTGTCTGAGGATGCTCGCAACCGCGCCGCAGCACGATTTCGCAATCAGCGTGCACTTTACGGACTGAGCGGCAGTGCGGAGGTGAACTGTAGATAGCGTGCAGATGCGCTGCAATGCTAAAACTCAGCCGCGCTAGCGCCCCAATGCTAATGAAGTGGCGGATCATCTGTTCCACGGAAAACTCGACCGCGAGCGGAAAGGGCTAGCGCGAGCGGATCTCGGAGACGATTAGGACTCTTTCGGGCTAGTTTTTGTTCGTTGTTTCACCCCTACTGATCCAATGAGACCCCGGCCTTCCGACTTACGGCGGAAAAACGAAGACGAAATTTATCGTGGACACTGCCTTCAACACTTTCCGCTTTGCGAAGGCCGGCATCGAAGGGAGCTCTGTACAAGTGAACATCACTTCGGCTTTCTAAAGGGACCATGAATTGCATAAAAAGTGTTCATTAAATTCCGCCTTGAAATAGTTGATGTCGATCGGTGCCGTCCTGTCAACATCGATGAGCCCTATGTCGTCGGAAGTAAACAATTTCAAAGTTGCTCCAAAGGTTAGTGGGCACCGTAACATGAATCATAGGTCAACCTCATCACACAACCAGGTTTTGGATCAGAATCACCGAAAAAAAATTATCAACCTCGTTTTTTTTTCGTGATGGATTTTTTTGCCAAAAAATGTGCAAAAGGGGGAAAAACCGAGAAAACGCCCATCCCTGGTTGCTACCTCGAATAGAATATAACTCTGTCGTTGTCGTATCTCTAGCTCTCGAAAGTTCTTTTGTACTTCTTTTTGAAGTTTAGCCACGATGAGTGTGAAAAGGAAACCCGATTTTTATATTAAGCCTTTCATTGTCTGTCATCTGTGAAGTGCACTGGGGAGTCTGAGAAGTGCAATAGAGCCGACACTGAGGTTTTTAATTCTTTTTGGAAACGTCTGCGCTTCTATTTCTTAATTAGACGTCAGTGACCCAGCAGCTTAGCTTGCCAGCGATTTCGTTTGTTCATACCTCCCGTTGAGGGAATGTTCTCCATTTTTTCTTTATTTTTATTCGTTGCTTCACATTTGCTCATTCTCCAAGAACTTCATACGGATGCCTGAGCAAGCGACATCAGGCGACATGGGTCGTATATGTGGACCTGAGGCGATATCAACTGAGTTGTAATGAATGTCGAAATTTTAGGAAATCTCTGGCACCAAATGTGGAACGAATGTATGAAGGTATGTGCGAGGAGAGCTTCTTGCGACTTGTACGTGAAGAACTACTCTGTCTAAACCAGTTAGAGAGGTATGCTATCGGTAATTCCTTCTCAAAAATTTGTCGAGATGCAGTGCTTTACAAATTACCTTGCCCACTTAATTTTTTTTGCACTGAGAACCAATTCTGACGCAGCATCAAAAGCTTTAATAATGGGCCCGACAGTTATGTTTTTTTTACTTCTGGCCGTGGCGATTACCGCTAAAACTGAACGTGGGGCATACTACTACAACCGAATCTTGTTCTATAGCCAGCCACCATTCTGGGGCGATATGTACAAGCTATAAAACGGCGAAATTCGCATGGTTCCTACGCATGCTGGTGCGGAGCGGAGGTTAGAGACAGTGAGAGAGCGGTGGGCAGGCGGAGACTGAGGCGTCGCGCGCGCCGCTCGCGCCTCGAATGATGTGAATTACGACGTTTTATATAGGGTAGTAATTGGGCTTTTCGGAGCGAGATAACCGCCAACTTTCGAATGCAAATTCATGCTTCGGTGAAAACTTATCGGCCAGTTGAGTGAGAGGCGCTGGGGCTTCGGCGGTGCAGTGCGATAAGGCGCTCCCCTGGAAAGAGATATGCTGGTTCAAACTCGCCCGGAGCCAAGCGTTTAGCGATCAACTCAGCACCTTTTGTAAAAATACTAGTGGTAGAAGTGAATGGTTTGGAAAACGCATCGCAACCAGACCGCGAGCTGACAAAGAAGACGGAAATATGTTTGTATTTAGATAGTCTATGAATGAAGAAAAAGGTGGATAGCTTCTGAAAAAACCTTCAAAGGACTTTTCGGAAGCTATGAAATCTTTTCTTCATTCACACTATTTTCATCTTTTCTGTCAGATCATCCACTATCACCCCTGATTTGCATTTCAATTCCAGAAACATTTCCATGGAATGGTTTAGTACCGAATGAAGCTTAGTGACGGCTTAGTGACCAGAGTATGTTCCACATTGTCAGTACTGCACAAAAAGATACCAAATTCGCATTTTCGTGTAAAATGCTTTTCTACAGACAAAACCACCTACAGTTCACCTTCGCAATGCCGTTCAGTCCGCAACGTGCACGCTGATTGCGAAAGCGTGCTGCGGCGCGGTTGCGAGCATCCTCAGACAGGAATGTGAGATCACCCGCGCGGTTCTCGCCTTTGGTGCCCGGGTGATCCCACCGCCCGGGTGTTCCCACATTCCTGTCTGAGGATACTCGCAGCCGCGCCGCAGCACGCTTTCGCAATCAGCATGCACTTTGCGGACTGAACGGCACTGCGGAGATGCATTGTATAATATCTAACAGTTTTGCTTCGCTACGGGAGGTTTATGATTCGGCATAATAATATTTGCGAGAAACTCGTTAAAAGAAGTGAAATACTTGGTGGAATTGATTTGTCATCAGATTTAACACAGAAGAAACACTAAAAGCTAGATGAAATGATGTACCATTGATTTGGATGTGCGTTTTGTTACCAAAAATCGAAAACTGAGTGTGGTTTTGAGAGGCCAAATCACGCGCTTCCTGAGAAGAATCGATTGCTCACAGTCAAAGTTTACAAGTCCGAGCTCCTTGAAAAATTAGGTTGTGGCTCCCCCCCCCCCTAATCTTCATTTTCTGACAAATTCATGTACGTATGTTTGGGCTCAGTTAAACGCGCGTGATTTGGACTTTCGAAACCACACTCAGTTTTCGATTTTTGGTAACAAAACACACATCCGAATCAATGGTACATAATTTCATCCAGCTTTTAGTGTTTCTTCCGTGCTAAATCTCGTGACAAATCAATTGCACCAAGTATTTCACTTCTTTTAACGAGTTTCTCGCAAATATTATTATGCCAAATCATAAACCTCTCGTAGCGAAGCAAAACAGTTAGATAATTTCATTTCATTTTAGCGAAGGTTTCCTTCAGAGGAAGGAAGATAAAACAAGCTTTTTATGGCCTTTCTGCCCAACTGCTCGGCACTGTAGGACACATTTTACTGTCCCCGGCGCCCTGCTCTCTCCGAGTTGGGTACCGCACATTTTTCCCGTTGCTCTATGCACTTTCTGTCGAGTCCCGTTCACATTTGCCGGCGCTCTATGCACTTTCTGTTAGATCCCGCCCACTTTTCCCGGCGCTCTGTGCACTCCCACTTGGGTCACGACTACTTTTTCCGGCGCTCTGGGCACCTCCACTTGGGTCCCGGCCACTTTTCTCGGCGCGCTGTAAACTCCTAGTTGAATTCCGGCCACATTTCCCGACGTTCTGGGCACTCCCAGTTGGGTCCTGTCCACATTTACCATCGTTCTGTCCACTACTAACTGGATCCCGCCCACGTTTCCACTCTTTGTTGAGCTCCGCCCACTTTTTTTCAGCGCTTGGCGCTCTGAAATCTGTGTTCCGCAAACGAATCATGCGGATGGAGGTGAGGCAAAATTCTTTTGTAACCAATTTTTATGAAGTTAACACTCCATTTCTTTGAAAATACCGACCGAGCTTCTTATCACTAAATTCCTTCACACACACACACACACACACACACACACACACACACACACACACACACACACACACACACACACACACACACACACACACACACACACACACACACACACACACACACACACACACACACACACACACACACACACACACACACACACACACACACACACACACACACACACACACACACACACACACACACACACACACACACACACACACACACACACACACACACACACACACACACACACACACACACACGCACGCACACACACACACACACACACACACACACACACACACACACACACACACACACACACACACACACACACACACACACACACACACACACGCACGCACGCACACACACACACACACACACACACACACACACACACACACACACACACACACACACACACACACACACACGCACGCACGCACGCACGCACGCACGCACGCACGCACGCACGTACGCACACACGCACGCACGCACGCACGCACGCACACACACACGCACACACACACACACACACACACACACACACACACACACACACACACACATTTTAGAGGCAATCCCTTTCCAAATCAGGTGCGCACTACAATTTTTGTCTTAAAACGCGTCGGCAACGCGAAATCGTGTCGAAAGCGTCGCTTTTGACACGATTGTCGAGATTTTCAAAATTTATAAAAAATCTAATAGCTTTGCCTCGTTGTGCTAATTTCGAAAATGTATTCAGGTTTGAAAAAGCGCAGGCCTTCGCATGGTTTTGACCTGTTTTCTCTACAAAAAATCGGAAGTTCTCGAGAGCCAAGCGCACGCAGGCACGTCAAGAACTCTCAAAAAAAGCAAATTCTTGGTTAGAGAACAGTTCATCGCCTGGCGAAGATTTCGTTTTCTCCAAACCTCAATGCAGTCTTGAAATCAGCGAAATGGTCGAGTCAAACAATTTTTAAGATTTTGGTAATACCCTCTTAGAACGTTTTCGGCGCGATTTCGCGTTCCCGACGCATTCTGGAACAAAATTATAGCTATTTCATCTTGTGTCTCGGCCTAGGCGGAGTGGATCTCAATGAAAATTTGTTATGTTATAGAGCATGATAAAACACATCTAAAGCATACTTAGAATTGGATTTTGAATGCTCATTCCCGTAATACACAAATTGAATACCCATTGGGCAAGAATAACTCAAATTAAGGTTATTTCCGCAAATCATGGCTGAAAAAATTCCAAACGTTTCTGCTTCCAAGAGGACAAGACTGTTGCACGTAGTTGGAAGATATTTAGCTGTTTTGGCATTTCTTGAAAAAAAAATGACTTTGAAATCAGTTTTCGAGTTTTTACCATTGATTAGTTTTTTAAATATTTATAAAATCTCGCCTCGCCAATAGTGAAGAAGTACTAAAGTTTCCGCTGGTGCACTAACGTGCGATGAACGATGAGAATTTCGTTTTTGTACAGAACATAACAGCTTGTCGAAGAAATGGTTTGCTTGCGAGCTTTAATTACCAGTAAGCCGTAAAATTTTTTTCTATAAAACCTTCAGGGCCTAGTGATATTTCGGCCTTTCTTTGCCGCTGGCTTCCGCGGCAGAAGTTCTATTGGTCAACTTATAGATCTTGCTACATGCAGAGGTGGCACAAGAGCCAGCGGCGACGAAACGCCGAAGTATAACTAAGCTCTTGATGTCCGTCTGGGATGCTTACGAACCGAAATAGCTGCTCGGTGAACAAAACAATGCGCGTACTTCTTTTACAATTGGATATGAGCGATTATCAGAAACAAAATTCTGAAACGTTATAGCCTACGAGAATCAAGAAGGTTTCGATCTCGCAAGGATGTATACAAAACTTATGTAGGTCGCCCTTGCGGAAGCAAATTGTATTGCCTCATCTCTTGGGCATTAATAGTAAAACTGCAGTATCCCGTCCCGAGCTGCTGGTTCCAGAAAGTTATAAGCGTTTTTGAATGATTCTGAGCCGTATATATCAGAATTCTCGAAATTCGCGTCCTGCCTTCAAACTTTTCCTTCGCTGGGATGCTTTGCACGAATTAAGCCGAAAACTTAGGAAAATCGAGGAACAAACCTCAGAATCGTGGTCAGCGCTCCAAATAATCCACTTGTTAGGATTCTAAAACGCTTCCAGAGTTCCTAATTGATGCAAGTATACGCTTAACCGAAAATCCGACCAAGTCCAAAACCTTATCAGTCTGTACAAAGTTCGGAAAATGTGCTTTCACCCCAACTGTGCTCAAGGCTTGTTCTGAGCTCTGAACACGATAAAAAAAGGTCCGTTTCCAGGTTCTTGAAACTATACTGAGCGTTTTGAAAGGTACAAAAAGCACAAAAAACTACCGTCTTGAGCTTATAACTTCTCGTAACTAACAGCTCGGGACGGGGTACTGCGCAGTTTACTATAGATGCCTGAGAGATACCAAAACCATTTGTTTTCGCAGATGCGACCTAATGCGTTGTGATTTTTTCTGGTCAGTAAAAGCTGGTACGGCGAAACTCTGCTGATGTTCTGTTTTCAGAGATACCAAACTGCGAGAATGCTTTGTGAATCGCACTAATACTCTCAGAGACGAAGATCCCGGTACGTCGAATTAGCTCCAGATCTCAAACTGAATGAGTATAAACGCTTAACTTAACGAGTCAGTGTCCATTCCCTTCAGTCACAGATAAGGCAGCGATTATAGGCATAGATCGATAGTCTTCTTGGAACATATGACGTATGCAGCTGAGATACATAAAGATGTATGTATTGTGATCTCAGCTCTCAACTTGCTGGGAGCGAAAGTAACTCTTTCTCTGGAAAGTTCTAAAATTCTTGAGTTTGGCCTGCAAGATGATCCCGAGTCAGCGGCGTGTTTGGCCTATTTTAGAGTTCCATCGCAGCGCGGCGCGACGAAATGTTTTCTGTGGGCATCGATCGATGACGCGCCGCTCGTCGATTCGCATATGAATCATGAAATCGCGCCGCTGTGAAACTCTTAAAACTCCCTTGACTTGACTTACTTAATCGGTTGGCTTTTGCCTGACGCGGTCATTCCGCCATTCTTCACCGAGTTGTGCCGTCCTATTAGTCAGCCGTGTCCATTTTTCACGGT
Organism: Aplectana chamaeleonis; assembly: GCA_029168955.1. Taxonomy (NCBI): domain Eukaryota; kingdom Metazoa; phylum Nematoda; class Chromadorea; order Rhabditida; family Cosmocercidae; genus Aplectana; species Aplectana chamaeleonis. The sequence continues at coordinate 82,974 of JAPDOI010001247.1, read as the reverse complement.
CTTCAGCCACAATTTGAACACATTCCATCCAACTGTCACTATTCCATTTCCTGCGAAACGAAGCATCGCCCCTGAACTGTTTTTCGATGCCGAGTGACTTCAAGTCCTCTTTAACCACATCCGTCCAGAACTTCCGCCTACGCACAGGTGGCCGTTTCCAGACAGGATTTGGAAGCATTCTTAAAGCGTGTTGTACGAGACGACCCGGCGTTCTTCTTAGTATATGCCCGAGCAGTCGAAGTCGACTTTCCATTGCTGCTTGAGATGACGTTCTGACGTTAGGAGATGCTGGCACCTCCCTCGTGTCAAGCGTTGATGTACTGCGTCGATTTCCTTGTAAAGGTCTTCGCTATGGCATACACGCGGCCGGAAATATCCAAGCAAACGCCTAAAAAGCTTCTTCTCCGTGCAATCCAGCCTTTCCATCTGCGTCTTCGGTGCTGCCCACGTCTCCGATCCGTACATCATGATAGGGCGAATAGCGGATAGGTAGACGCGCAACTTGACTTTCTTCGCGATGGTGGTAGACCACAAACACTTGGTTAGAGAATTAAATGCAGACGTAGCTTTCGCACATCGTTGTCGAATATCCGCTGCATAACTACCATCGTTCTTCAGCAAACAGCCCAAATAACAGAAATCGTCCACCAGTTCGATACGTTGCCCGTCCATATAAACTCCCGTTGAGGGCCTTTGAGAGACCCACATCTGCTTGCATTTGTCGGGACGAAGACGAAGTCCATAGGCTGCGGCATACTTCGAAACGAGGTTCACAATCCTTTGCAGTTTTGACTCCATCTGCTCGCAGAACATTGAGCAATCGATCACGATGAGGAGAGTCGAACGCGGCTTTAAAGTTTAAAAAAGCAAGCTGTAATGGCTACGAATACCGCTGCCACGATTCAATTACTCTTCTCACGACGAACACTCGGTCGATGGTCGATCTTTCAGGTCGAAAACCGGCTTGCTCATCTCTGGTCGTTTTTTCACGATGTTTAATAAGTCGCTCGAGAATGATACGTTCTAAAGCCTTGTACATGACACGAAGTAGAGAGATTCCTCTGTAGTTCTTAGGATCCGTGTCGGATAGCTTCTTGTGAAGAGGTACGATGATCGCATGTCTCCACGAATCGGGTATCCTTTCGCTCATCCATATAGCACGGATGGTGTTGGTCATTTCACGAATCCCAGACGGAGGAAGAGCTTTCAGCATTTCAGCAGTGATGTTGTCATCTCCACCTGCCTTTCCATCTTTCATTTTCCGCACACAATCCAAAACTTCAGACTCAGTCGGCGGTTCCTCACTGACATCGTAATGTGCTCTCTGAACATGCGGGAGCTCAGGTACTGATGGCGCTGGACGATTTAGTAGTGAACTGAAGTAATCCTTCCATATTGGCAGCGTCGCATCACCAACTGCGATTCCATTGGTAGTGTTCAAGACAGGAGAACATCTCATCTCTCTCCCCGCTAAACTGTCGCAGCAACGTGTAGGCTTTCCTCGGATTCTTCTCCTCCCAAGCCTTTTCGAACGCCTTAGCTTTACACGTCCACTCTCGCTCGCGGTCACTTTGAAGCTGCCGACGCCACTTCCTCCTCAGACGCTTCTCCTCCACGAAGTTTCCTGCAGTTCGGAGAGCACATACTCTGTTGTAGGTAGATGTTGTTTCCTCTGAGACGTAGGCGAACTTCTTCTTAGGCTGTACAACCGAGAGTGCCTCTTTCGAAGCGTCCTGGATGCACTTGACAAAAGAATCCGCGTCGCAAAGTTTCTCTTAGTCCGTACTCCGATGTGAATAGAAGCACGTTGTCGAAAATTCCTTTTGCACTCTTCATCTCTGAGACTTGTCATGTCAATCCTCTGGAGAGGCTGAGCCCCTCGCTTCCTCTTATGAATCCTCGCAGTGAAGTTCAACAGAACAGGACGGTGATCCGAATCGAATGCGACATCCCACACAGATCTAGATCTTCGAATGTCCGATACTGGAATATCCCTCGTCAGGACATAGTCAAGCTGTAGTTTCAAAGTTGTCATCTTCCGCTTCCGCTGCTCTTCTGGAGATAGCTGGGTTGGTCCCTGCCACGTGAGCTGATGGCGGCGATGATTCCTCTTGAATGTCGATGCAATAATCAGACCACTGCGTTCACAAAAGTAGACAAGGCGGTAGCAATTGTCCGATGTTTGCTCCACTGGGTAGAACCATTTACCGAGTACTTCGGATTCCTGATCAAGTCCCATCTTCACATTTGCGTCAATCCCCACGACAACAGCATGTTGACAAGGTATCCTGGCCAGCAACGTATTGAGTTCCTCATAAAACGCATCCTTCGAATTGTCTTCTGCGGTTTCAGTGGGCGCATGAGCACTCACTATCCACAGATTGAATCCTCTGTGATCCCGCAGTCGTACGAATGCATTCCGGCAAGACGTTGAACCGAACTCTTTGACCATACCATTGAAATCCTTCCTTACAGCTATTGCACAGCCTCCCACTCTCCTATCGTCAGCGTTACCGCAGTAGATGGTTTACTCTCCGACGCTGATGACGGGTCTATCCTTGAGGCGGGTTTCCTGCAAAGCAGCAAACGGTGCATGGAAATAGCTCAGAAGTCTGGATAGCGCAGTTTTTGGATATCACTCGACAGCGATCGACGGTTTAGGGTGGCGAAACTGTGGCTTGTGACCAAAGACTCCATGAACTCCCTAGGTACGGATCCTAAGGTGTTATGGACCAGAGGCCTTGGTGTGCCGGACGGCGACACCTTTATGCAATGTGCGGGATACTTTCGCGATATAGTTGTGCACGCTATATCGCTCGAACGTTCCCTGTGTACACTCAAACGTCTGCTGGGTTCAGTAGAAGCAGGGGCACCAACGAGCAGGTACCAACAGACTTGTATACACACCCCCAAAACCCCCTTACGTCCTCTAATTCCCAAATTCTTGCCTCGGAGGTGCAAGGGGGCAAGTTCTTCGTAATTTCTACGGAAACACAAAGACCATTCTTCTCGCTGTCGCTAATCCCGTCAATTCTCACCATAATCGTGGCAAGAGCTTCCGTATTTAGCGACAGTTCGTTTTGAACATCAACATCAGCTATGCTGAACGTAGGGAGGCCGTTTGATTTTCGTTGGCCTGATCATCTCACAGTTTCTGTTTCTGGTCGTAGAGGGCGACCCCGAATCGATCTCGGGAAGAAGGTGCCATGGACATATCTCACCGCTGGAAAGCTGCAGGCTGTGGGGGAAGAAACGGCAATGCCGTTGTTCGCGCTATGGTTCCCTTTAGAGAGCCTTTCACAGTTATTTTGCACTCCGACGTCGCGCGCGGCGCCCAACGGGACTCCGATAGGGGTCGTTTATACTTCCGCCGCCGAGCGGCGCGGCGAATTGCAATTATATAATATTGATCGTGCGGCGCCGCGTGATCAATATCATGGGATTGCATTTCGCCGCGCCGCTCGGCGGCGGGAGTATAAACGACCCCATAGAGCAACTGATAATATCGATCACCCCGCCATCAACGGAGAAATTTCGCACCAACGTTGAACGTCGGTCATCCGGCGTCTCACTGCGACACTCAACGACGTCGCAGCTCAATCCTATAACGTGTCGGACGGCGTCGTCCGATCAATTAAAAAAGGACATTGGTTCGGATCAGAGCAGGTTAAATCGATCGAAGCGAGTTTGCTCCACCCTTTTTCCGCATTCAAGGTTTGTAATTCCGGAGTTTGTACTGGTGAGGTGGCTGGAATTCCACCAACTCGGGCAAAAATTTCGTAGATTACGGAAATTCTTGCAACAAAACTAGACTAGATGCCTCCAAAACCGTGAGCATCTCAGGTCTCCGAGTTAGACATCCCGCGAACCACTGACAGAGATCTTCCTAATTTGGCAATTCACGAAGTGATCGGATCCTTGATTTGCACGTTGCTGTTTCCCTACAGATCCATGTTTAACGAGCAACGCTCAAGTGAATGCACTAAGCAATAAATACGCGCGACAGCTATCTCGGTTTTAGAAAATGCATCGCTCAAAAAATTTACAAAAATTAGACTTTTTTGCCAGATCTGGCGTTTCCTACGCGTTCTCGCAAAATGTTGAGATGGGAAACGCAATTTGCGTTGTGTTTTCACATTTAAGGCTCTCTAACCTTGGAAATTACAGAAGTAGGAAGACAAGGTATGTAGTTTGCTCAGCTGCCGACCTCAAGTTTGTCTCTCCATGTCTTATACCTCGTGAAACTTAAGAGTTTTCCGTGGAATCGTAATCCAATAATGTGAATAGCTGAGAAATTCGGAGAGTGGTGTAATGGTAACACTCTCGCCCGGAAAGCGTTCAATGCAGGTTCGAGTCCTGTCTGACATCTGAGTTTTGAATTCTACTAAGCTACCTTAAAATAACTCGTAATGCAATAAATTTCTAAAAATTTACTCGAAGCATTTTACATTCGAAGAACAAAAGCTAGATCATTGTCACGAGAATTGTTCTGCCTGAAATGAAATGCTATCTGCTCACTGTTATTCCGTTACATAAACAGTGACTGATTGGATTGTTGACTCATGTGGAAATAATAGGAAGAGTCCACCATGGAGGGAGGCAAAACGTGAACACTTCCAGGTAATCCTCCCGTTATTCACCTGAACTACTCATCCTACGAATGCTTGATCACCCAGACTTACATCGATTGCCTTTTAGAAAGCAATTATAAAACATGCAAGGAAGCCGTTAAGGTAAGGTACATATGTAAGTCTATGGGTAGGCGAGCCATATCCTCCTCATTTGAAAGATTTGTGATTCAGTTGTTTGTTGCCACCCGATTTTGGTAATCCCTTTCCATTTTTGATAGAGAATCGTGTTTGCAGAATGTTCGCACAGTCTGCTCCCGGCCACAATCAGTCAATTTAGATTATTTTTGTGGACGAAAAAATCATCATTTTCAGCTTGAAATGGCTATGCTCTCGCTGCTGGCTTACCGCAACGGAAGTCATTGTGTTCTGAATACGGCGACTCCTAAAAAACGTCCGGGAGCAGGTAAAACCGTTTGTAGGAATTCTCGACTCCACTCGTACATATAAACAGATTACACACGTATTACATCTGCGTAGATAACTCTAATACCTCGCACCAGATGCGGTAATTAAATTTCTTGAGAAAAAATCGTGAAAAAAATGAAAAACTGAAATTTATGTCTCAAGTTCTTTTTTCTCTGTATTTCGGATTTAGGTTATCTAATTCCTTCGCAGAAACAAATATCCTTGTGACCATTTTGAGTTTTTTGAGGCTGAGGCTTTCATTTATTGGTTAATTTTGATCGCAGCGAAGAGGGAGCACTAAGTAGCTGGAGTACTAACGAGAGAAGTATGCAAAGCGTTCGTCGGATCTGCGGAAATGACTAATATTGTTAGTATCCTTTTGGAATCTATAGTGAAACTGCGCAGTATCCCGTTTCGAACCGCTGGTTCCGTTATAAGCTCCAAGCGGTCGTTTTTTGTGCTTTTCGTACCTTTCGAAACGCTCAATAAACTTCCTTAAATCTAGAAACGGACCTCTTGATCGCTATCAGCGCCCAAAACAACCCCTCTGAGCAAAGTTTGGGTGAAATCGCATTTACCGAACTTTGTGCAGAGTGATAACGTTTTGGACTTGTACGGATTTTCGGTTGGGCGTTTTCTTCTATCAGTTAGGAGTACTGAAAGCGCTTCAGAAAAATGTTCCAAATTTGACTTAAACTTCTACCGGGGGAGGGGGGGGGGTTGGGGAGCTGATCACGATTCTGAGGTTGCTTTGCTGATCTTCCAAAGTCTTAGGATTAATTCGCTCAAAGCATCCCAGCGGTGAAAATTTTGAGGGCAAAACTTCACTTTCGAAATTTTCGCATTTCTTTTCGATAGATGTGTCTTAAAATCATCCTCTGAGGATACATTGATGTGCTTAACACGAATCTGAGGTCCGTTTGCCGATTTTCCATAGATAACGGTAAATTGCGGTAGGTGTACGGTAGTTTGTTTGATCAAAGTGTCAGATTTGACTTGAAATTTGCATGCGGGGGTTATTCAGGGAGGTAAATACGAATTTTATGTCCATTCGCCGATTTTCGAACATTGAAGGTTTTGCCCCCTAAATCGCATATTACCTACCGCAACCTACAGTAAACCTCAGAATTTCGACAAACAGACCCCAGATTCGTTTTCAGCACCGTCAATTACCCCCACATACAAGTTTTGAGCAAAATCCGAATTTTTTTCCAAAACATCCCAAAAAAAATTCTGATGGGTACCCCTACTTTTTTGCAAAACTTTCGAAACTTTAAATACGCTCATGACTTTTCGGAACCAGCTGCTTGAAGTGGGGTAGTGCGAAGTTTTACTATATATGCGCAAGAGATACTGACAAAACAATTCGTTTGCGCAGATCCGACATACGCTTTGCATACCTCACTTGTAAGGGAGAGTGCAGAAGAAGGAATGTTATTCATTAATTTCCCTAGATAATGACCTTATTTATGCAGATACCCATGTGAGTTCAGTAATTTCAAAGCGAAGAAACCCAGTAAATTACTTTCGTCCAGGAAATGAACCATTAACAAGCAGTTCATGGTCAAGTTGCGTATTATTTTGGCCACAGGTTCTGCCTGGCAGAACATCGATTTAAGACGAATTCTCAATAGATTTCGATCACTTCGAAGAGCATCGACGATGCCACTAAAGTAACGCCCAATTTTCTTAACAATGTTTAAAACTGGTCAAGGGATGCAGCACAGCTCTAGCAGGGCGGGTGCGGCTGCTAACATAATTGCTTGTTCTGAGGCCTCATCATTAGATTTCACGTCGTAAAATTTACTAAAAACTTTCCGTGAGAAATCTTCACACTGTTGTGGTGTTCATGATAGCGTGTCTAGAGCAGAGACTAGTAGCGAAATTCCGATTTCCCGATCCCAATACATTTTCGCGCTTTGGTTCCTCGAAGACGCTCCAAAATGCGGAAGTAGTTCCGAAATATCCGCAAGAACAAAATTTTTACCGATTTTTCGATTTGTTATCTACCGATTTTCACTGGGATTGACGATCCCATTCCTTATTTCAGAAGTTGAGGTGGTCATTCGGCTTCATAATTTCCGTAATTGAAGGAAATACATACTCATCCTTGGTCTATGGCCGTAGTAATATTATTAAATCGAAAAAATATGGAAGAAAATCATTTGATGTAGCTTGCTCACGTCAGATACAAGAGTTCCTCTCTATCTCTGTTGTTATTTAGTGAATTCATACCATCTGAAAGTTCATAATTTATGGACAGTGCTGATTGATTGGATTCATAGTTGCATGGCTATGTCAACTCTTTGTAAGTCAGGGAAGGTTGTTGAATGACTTTCACTTCAGAACCACCGATGGAGCAGTGCGATAAAAAAGGAATTTGCAAATGTCGCTTGAATGGTTATTATTACGATACTGAAAAGAAAAAATGCATAGGTAAGTCATTTTCTTTATGGGAAATAGCGTCGAGCCTAAAGTCAAATGGAGCTTGAATGTCACGTGACGCGGTTTTTGTGGCGGCAAAGCGATAGTCGCCTAACTAGGTTTATCTGCGACTGATTCTTATGTGATATGCGGTTAGGAAATCATAAATAGTACTATTCTGAGTAAGGAATTGATATTCTAGACCTTTATCTTTTTTGATTTCGGAACAGAATGAAATTCCCGACTTGTCGAGAGCTGGTAGGCATCGCTCGTGCGGAAAACCACAATGAACTTTATCATTTTGTTTGTACTACAGGGTGCGTTTTAAATACGAATTTCAAACCTCATCCCGTCGGCACACGTGAGTGTCCATTCACCTTCTATGGCCTGTTCTTTTGTGTGAACCTCTCTTTCAGAACGTACCGAATTCCGGAGCATAAAATCGATTTTGAAATAGATGGTGGGCAGAAGTCTGAGAGGTTCCCAATTATCGCAAAATTAATCGCCAGCCTACGGTGGTCGTTCATGCTCCCCTCCTGTGTAGGAAGGGAACTGCTTTAATGAGGCCATTTTCAAGCAGAGGGTGTCCGCTTGAAAACGAGACATGGGTGAAGAGCTCCGAACCTCTAGAACAAAACAAGAGCAAATTGCCGAAATCCATATGCGAGCTCCGCCAATTTCAGAGAATTCAAATTTTCGTTATTTTTTTACATTCCCCGAAGACAGCCAGCCGACAAACTGTGTGGTCAAGTGCGGTTGAAGATTCTCCATAGAATTTTGTACTTCTCGTTGATTTTCAAGAAAATCTATAATCAATCGATTTTATGGGATTTTTCAGAAAAATTGGTATACTCTGTCTATCTTGAATTGCACAAAACACGGTCCGCCAATAGTCCTCTAATTGGCCCGCTAGTACCGAAGTGTACGTCCACGACGCGTTCTCGGCGGACCCGGGTGGCAGGGTGGGTGGCCGAGTGACTGCATTGACGAATCGATTGCTCTGCACACCGGGTGCACACCCGGGTCTGCCGAGAACGCGTCGTGGACGTACATTACGGTACTAGCGAGCCAATTAGAGGACTATTGGCGGACCGTGTTTCGTGAAATTCAAGATAAACAGAGTATAGTATGTGTACAGATCGACAGTGAATTTTCAGAGGCATTTATGCTTTTATTCTGACGACTTGACGTCGTCTTTGAAACAAAAAAAAGTGGGACGAATGCAGCTACAGTCTACGGCAACGAAAAAAGGCGGTTGTGCGGTTGCGTATTTTCACTAAGGTTGCGCTATAAACGACGGCTAATTTGCATTTCTTCCTAAGTTTCAAAGAAAAACCACCGAAAACGGTGATTTCCCCCACATACAAACATTATCAATATCCATGTCTTTTTTTACTATGAATACTAACAAGATAAAAAAGCTTCTCTGTTCTTTCAATTTTTTCGTGTTTCTTCATTTTTCACGTTATTCCTGCGTGTATCTGTGATAAAGACTTTAATAGTGTTTGGCTGGAGGCGAAATGTTTCAACTTTGCTTTTATCCGGAATATACGAATAATAAAGTTGTCGTCGTTTATGCCCCAACCTTAAGTATTGTTTCCGTATTCAATTAAGTCTGACGCAAGCCTAGGCAGCTGGCCGCGCGGCGTGATCTAATGTCGCAGCCCCGTCTATTCATCAGACTAATTTTATTACGTGAACTCTAGGTCTTATAGGCTCTAACAAGTATGTAGGTGCTCATCAGACAGCGTCAAACCTTTGAGAAAATGAGGGCTCCGAGTGTTCGTTTGTTCACATCGATGGGCGGAATCGGGGCACGGGGCGGTTTTGGGGCTCCAAAACGCTTCTTTGCAGCCGTTATTTTGCCATTGCTGGCTCGTTTTCTACCGTTCTTTTGGCACTGGGAGCCTAGAATCCTTCTCGCCTATCATTTCACTATGGAAACTCAACGGGGATGATCATCGTGAACGCTGCCTTTAACAAGATCCTCATTAATGCTTGCTTATCCTCCTATCATTTTGCTGTTAAAACAGTGAGTACTCTCCAGAAATTCTCTTAAAGGCAGTGTTCACGATAAGAATCATTTTTCTGCTTTTTTGTCTATCTTGAAGACGGTTCAATGCTGATTCTAATGATGTTTTTGGAATCGTACAAGACCTTCTGGGAACCTAGTTATGGTCCCTCAAAAATTGAGCTAAGGAAATATGTTGGACGAGTTGTCCAAGGCTTATAACTTCCGTCTTTTGCAGCCGACGTGTGCGAGCTGACCTGAGTAAAGAGAGAAGTTGGGAATAAAAGGAAGAACGGGGCTATAGATCGGAAATCATCGCTCATCTCACAATCTCGAGCATTCATTTGTTCACGTCGGTGGGCGTGGAAAGTGCATCTGGGGGTGACGAGCTGACGGGTGTCCAACTTTGGACCCGAAGGGGTCGTTCCGAGCTCATTTTTCCTAGTTTTTTCAACGTTAGGGTTGCGCTAGGCCCCGCAGCTGCCGATCTTCATCAAAAAATCAGACATGGTTTTTATCGTGGACACTGCCTTTAAATTACTTCAAAAGCAAAGTAAGAGTCAACAAAGCAGGGATTTAATTAGATCTCGCGAATTGTGGGCTGGCGCACACCAAGCAATAACTTATTCCTGATCGTTTTTTCTTTAACTTTTCACTTATTGTTAGTTTCACAATTGTGATAACCAGATCTACCTTCTCATGAGAATAGCACAACAACCGTTTTTATCGCGAGCCCTGCCTTAAAGGCACAGTCCAAGCTTAAGAACGAAATCTAAAATTTTCACATAAATGAGAAGTAGTGCCACCCTATATATCACCCGCCAAGTACAAGCTCTCAATTCCTCCGAATAAGCGAGATATAGGGGGAAGCCACCCTGGGGCGCCCACACCAGGAAGCCACTTTGGCACGCCCCTTTTACGATCTTCCGAGCTCAACAGTGACAAGATGAGCGATGATTTTCGATCAATAACCCCGTTCTTCCCTTCATTCTCAGCCTCTCTC
>JAPDOI010001247.1:0-45000 GCA_029168955.1 Aplectana chamaeleonis | reverse complement strand
TCTCCCGTCCCTAGTGCTCGGCTGTATGCCTATCGGTTAGGCTGGCGCACTCGAGCGCATTGCAAGGCGCAGTTCGTTAACATCGGGGGATTTTTCGTTCTTAGTGAGCAATGCACTTCATACGTATCGACCGGGTTTCTTACAGCCTATCGACCGACTATAACGGGGGTGGTATCTTGGTGCACAAGCGAACCGCGATGAAACCGTGAGTTTCCCATCGGTCCCGCGCGCTCATGTTGTGCAGATTTGGAGACCAGCGCAAAATACGACACGGGCAAATACCTTATGGCTTCGGCAATTAGTGGAGCGAACACCGCGAGTGCATGGATGAGAGGACGCGGTAAGGATGGAGTAGGGTAGCAGCCCCGCGATCGCGTCGCGGTAGCTTCCAGCTTGATTCCCAGCGATTTCGCGATGGAACACCGCGGGGACATCAAAGGACGGACGAGCTACGTTTTCGGGTTGAGAATGACACAATTCCGCGATAACCCCGTACTCGATTCCTCGCGTTTCCGCGTTGGAGCATGTTGGGAGCGAGCCTCCGCACTTCTTGGCCTCCAAATAAACGTTGCTAAGCTCTCCTCCTAGGATTCGCCCACCTCCATCGGACCCACCTCTAGCTCCCAATACCCAATATTTTCCCAAAACCCCCGCCTCCCACACCCCGTTGAAATGAGAAGCCTTATATACTAGTCTGACCGCTCAGGCGTGCTTACTTATGTCTCCTCTGTTTCCGAGTGTGATTTATTTCCGTTCATCGCGTGCGTCTCCGAGCGTACGCTGCGTCTCCTTCTCCCCACACTTTATCACTGTCTCTACCCTCGCTCCGCACAAGCGCGCGAGGGAGCAGAGTAAATCTGGCTTGGAACCAAAGGATATATTGATACGATTAGAGCCGTAGCGTGCTTCCCGCTGTCAATTAGCTCACCACCAGCTGCCCAATAAACTGTGCTCGCCATCCATTACACCCTCATGGCTTGTGCTCGATTAATCTTCTATATTTTCTGATTTTTACTCTCATTCCAAGCTCGGGTCCACTGCTGTTGCTGTTCAGGCGAAATAGAGGAGCTCGGAGAGTAACAGCAGTGGCCCGGAGTTTGAGAGAACGAGCCAAACTCTGAAGCGGCTTTGGTTCTTTTTGGGTGCTGCTCGGTGCTGACAATCGCTTAACTTCAACAAATGCAGATTTATTCTGATAGAATCACGATTATGTGGCGCATTTTTCAGGAACGTCGAATCTACTATGCAGACGTTGGTTCGAATTCGATTGAGAGGCTGAATTTGGCTGGTACATTCCCACAGACCGTTCAGAAGTATGATGTCGACGGCATTGAGGGGATAGCAGTTGATTGGATCGGACGCAATCTCTACACTTTAAGAAGGTTATTTTCTTATGAGGAACATACATATTTTCGCTCACTATTAAATAACATGACAATAAAATAACATCCATAGCTTTCATAACATTGAACTGCGAAACAATTACCCATACTATGTATATAGTTGACATATTCAGAGTGCAGTCCCTTTTCAGGACGGATATTATTGTGCAGACATTAACGGGAAAATATCGGAGGTCAGTGTACAAAGGAGTAATGCGACTCCCAAGAGCCATAGCACTTCATCCAGCTAAAGGGTTAGTTTGGAAAAGCATCCTTGTTTTGAGCACCAATTATGACCTTTGGTGATGGAATGTGCAAGATTTCTGCAGCGTAGAGATGTTGGAAGGTTGGCTATGGAGGTTTCGTAAAAAAAGTAGCCTCTGACGTGGTCTATTGCAAGCGGAAAACTCTCACCTCGAGTGTTTATTCTGATTATATTTAGACGCATCGTACGCGCAGAAAACCACACATTGTTTTTTCTAGGTCTTTGTATAGCTTGGCCTCTCTAGTAGACGAAAATGTCGAAAGGGCCCATAAAAAACCTTCATTCGTAAAGGGAATCAAGTCTGAACACACTGTAAAATCGCTCCAGCCGCGAAGCGGCTGGAGAGGTTTGGTTTTTTAAATTTAAATTTCGCGCCAAAATGGTTTTTGAAGGTTCTCTGCTTTTGTAGGCCTCGTCACTGTCAATTTTGACGTTTTTCTGCATGTGGAGTTTGTGCCGTAACTGTTTTTTTTGTTGTTTGATGGTCGCATCAACATTCGATGAAAAAGCGCTAGATGAATGGTAAGAACTGGAGCCTCATATTTACCCCTTCTACCCTCATTCCCCTATGTTTTTGGCGTGTCGAAGTTTACTGGTGTGATCTACCGGGCTCATTCATGAAATTTAGCCTGAAAAATGGAAAGTGGTTTCCTGTGCAAACGATGTTTTTGAAGGTGAACACGAAAGATCATTTGCGCGATATCTATCGGCTAGGTCATTGTCATAACACCATTCAATTAAAGGCAGTGGTCGCAATCAAATATGCTTGTCTTTTTTCCCTCTTTAAACCCTTTTCAGGATTTCGAGTAGTAGGACCTATAAGAAAAAATCGCGAAAAAACCGCTGTTTTGGGCCAATTCTGAAGCCTGAACTTTCTTGTCTTTTGGTGGTGGACGAGCCCACTCCACATCATCGGCATCGATGATCTCTAATATAAAGAACATCAGCTGACTTGAAATTGAATTTCAATCAATGAAAATCGACTGAAAAGCTTGCTTTCACTGCTCAAATGTTTTATTAGGTAAATTTGCATTTATTTCTTGCTCTGAATGTCGATGATTTTTGACTGCTCGGCGTGAGACTGCGATCTTTTTGGGCGGCGCTGTGCACTTGTGCACGAATCGGCTCTTTGGGCCCTAGAACCTCTGATTTTAACTCGTTTTTCACTGCGTTTCCTTCATAGTTTTTCAGCTATTCTCTATCTACGCTGATTTTTGTAGTTTTTTTTTTTCGATAACGTTTTTCATCGTGAGCACTGCTTTTAATGCCAGTTCAATTCTCACCAACTGTCTTCTATGAGGTGGTAGGGTGCAACCGTGAGCTTCTGTTTATTGTTCGTGGAACCTAGTTACGTTTATCACTGACTAACTTGTTTTACTAATATTCGACACCACCACCGACACTGGCAATAAGGCCAGTATACTTACGTTGATCTCCGTAGAATGCAGGACATAGTACTTTAGAAACAGTGACTGTTTCAGGAGCTTCAAGCTTGAAACAGCACGGGGGGGGGTGAGGTTCAAGACTAAAATGACTTGAATGCCGAATTGAAACGGTTGTCAATTAAAGTGTTTCCATGTAATTTCCAAGACAACACTGATTGATAGCGGTTACAGACATCTGGGCCAGTAGCAATCCCCCCGAAAGGTGGCAGCTATCGGCTGTCACTGCGTGGTGACTGGGTCAATCACGTCTCGGCTATCAATATGGACGGGCCGGCATAGAAATGCACAGGCGGCGCTCAAGTTAATGACCTTTGCAGTCAGCCACCTGGGAGCAGTGAGCGTTTTTTTGTGAGGTGGCTGACTGCAAGGAACTGGTGGTGACTCCGCTCACCGCTGCAGAGGAAAGAGAAATAGCGCGCGGAGCGAAGAGGAGCTGGGTCGATACCGCGGTCAAGAGGTCGAGCACGTCCAATGGTGCTGACTTTATGAAGCAAGTGCGCTCCAAGAAAGGACAGTGGAGCGCTTGCGAACCGACCAATCCGTTGTCCACTTATCACCCACGCACAGCACGGTGGCCTATCTCGTTGTCTAGGTGGGCAAGGAAAAATTGCACCAACCGGCTGGCGGCCATCCAGCTCCTCTGCCAGCTGATAGGAATGACAGGCAAAACGTTCGAAGGTTTTATTGATTTTTTCAATGATTCCTGGCGAATATTAGATTAGATTAACGTCAAATTGTATGTAGCTGTCATGAATACGTCTCCTTTATAAAATTCACGTGCTTTAGTCCTATGCTAAGCTCAACTTCCACTTCCTAGAAGTTGCTGTGGCCATATTCAACCATTTACAGATTTTTTCCAATAATTGCTCACCACAAAAATCAGATTTGCTTATAAAGCCATCTAGCTGGAAAACGGTTTGGTTTTTAGAAAATGCATGAAACTTTCGTGATCCGCGTGTAGTAGTTACTAAATGCTGTATAATAGTTCATCTAAGTGCGGCTTTCATCTAAACTTCGTTTTCCTCTTTCACTTCAAGTTCACTTCTTTCTGTGTTGAATGGGAAGCGTGAAACAGACTAACGATAAAAATAGTTAATAATTAAAAAAAAATCCTTCGAACTTTTCGGTACATTGTAAAAAAACACGAGGTTGGCTCCTCGACAATCATAGTACAAAGTATTGTGTATCGTGGTTCAGTGGTAAGTGGTCATCCAACAAAAAATTTACATAATGGTTTTTTGACATTCTTTCGCTTTAATGATTTTCTCGAAAAATTCTGAAATCTCATCATCCAAGATTGAAAACTTATTGAATCTGAAAGATAGACACATTTGCACGCTCCCGAAACCCGTATATACTACTGCTAGTTCGATCAAAGTTACAATGAATACGAAGAACTGTGGAGGGAGTGTATGTAGGAAAACAGAAAGAGGCTCACTTATGAACATGTGGCCTAGTGGTCTAAGGCGCTGTGTTGGGCATCCGTCTCGTAGGATGGTGCGGTGCTGGTTCAAATACGTCGACTACTGAGAGCTTTGCATTCAACGCTACTCTTCGAGAATGATTCACGTTCTAGGGTGGCCAGCGTAAGAGGCATCTAGGCGTCACCGACCCCAGGTTGGCTGCCTCTTTGAAGTCACCGCATTGGGGATTGCTACTGGCCCTGATGTCTGAGTTTCTCATTTTTATGAGTCTTGAGTCCCCCCCCCCCCCCGTCTAGGCTAGAACCCTGAAGATTGATGACATTTTCCAACTTCTCACACACCCGCTGCATCCAGGTGGAGTGACCTTTCTCTTCGATAAACCCCATTATCCAACTGCTTTGCTTTGCTACGGATTAGTATGATTTGGAAATGAAACATTTGTGAGAAACTCGTTAAAAGAAGTGAAATGTCTTATACTACTGATTTGGCATGGGAATAAACTCAAAAGAAACGCTAAAAACTCAGTGAAATGATTCATCGTTGATTTGGCTGTTCACTTGTTTACTAAACAACAAAAATTGAGTGTGAGATTAAAAAACCAAATCACGCACATCTTACTAAGCACACACATTTATTCGTGTCACTGCAATTCTCTTAGGTGACAACATTCGCATAGACACACTACGTGATGTTATTTCCACTATCATTAATTGATAGTCAATCGGAAGCGAACGCGTCAAATAATTTAGTAATGCTTGAAAATCAATATTTCTGAATGATTGAGGTGGGAGACACAACATAATTTTGCAAGGACATGAGGCTTGTTAACCTAAACTGCAAGCGTTAGGTTGATTTCAGAAGAGATGTGCATGATTTGGTTTTTCAATCTCACACTCAATTTTTGTTGTTTAGTAGACAAGTGCACAGCCAAATCATCGATGAATCATTTCACTGAGTTTTTAGTGCTTCTTTTGAGTTTATTCCCATGCCAAATCAGTAGTATAAGACATTTCACTTCTTTTAACGAGTTTCTCACAAATGTTTCATTTCCAAATCATACTAATCCGTAGCAAAGCAAAACAGTTGGATAATTTCACTTTATTTTAGCAAAGGTTTCCTTTTAAAGGCCCATTACACCCTCAGATATGACCTTTCAAATGTTCATGCAGTTGTGTAATAGACCCCTCTTGCATAACACTTGCCGACCCCTTCTAGCACCACCACAGTTCACACCCTTTTTCATGGTTTCCGAACCCAATAACGACTGGATGAACGGTTGAATCACAACCGCGTTTTCGATTTTCACTCCCTTGCCGGTCCTCCCGGTTGGGTCGAACACACGATCCGTAACGCTTGGCATACTCGCAGTTTGGGTCCGCCCTCTTTCCCCGGCGCTTGGCGCTTTTTGAGTCGAGCCTCACACACTTTCCCCCGGCGCTTGGCGCACTTCCAGTTGGGCCCCGCACGCTTTCCTCGGCGCTTGGCGTACCCAAAGTTGGGTCCCGCACACGTTCTCCGGCGCTTGGCATGCTCCCAGTTAGATCCCGCCCACTATTCCCGACGCTTGGAGCGCTCCCAGTTGAGTCCCGCACACTTTCTCCGGCACTCGTCGCTTTTTATTTGGGGTCCCGCACTCGTTCCCCGTCGCTTGGCACACTTTTAGTTGGGTCGCGAACACGTTCCCCGGCGCATGGCGCACTTTTGGTTGGGTGCCGCACACGTTCTGTGGGGTTTGGCACACTTCCAGTTGGGCACCGCGCACGTTCCCCGGCGCTCAGCACAGTTCTAGTTGGGTCCCGCATACGTTGCCCGGCGCTTGGCGCACTTCTACTTGGGTCCTGCACACGTTCTCCGGCTCTTAGCGCACTTCTAATGTGGTTCCGAACACGTTCCTGGCGGTCGGCGCACTTTTAGTTGGGTCCCGAACACGTTCCCCGGCGCTCAGCACAGTTCTAGTTGGGTCCCGCATACGTTGCCCGGCGCTTGGCGCACTTCCACTTGGGTCCTGCACACGTTCCACGGCGCTCGGCGCACTTCTAGTTGGGTCCCGCACACGTTCCCCGGCGCTTGGCGCACTTCTGTTTGGGTCCCGCACACGTTTCCCGTCGCTTGGCGCACTTCTACTTGGATTCTGCACACGTTCCCCGGCGCTTGGCGCACTTAAATTTGGGTCCCGCCCACCTTCCAGGCGCTTAGCGCACTTCTAGATGGGTCCCGCACACGTTCTCCAGCACTTGGCGCACTTCTGTTTGGGTCCCGCATACGTTGCCCAGCGCTTGCCGCACTTCTACTTGGGTCCTGCACGCGTTCTTCGGCGCTTGGCGCACTTCTAGTTGGGTCTCGCACACGTTCCCCGGCGCTCAGCACAGTTCTAGTTGGGTCCCGCATACGTTGCTCGTCGCTTGGCGCACTTCTACTTGGGTCCTGCACACGTTCCCCGGCGCTTGGCGCACTTATAGCTGGGTTCCTCACACGTTCCCAAAGCTTCGCGCTTTTCTAGATGCGTCCCGCAATAAACGGTGTGCACACGGTTCCTGATGGACGAGAAGCAGACCTACCCTAACGCTTGCAATCAATCCACTCTTATCACAATACCACTACATTTCTCTCAATTGGCCAACCATGTTTCTTATCATTCAAAAGTTTCACCGGACTGACACACACACACAGACACACAGACACACACACACACACACACACACACACACACACACACACACACACACACACACACACACACACACACACACACACACACACACACACACACACACACACACACATACACACACATACACACACACACAATTTAAAATTCACTAATTTTCCCATATCTCGAGAACCACAAAGCGGATTTTTCTGAAATTTGGGCAGTGTTAAGAACCTTTACTGCTCTACATTTTGTGAAAATGCCAAGTTCGGAACTATCTTCCAAACCGAGATCCTGTAACGAGGGGTTTGCGCAGAAGCAATCCTTTTCCAAATCAGGTGCGCGCTTCGCGCGCACCACAATTGTAGGAGGGAGCACGTGCTCCGATCAGCAGCATCAGCTGTGAAATTTCAACGCACGAGGACGTGCTGCAAGGATCGCGTCACTGTCCGCAGCCAGGAGGCTAGCACTGCAACAGCCCTCAACAAAGAAGCTCTCCACGCCATGGGGAAAACCTCTAAGCCTTCGAAAATCTTTCAGAGGTGACTCGAGATCGCCGCTGAACACAATAGAGACAGGATAAGACTCAGAAGAAAGCTGATATCATCGGTATGCCCCTCACAGAGGGATAAATTGGGGCGCGTCCTGATTTGATCGTGCTTCTAGACCTTTAAAGGCAGTAATCACGTTAATCTTCAATTTTGAGAGTATTCGCTATATTGTTAAAGTGGCCCCGGGTACAACAAAAATGTCGTAGAAATTGAGAAAAACGCACCAGAACTACTCGAAATCCTTAAATATCACGCCGCCTCCAGCATAGGGGTCCACACAAAAACACAAAAAAGCGGACATGTTTGTTGTGACAATGAAATCTTTTGTGGACCCGTCCTTTGCAATTCTCTACTCTCTATTCCTCTGTTTATTCCTTAGGGCCCTGTCTAATCCCGCTTCGCATAAAATAGTCTTCTATTTTCGATTGACCCAATTTCCCACCGGTGACAACCACCATGAACATCTTCATCCAACCGGACAACTAGTCCATGTTATAGAATAATGTCATTGAAATACGACGTTTTAGTGCGTTTCTCGCCGTTTTTTCGTAATTTTGGTAACACTTGGAGGCCAACTTGAACACTGCCTTTCATGCAAGCGGAGGTGGAATCTTGTGGGTTTTGAGAAGCGGGTAAAACATTAGAACCATTGCATGTGTCGGAAGGAATCGTCCTATTGTCTTAGTCAGGCATAAGCTGACGTATCATCTCAAAATTTCCACACCCGTCTCAAACAGAGAAGCGCAGAGCACTTCGAAGTTTGAGGGTATTCCTCAGCCCAGCTCGTTCTGCTGTGATATTATTTGGCAATCTAGTTCTGCGGTGGACTCCAATACACGAAGGTGTCCAGATTCCAGAAATTATTCTCTTGAAGATCAAGCTAAGGCAAATCGGAGGAGGCTCCGCGTAAGACTCCCGATAGGAGAAAAAACACAGACCTACGCGGAGTCATACGATAAGGGGCAGCGGGAGTACAGCATCGCGACGCTCGTGACGACGTCACAATCACTGCCGGGACCTCACCTAAAGACCTAGCGGGAGACCTTCAACGAGCAGCCGAACGACGACGTCATCGACTTTGCGGCTTATTCATTTTGATGTCAAAAGCATGTCGCTCCGGGTTGTCGCGGTCCCACAGCGGAGAATGTCCCCGCTTGGGTCCACGACAAGGACGTAATCTTCGCCGCGGTCTGCGGTGAGGAACCACCCTACCCGCGGATTGCGGCGAAAACCGCCTCCCCTCCCAGCCGAGAGGATACCACTACTCCCCTCCCCCCCAGCTGTTAAAACTATGCTGGCCTCCGGAGAGCGACTCGAAGTCGCCTTCCAGAGGACCGGCATCAGAATGCCGAATGAGGACTCGAGTGAGATGAGGCGTCTTTTATACCGGCTGAGCACGCGATAAGCGCGTCACAACGGGCCATCTCGTTTAAGCGATCACGATCTTCTTCTTCCTATTGCAGCCACAGAGAGTGGTTCTATCAGCAGGTTCAGAAAACTCGGCCACTAGCGTGGGGTTCGTCCACAGACCCATTGTCGTTAATGTAGCTTCTGGCCCTTCGGGCAATTGAACAGGTGCGCAGTAGGGATGCTCCTGACTACCGCAATCAGGACACTTCGTCAGGTTTGCTGTTGTCAACTTCTATGCAAGTATGACATAAGCATGGGAGAGCGTTCACAGCGTAACGATGCAGTGGGTGCACCTGGCACGCCATGCCAAGGTTCCATCTCTGTCTCGCTGACCTCTTCGGAGGTGGGACTCTGCAGGATGGAGTTTGCATGGCAACCGGTCTGCTCAAGTGTTCCCTTCACGAATCGGGTATGCTCCGCGCGCAAGAGACGGAGGAGGCGTTCTTGTTGTCAGGCTTCGGTTCATCTCTGCACACATCCATTTCGACGGAGCATCAGCGAAAGTGCGCTTTGAGCGGGATACATCTTCTCTCTCTCACCGGGTTTAGTACTCTTCGCGATGGATGATTCGGCTGCTTCACACGATGTTAATGTACATTTGTTGCGCCTGGAGTGCGCAGTGGTCTCTAACAGGCAATATGCGTGAGCTACGGCGTGTAAGTGCCCAATTGGAGAGCTTTTAGAACAGCCAAAGTTGCAATTCTGCAGAGCACAATTTTGGACGCGTCGCAGCTTGACCAAGAGGAGTCCGAGGCACGATGTGCTGCCAGAACTGGCGCAGCAGCATACTCCAGGCGGGTTGCACAATAGCCTCGCGTGGTCAGGATCGTTTCTTTATTGCATCCCTGGTGGACGTTCCATCGCAGGGAGCACGGTGCACGTTGAGTCTTGTTTTCACTCGTGGCTTGCTTCTGCTCCAGTGTTCTTATGGAACTTCAACTTGAGGTATCCAACACGAGTTCAAGTAGTTTGGGGAATCGAATTTGGCCTGCACCGGAGTTTCGTCCCACTTCACCATATTAGATGGGCACTCATACTTTGGTATATTCGACGATTTTTTTCGAATGAATGAATGAATAATTCGAATATTGAATTTTCGGAAATTTTCGAATGAATGAATAATTCGAATATGGCGTTTTCTTAAAATTTCCGAATGAACAGATGAACTTTTTCGGAATATGTGTTTTTTCGAAATTTCCGAATGAATCGAATGAATTTTTTCGAAAATTACGTGTTTTTCGAGATTTCCGAATGAATGAATTTTTTTCGAATATGTGTAAGCGTTTTCGAAATTTCCAAATCGAATGAATTTTTCGAAAATTGCGTTTTCGGAGATTTCCGAATGAATGAGATTTTTCTTGAATATGGGCTTTTCAGGGGTGTGTATACAAGTCTGCTGGTACCTGCCTCTGTTATGCCTCTGCTTCTACTGAACCCAGTGACGTTTGAGTGTACACAGGAATCGTTCGAGCGACATATGCAGCGTGCACAACTATATCGCGAAAGTATCCCCGCACATTGCATAAAGGCGTGTCGTTGTCCGGCACACTACTGGCCTCATCCGGTCGGTAACACCTTTAGGATCCGTACCCAGGGAGTCATGGAGTCTCGGGCTGTCAGTCACAATTTCGCCACCCCTCCTGAACTGGTCGATCGCCGCCGAGCGACATTCAAAAAATTGCGCCATTCAGACTTCTGAGTTATTTCCATGCACCGTTTGCCGTTTTGCAGGTGAAACCCGCCTCGCTGATAAGGTTTATCCTGAAAAGCAACAATCAATAAGGCATGTAATAGCAAAATCTTAGCTTAGCGGAATCATTGTTTGAGACGACGAAGAAGACTCAAGAGGTTGGAGAACGAGTTTCAGAAAACATCGGATTCAGCGAGAATTGCCCTGGCAGTTGGCCAGGACCACACGGTCGATTCGCCCACAGGAGGGGGTGGGGCTTGTGTTTGAGTCGGTCTGAACCTGGTCTGGTGGAACACCGCGGCGTACCGTGCTGCTTATCTGTCTCAATAAACATTCTTGAACCATCCTACATTTTTAGCATAATGCACCCGAAGAGCCTCACCACATTTTTGGTGCATTGGTGGGGAAACGAGCCCAGGCCGCCCGCGTGGCAGGCGAACATTCTACCACTGAACCACCGATGCACCAACAATGTGAAGTGGCTCTTCGGGTATGGTATACCAGGTAAAAATGCAAGGTGGTTCAGGAATGTTAATCAAGACAGATAAACAGCACGGGAGGTTGCCACGTGCCATCAGACCAAGTTCAGACTGACTTATACACAGGCCCCGCCATCCCCCCCCCCCACCTATTATTACAAGGTGACCGGGTGGTTCTGGCCAACTGTCAGGACAAGAATCATGGACTGTTCGTGCAATAAGAAGGCAGTTTCCATGAGATTGGCTGAGTGGCACGTGGGGAGTGATCGATATTGCCAACTAGCCCTCTGCGCAAAATATAAAAGCATTTCTGGAGACGCAGGATTTGCACTTTCGTGATGAATCATGTTGTCTGCGTCGAAGTCGATCCTGTTAGGATTCCAGTCAGCTTTGTTGCAGATATCGTACATCTTATCCTTCAGAGCCAAACTTACTCTTTCCTTCGCGCGCTTGTGCTGTGCGTGCGCAGAGACAGCGAGAAGGTGTGGGAAAATCTATATCACGCTAATCAAGAGTAACAGCGAAATCACACAGCGGTTAACAGTATTGTCAATTGGACAGCCATATTATTCGGCAGGAAGTGATTACTAATGATTGCAAACTATTCAGAGAAACGATTCTGATGAATCATTGACAAGGATTTCCAACGGGTCAAAATGCAATAAAAAATACATGCGAAGTGGGGTATAAGGGGAATGAGAGCCAGGAGAATAAGGCAGAACACTTGAGGCAGTGGAGATAGAAAGCAAAACTAGAAAACGTGACGAAAATGCGGCAGCGGAGGCATCATCACCATCACGCTATCGATTTATGCAAGCTGGGGCTCAACTAATCCGCCTTGTTGTCCGTAACAAATGCGTTCCTAAGTTTGGGGAACAGTTGTTCAATATGCTGTTTGTAAGTAATCCGTCCATCAGGCCAATTTAATGCTCAGCGTATTTTGTTCATTGTTTTTTTCGCGAATTCCAATGTAGTTCGGAATATGTCCGTTCCCAAAATTTATTGCAGATTACTTGTTCGTGCCCTCATCCGCGGCCCTTTTTCGATTTTCGTCGCACGTTATTTGTCCGCGCGCCGTTGCAACCACCAACAACTAACGTTTGAATTAAGTAATTAAACCGAACGTTGTTGACGCGAAGATATATTGTTTTACAATTGATCGCGGTGTTTTATGTCGTTCTCAACAGGGGGACCGGCAGTTCTGGCAGGACAACCAGACTCTCCTCATCGTGATCGCCTGCTCAATGCTTCTTTGCGATCGTCACAACCCATTCGAGTGATCATGGCTTCTTCTTTGCAGCCAGTTAGAGAGGGTTTCTGTCATAGGTTCAGAAAAACTCGGCCACTTGCACTGGGTTCGTCCACAGATCCATTGTCGTTAGTGTAGTCGGTCTCTTCGCAATTGAACAGGTGCGCAGTAGTATGCCCTTGACTACCGCAATCAGGACACTCGTCAGGTTTGCTGTTGTCAATCCTATGCAGTATGACATAAGCATGGGGAGTGTTCGCACAGCGTAACGATGCAGGGTGCACCTGGCACGCCTGCCAAGTTCCATATCTGTCTCGCTGACAAATCGGAGGTCTCCCAGGATGGAGTTTATGGCAACTCTGCTCAAACGTGTTCGAACTTCAAGAATCGGGTATGCTCCGCGCGCAAGAGACGGAGGCGTTCTTGTTGTGCTTCGGTCCATCTCTGCACACCTACTTTCGAGGGAGCATCGGCGAACGGCTTTCTGATACATCTCTCTCACCGGGTTTAGTACTCTTCGCGATGGATGATTCGGCTGCTTCACGATGTTAATGTACATTTGCTGCGCCTGGAATCGGCAGTGGTCTCTAACAGGCAATATTCGAGCTTCGGCGTGTAAGTGCTCAATTGGAGAGCTTTTAGAACCGCCTGTTGCGATTCGCAGAGCACAATTTTGGACGCGCTGCAGCTTGGACCAAGAGGTGTCCGACACGATGTGCTGCCAGACTGGACGCTTCAGGTCTACTAAGAACGTTCCTAATCGTGTCATGGTTCGTCTGAAAAAAGTTTTCAAAGGCTGAAGGAAATGGCTACCTGAATATGGTATGCTTTGAAGTCAGGGATGAACGAAAGACATGCTCTTGATGATGTTTTTTCGCAGGATGGAATACAGTGACAGCTGGTTTTCGTTCGTTTCAGGCACAACTAGACACCTGGATGGAATTTTTTCAAATGAATGAGACTGAACAGGTTCGAAACGGCAACGAATGAATGAATGATGCGGAATGAATCATGGCGTTTTCTCAATGATCCGATTAATGAAGTTTTTTATTGCGTTTTCGAATTTCCGAATAAATGAATTTTCGAATATTGCGTTTAAGATTTCCGAAATAAATGAATTTTTTCGAATATGTGTTTTTCGAAATTTCCGAATGAATGAATTTTTCGAAAATTGCGTTTTTCAAGCTTTCAGAATGAATGAATTTTTCGAATATGTGTTTTTCGAAATTTCCAAATGAATGAATTTTTCGAATATTGCGTTTTTGAAGATTTCCGAATGAATGAATTTTTCGAATATGGCCTTTTTCGAAGTCCGAATGAATGAATTTTTCGAATATGGGTTTTCTGGAATTTCCGAATAAATGAATTTTTCGAATATTGCGTTTGTCAAGATTTCCAAATGAATGAATTTTTCGAATATGGATTTTTCTAGATTTTCGAATGAATGAATTTTTCAAATATGGATTTCTTAGATTTGAATGAATGAGTCTTTCGAATATTGCGTTTTTCAAGGTTTCCGAATGAATGAAATTTTCGAATATTGTGTTTTCCGAAATTCGAATGAATGATTAATCTGAATATTGCGCTATGGGAAATTTCGAATGAATGAACTATTCGAATATCACCTAACAAAACGTCGAATGAATGACTTATTCGAAAAGTTTTTTTCACTGATCGAATGAATATTCAAATCTTCATTCGGAAAGTCGAATATTTTTCGAATATTCGAATAATCTTCGATTATTTGGATCTGAGCTACCAAAAATTGAGAAACAGACTTAAATCTGTCTATATGCAGCTTCAAAAGTTCTATAAATTGTTACATTTATTACCGACGATTATTCCAATGACAAATTCCACAACAGTAGATTCCTTCAACAACAATATAGTTTGTTTAGCGAAATGGACCACCGAAAATCGTTAAGAGGATCTCAAAGTCGGTCTAACATTCCAAAATAACCGAGAAGGGAAGTGTATAGAGTGGTAAACGCAACTGTGAAAACGACTAGTATCGTTAGTATCTCTTGTGGCTCAATAGTAAAATGCGCAGTATCCCGCTCCGAGCTGCAGGTCGAACAAGTTATGAGCATTTTTCAAGCTTTGCGAAAAGGCAAGGAAGCAGGGGAAGAGAAGAGAGGCAATTTTTTCTGGTGTTTCAAAAAGTTTTTGGGGTTCAGCCCAAAACTTGCATGTAGGGGTAATCTAGGGTGGTGAACACGAATCTGGAATCCATTTGTCGAAATTTCGAGGTTCACTGTTGGTTACGGTAGGTAACATGTCATTTAGGGGACAAAACCCATCTTAGTATTTTGAAAATCGACAAATGGACGATAAATTCGTATTTCTCCACCCTGAACAACCCCGTATACTAATTTTGAGTAAAATCTGAGACTTTGTCCAAACTACCGTATACCCACCGTAATCTACCGTAATTTGCAGAAAATCCATGAACGGACTCCAGATTCGTATTCAGCACTCCAAAAAACCCACAAAAGAACAATTTGAGCAATATCTACAGTAGCACTCCGGGAATCTCGAAAGTGGCGTTTTTCCCTCGAAATTTTCCCCGGTTGGGAAGCTTCGAACGAAATTAGCCGAAAACTTTAGAAAATCGACGAATAAACCACAGACTCGTGATCAGCGCCCCAAAAAACCACCCTGGGGGAATTTCAACTCTAATCTGGAAGATTTTTCTTAAACGCTTCCAGAGTCCTGTAATCGGTATAAATAAACGCCCAACCGAAAATCCTTGCAAGTCCAAAACGCTGTCAGTCTCGACAAAGTATGGAAAATGCGCCTTCACCCAAATTTTGCTCAGGGGGGTAGTTTTAGGCGCTGAAAACAGTTTTGGGCGCTAGAGATACCAACAATAATAGTCGTTTTCGCAGATGCGTTTGGCACTCTAAACACTTCCCTTGTAAGTAGTTTTCGCGTTTCTCAAACTCCGCTCAGACGGTTCTTCGAGTCGCTGATCATGAATCCAAAATTCAGTTACTTTTTTGCGAAGGCTCACACTAGGATGCGAAGGACGTGAAGGACGACATTACCTCAGACAATTGGGGTGTCCGATTAGGCCACAAAAGACTTTCGATTCGAATACAAAGCGCTGTGGACGGCGTAACGGCCCGTACTTTTCGAGCGTCACGTGGCCTAATCGTCGTCGAAGTGAGAAGCACGTGCCGCAACACATAGGCCTAGTGCATATTTATCACTACGAGCGACGGAACACAATGTTTTTCATCTATACCGACCGAAAATCGATTCTGCTGATATGCACTGTCACGGCGGCGCGTCGCGAAATATGCAGTAGGCCATAGGCGTTCCACTAGGCCGAGACCCACTTTCGATTCGACAACGATGCAATTTGGACGACAAATGAGCCACTATGCTTTTGCTTGGACACGTTGATCGATGGCTCCACAATTGATCAGGCGCCCATCAGCCGCACAGAACGTATTTAAGGGGACCCATCTCATAGGCTTAGTGCATACTTTGCGTCGCGGCGACGGGGTCGCGGTGTAGGAACTAGTACATCCCGCCGCGCCCAGCGCAGTGATCGATCGCGCCTAGCACTTACAGTCGTCGCGCGCGGCCGATCTAGTAGGAGCTGCTACACGCGAAGGTGTCGTGCCTGCGTCGCGGCCAATCTACAGTGTTCCACAATGTGCGCTGTTTAGCGCCATCTGGATGGTGTGTCGTGTCGTCGTGCACTGCACTACGACACCGCGACGTAAATGCCAGACATCCGTCCTGGAAGGCAATAATACGTTTGTTTCAACAATTTTTGGTTGGTAGATGGCCTCGAATTCGTTTGTTATGTGTTGTAGTCGACAGTTGGCGTAGATTATATAACGACGATCGACCAATCGGAGGTTTTCATTTTCCCGAACACTGTCATGAAATGAATTTTTTCATTATTTCTATCATTTCACATTTTCTTTTTTCATGATTTTTTTATTGCAATGCACTCACTATTCCTTGTCCGAAATTATGTTCGCATTGATAATCATAGAGAGAGACACTGTTTTAGAACAAATATTACGAAAATGGAAAAATGACATCGAAATTCACAGAGACTGGGCTTCTTTCTGGAGGAATTCCAACCGCTCAGGGGGTCTCCGTCTCGGTTCTCAGCGAAGGAAGCTCCTTCGTTGTCGACCGCGGCGAGGACCTCGGGATTACGATAGGAGGACGTGCTGTTGCGTGGGAAACGGCGGTGCGGCAAAAGTTTCGCCTCTCTGCGCCACGTAGTCCCTTTAAATAGAACACTTGCTTCTCGAAACAGCTCACGCTTCTGTTCAAGAGCCTTTCAAGAGAGTATTAGATTAGAAAGCCTATCGTGGCCGAAACGGACTCCACATCATCCAGCTCGGCAATGTCTGGGTCAAGATGATCAGCAGCTCTCTTTGCGTCCCTTGTTCTTATCTTTTGCCGTGTTTCCCTGGTGACATTGGGAGAGAAGGTCTTGACATGACTTTCAGGGATCGCAGCTTTCATCGCCTTCCGGATGGCATCAGAGAGGTGGCGCTCCTTCTGTTGTACATTGCCATTCCACGGATATTCGGCCGCTTGGCGGAGTTTAACCTCCCTGAACAGGCTCCAGTCTGCAAGGCCTAAATTAAGATAAGAACGATGACGAACACCTGTATAGGGAGCAAGAGAGTTAGAGAGATCGATATCGACAAAGACAGGAATGTGATCACTGGGAAGAGTTGTGGCTGTTGACCAAGAGCAAGCATCAGAGAGATTAGAAGAGACGAGGGAGATGTATGGGCTAGATGATCGGCCGTTGGCAGGGAGACGAGTGGGCTGATCATCGTTTAGAATGACCAGGTCGCACTCCTCCGCCCATTCTTCGACGTCACTTCCTCTAGCATCGGAGTCGAGCGACGAGCAGAACGTGTGAGCATTGAAGTCACCCGCAAAGACAACTGAGGGAGATAGAGAGCAGTCATACAGCTGCTTGAGTAGAGGGATAGGGTTGTATGTTGGTGGACAGGATGTAGATGGAGGTATGTATTTATTAAAAAGAGAAAGTGGTGTTTTTAGAGGTAGATGGATGGGGATGTACTCGAGAGTGCCATCCACTGGAGTGTTTGGAATGATGTGAGAGGGAAGAGAGGACAGAACAAAAGTAGAGACTCCGCTTCCTTGAGATGACCTAGGAGTATGATAAGCAGTATAGCCCGGGATGTTTGGATGACGAGAGGTTGCAGAGAGAGAGAGTTTGGTTTCCTGAACCATGGTAACATCCGTGTGATGAGTACGGGCGAAGAGAGATAATTCAGAGAGCTTGGCGCGAAGGCCATTGAGATTTATGTGTACAATAGAGAAAGGGCGGCTGGTAGATGAGGAATTTGAGTTACTGGAGGCGGAGCACACAATACAACGAAACGAAGAATCGTGATGCCTCACAGAACTGAGACCCGAACAAGAGAAGTGCACCCACCTTTGGCATCCGAAACACTGGACACTGGTTCCATTCCAGATGACATCTCTTTCGCATGTGGCACACGGCTACTTCTTCTTCTTCGCGGGTCCTGGGTTCCTCTCGACGCCGGCTCTTTGCAGTAGGATCTTCAGGAGAGCTGCGGCCAGCCAGCACCTCTCCCATGACAAAACCCTCTCCGCGGAGGGATTGACGCCGGTTTGCACGGAGGTGGTCTTCTTTCCTCCACACTGCCACGGCACGAACGTACGACATCTCGGCAGCTGATCACCATCAATTGTCGTCAACCGGGACTCGATCCGAGCATCGCTCGTTTTTTCTAGTTACTCTCCGCTGGTGTTGCGCGGCAGACCCTCTGCCGATTCTGGGAGCTCATCCACTGGAGGTTGCTGGCGCAGCTCTACAGGGGGGCAACCCTCCAAGCACCGCCGCTAGCCCCCCCCCCTCCCCAGTCGGGGGGCTACCGCCGAAGTGACAATTTGGTTTGATCGGAGCCCTGCCATCACTGCCCTGAAGCCCCTGTCACTGCCTCCAGTCACTGTCCTGAAGCCCCCCCGCGTCACTGCCTCGGAGCAGTGACGTCAGGGCCCTGAGCAGTGACGTCACTGCCCCGCAGCAGTGACGTCAGGGCCCCGGAGCAGTAACGTCACTGCCCCGGAGCAGTGACGTCACCCTCCAACCCGGAAAGCGTCGCCGCTCTCCTTCAAAAATATCCCTTTCTGACAAGGACTCAATGTCCCCGTCCGTTATACCCGTCTGTTGGGCCGAATGCGGCTCTCTATGGGGTGAGGCGCCGTTTATAACGGTTGAGCACGTGATGGATCACAGGAGAAATCACGTCAAATCGGTACAAAAATTGACGTGAATGACGATGCGTGCATTTGGCCTACTATGCCTTCTCTGGCCTCTATTGTCGTAAACTACCTTCTACGACTTCTTCCCATCTTTTCCGTCTCTTCCTCTCGGGGAAGGGGCAAGCGCCGAAAGAGAGCAGGAGCCTCCCCTGAAGCCCCTCGCGGGGGAGGCCTCTGCTGTTGCTCCCCCAAGTCGAAAACGGACTCTATTGTCCAGCGCCGCAGAGTCTGAGAGAGTCCACGGATTTCCCTGAGAGCCTGGATATTCATGGGAGTGCTGTCGAACTTTCTGTCTAAAGGCACTGATCTGGCCAAGTGCTCGTTCAGGCTAGGGAATGTCGGGCCAATCTGTTCCTTCCATTTTGAGCGTACTATTTGTGTAGGGCAATCACTATCTCAGTAAGCTGTGTACGAGGTGAAACACTTGGTCCGAGGTTTGACATTGATTTAACTTCGTTCGTCCTTTTGGATCATTCCCAAGACTGTTTTGCATAATATTTTCTCCCATCATTGTTTGACCCCAAAATTCACCGCTCGCGACCGCCGTGAACTCGTTTATCCGGATAACTAGTCCAGGCCAGAAAGTTCCTTCACTGAAATTAGGCGTTTTAGTGCGGTTTTGTCATTCCTTCGTGATTTTGCTAGCACTTGGTAGGCAGTGGATTGTTTTGAGTGGGGGATTCGGAATCAAAAATCATTGTGAAGAGTGCCTGTAAAGGGTGGAAGCATTTTACGAGTTTGTAGAAGTTATAAGCCTTATTTGAATATTGTCTACTACGTGGTAAGCTATTAAGTAAAATTTAAGGCTAATGTTCGTGACGGATTGGTCTTCAACTGCGTTCATCGCGGCCGCTTCCATGGATGGTTCATCATTCAAGAAGATAATTACGGAAAGGATCACTTGGCCAAACGCAGTCACTGTTGATACCTACGCGGATAAAATCTACTGGGCTGACGCTTACAATGACGTCATAGAGTCGGCTTTTTTTGTGATCCGATAACTATAAATGGTTGAAAATGGCTTCGGTTTCAGGGTAGCTGGACTGGATGGATCAGGAAGGCGCACAATCATTGCCGATTCTGGCACTGTACCTCATGTTTTTGCACTCACTGTTGCAGATGACACACTGTACTGGAGTGATTGGACATACAGGTTCACAGAAAGCTTATGGAACTTCCACGAATGTTCTTCGAATGTGTTCTATTCAGAGGCCTGCTACGAGCGGATAAATTAACCGGTGATAATGTGACGGTTGTTGCACAGACCGCTCTGTTGCCTTATGGTCTCAAAGTCTTCCATCCATCTCTACAACAGCATTGTGGGTCATTACCAACTTATGTTAAACGTTTACAGAGAATCCTAGGTGTGGAAAACGTGAGAATGGGCTATCTTTGAAAAGCCAATGGGTTTGCTGCTTTTTGATACAATTTTTGACTCTACAAACGTAGTTCGAGAACACCTGGATATTGCGCGGTTATCCGGCTGTGCAGTGCTGAAGTGAAGCCGCCATGACACGGTCAATTGCTCCAGAGCGTTTTAGTGAGGTGTGGAATCGAGAGCGCGAATTTTAGAAACAGCGTGGTAGATTGCTTGAATCGTTTCTCGACTCAGAGTGGGAACGAAGCTAACAAGTTTCTTCCAGTCCCTTCACTATGTGATACACTCCAATGCAGCCAACTCTGCCTTCTTGGGCTGAATCGGACGGCTAAGTGTGGTTGTGGAGAGGGCTACGAACTACACAGCAATGGAAAGAACTGTACTAGCAACTGTGACGCGAATCATATCGAGTGTGGTGGAACGGATGCGCGAGCCGTAGGCCATCCATTTTTAGGGTGTTTCAATTCAACCATCAAGATGAGCCGCTTTTTTTGAAAGCTCATTTGCTAAGTCAGCGCTTGATTTTTTGATCTGCTGGCTGATGCTGACCTTACATAAACCTTGAATAACCTTGTGGGTCAGTATTTTCAGTGCACAAGTCTCTTCAGCTAGTCTCTTTTAGTTCAGACAAGCACAGAACGAATTATATATATGGTTTTCTTATGTACCAGGCGGCTGGCCGTGTGGGGTTGGCCTCACTGGCGTGGGGGTGATCTAGCAATACTTATGTTGGCTCTGAGTTTTCGCTCTGTTGTTTTTGAATGGTTTTTTTCGCTCCAGCCGCGCGCGTAGCGTAGGAGAAGGTTTTGCACAGGCCTTGTGATCACGTAGATTATAAATTACATTTTTGTGTACCAATCTACTAAGAATCTGTTCACAAGATTTTTTCCCCACGTATCTCCTCCCTTGGGGCTATCAATTTCTTCTAGTATTTGTAGGTCATTTTGGGGCATAATGCCGCTATATCGAAATATGCTTCAGACTCAGTTTCTCTCTTGTTGAAGGCAGGGTTCGTAAACAAAAACGGTCTCCGTGTTTTCACTGGGAATCGAATGTGCCGGGGTCCATTTATTGTATAAAAACGACTAAAAAAGAGTTTTATATAGCCCTATACGACCTCAAACTTGGTCGTGCTAAGCAGCACACTTCAACGGCCAACAAGAAAATGGGCGGGGAGTGCGTTGCGCATGCAGGATCGAGGGCCTTTTAGAGCTACATATTGCTCGTTTTCAGCCGTTCTTTCGCCATTATTGTTGCAATTGATATCGGTACACCTTAGATTTGTTAAACGGAGAAATTCGAGGAGGGCTGCTATTATCGTGAACACTGGGTCTTTGCTGCTAGTTAATCTTCTTGACTCTACAAACGTATTTTCGAGAACACTTGCTTTGCGCGGCTATCCTACAGCAGCGCTGAAGTAGATGATTTGCCACGTATGGAAGGAGGTGAATCGAGAGCTGAATTTTAGAAACAGCGTGGTAAGATTGCTTGAATCGTTTCGAAGTTCCAAAAAGTTTCTTCCAGTCCTTCACACTATATACGATCCGTTCCTTCAAGACAGTTTAGCTTCACGAGAGCAATGGGCCATATTTCGAAGATTCTAAAGGATGCAAAGTCTTACCATCCATTATCGAGACCAATTCAACCATCGAAGAAGACGACTTAAAAGCTCAGTGGTCAGCGCTTGATTTTGAAAACGTTTATCGAAAAAAACTGATCAGATTAGATCATAAACAGCTTGAAAAACTATGTAGGGAAGCGCGGTGAAAACATGCTAGAATTGGAGTTTCTAGGCTCAGACCCAAAAATGCCAGTTTGTGCACACGTGTTGGCTCTGAGTTTTCGCTCGACCAAAAAGATCGCTCTCAAGCCGCGTAGCGTAGGAGAAGTTCGGTTTTGCACAGGCCTTGTGATCACGTAGATTATAAATGCAAATTTTTGTGTACAATCTACTAAGAATAAAGATTTTTCCTAATGCATCTCCCTTGGGGCAGTGAAAGCAATTTTTCTAGTAATTAGTTTTTGGGGCATAGATGGCCGCTATATCGAAATATGTCAGAAATTCTCACACCTGCCAGCTGATTTTCTTGTTGAAGGAGGTATCATCGATTTTACGGTCTCCTGATGTCGAACTCGTCCACTATCAAAAGACAAATCGAATAGTTCAGGCTTAAAAACGACTAAAAAAACTGATTTTATATATAGTCTATACGACTTTCAACTTCGTGCTAAGCCCTCGCAGTCCTACTCCCTCAACGAGACTCAAGGAAAATGGGCGGGTTTAGAGAGAAAAAGACACTCGAGCCTATTAGATCGCTACCATATTGCTCGTTTTAAAGATGTTCTTCGCCATTGAAAAGAGGATCGGTATCATAACTGTGACTTTACGTGCAGAAATTCGAGGCTTTTTGTTATCAGTGAACACTGCCTAAAAGTATAGCGCTAGTTAATCTTCTGGCTGGTCGAGACTATGGCTTTTTCTGAGGCATCTAGTGATCGAAAATCTCCTTATCACTGTTGTATTTTGTCTATGAACGATCCGCTCCGCTTTTAGCTTCACGGGCCCATGAAGACTTCTAAAGGATGGTCTCGCTCCATTATCGAGACCAAAAAACGAAGAAGACGACTTAAAAGACAGGTGGTCACTTTTTGGATGAATTATCGAAAAACTACTCCCACAGATTAGATCCCGCTGCTTGCTCCGTCGGTGAAACATGCTATGAATTGGAGCTCTAGGGCAGAGACATCGTGTGCTATGGCCGACCAAAGATCGCAGGCCGAGCAGTCAAAAAATCATCGACATTCAGAGAAAGAAATGAAGCGATGCAATGGTTCTTGACAACATTTGAGCAGTGAAATATGCAAGCTTTTCAGTCAATGTTTTGGACTAGATGAGTCAGGTTAATTGGAAATTCTCCCCAAGCCAGCTGATTTTCTAAATTGAGATCATCGACTGCCGATGATCGGAGAACCGGGCATATCCACTATAAATAGACAAGAAAGTTCAGGCTTTAAATATGGCCCAAAAAATGCTGGTTTTTTTGGATTTCTAATGAGTCCTACTACTCGAGTTTCAGGAAAGGGTTTAGAGAGAAAAAGACACCACATACTTTGATCGGACCATTGCTTTAAAGAAAAGAGGATGGCACTCACTTTCTAGATCCCGCACACTGCTATGGCATTGTTATGCGCAACTCCCACTTGGGTCCCAGCACACTTTCATCTGAACGCCGGTGCAACTCCCTTTCATGGGTCCACATCTTTACTGGCGTATTGCGAAAACGATCCCCACTTAGGGCCCCATTTATACTTCCCCCGACGCTCGGCGCTACTGCCCTTTGGGTCCCGCAAACTTTCTATGGCGTGAGTAATGCGCACTCCCCTCCCGCCCGTCAGTGAAGTATGTCCCAGCGCACTTTCGTCATGGCGTATTGCGCACTCCCACTTGAGTAGGCACACGGTTTCTGAGAAATGGCGTATGCGCACTCCCACTTTGGTCCCGCGCACTTATCTATGGCGTATTGCGCACTCCCACTTGGAGTCCCGCACACTTTCTATGGCGTAAATGCTGGCGCACTCCCATCTAGTCAGAGGCACACGTTCTATGGCGTATCGCGCACTCTACTCTAAAGTTTCGAGTCCCGCACACTTTCCTATGGCGTATTGCGCACTCCCACATGAGTCCCGCACACTTTCCTCGGCGCTCCTGCGCACTCCCACTTTGGGTCCCGCACACTTTCACTATGGCGTATTGCGCACTCCCACATGAGTCCCTGCACACTTTCTATGGCGTACTGCGCACTCCCACTTGGGTCCCCCCACACTTTCTATGGCGTATTGCGCACTCCCACTTGGGTCCCGCACACTTTCTATGGCGTATAGCGCACTCCCACCCGGTCCCGCACACTTTCTATGGCGTATTGCGCACTCCCACTTCGGGTCCGCGCACACTTTCCCCCTACGCTCGGCGCACTCCCTTTTGGGTCCCGCACACTTTCTATGGCGTACTGCGCACCTCCACTTTTTGGGTCCCGCACACTTTCTATGGCGTACTGCGCACTTCCCACTTGGGTCCCGCACACTTTCTATGGCGTATTGCGCACTCCCACTTGGGTCCCGCACACTTTCTGGCGTATTGCACGCACTCCCACTTTGGGTCCCGCATTTTTCTATGGCGTATTGCGCACTCCCACTTGGGTCCTCACACTTTCCCGGGACGCTCGGCGCCCACTCCTTTGGGTCCCGCACACTTTCTATGGGGTACTGCGCACTTCCACTTTAGGTCCCAAACACACTTTCTATGGCGTACCGCACTCCCACTTGGGTCCCGGCACACTTTCCGACGCTCGGCGCACTCCCTTTTGAGTCCCGCACACTTTCTATGGCGTACTGCGCACTCCCACAAATGGATTAGCACACTTTCCTGACGCTCGGCGTACCTCCCTTTTGTGTTGTCCCGGAACACACTTTCTATGGCGTACATTGCGCACTCCACTTGGGTCCCGCACACTTTCTATGGCGTACTGCGCACTCCCACGGTGTTTGGGTCCCGCACACTTTCTATGGCGTATTGCGCACTCCCACTTGAGTCCCGCACACTTTCTATGGCGTGGTAATAGCGCACTCCCACTTGGGTCCCGCACACTTTCTATGGCGTATTGCATGCACTTCAAACGTGTGCGCACCCACACTTTCCCCGGACGCTGGCGGCGCACTCCACTTGAGTCCCGCACACTTGGTTTTTATGGCGTACTGCGCACTCCACTCTGGGTCCCGCACACTTTCCCCGACGCTCGGCGTACTGCGCACTTTGGGTCCCGCACACTTTCTATGGCGTATTGCGCACTCCCACTTGGGTCCCGCACACTTTCTATGGCGTATGGCGCACTCCCACTGGGTCCCGCATTTTTCCATGGCGTATTGCGCACCCCACTTGGGTCCCGCACACTTTCTTCCCCGACGCTCGGCGCACTCCTTTGGGTCCCGCACACTTTCTATGGCGTACTGCGCACTTCCGTGGGTCCCGCACACTCTTATGGCGTACTGCGCACTCCCACTCTGGGTCCCGCACACTTTCTATGGCGTATTGCGCACTCCCACTTGAGTCCCGCACACTTTCTATGGCGTATTGCGCACTCCCACATGAGTCCCGGCAACTTTCTATGGCGTAGTTCCCGCTCTGGGTCTCGCACACACTTGCGCACTCCCACTTTGGGTCCCGCATGTTTTCTAATGGCGTACCTGCGCACTCCCACGTAGCGGGTCTCCGCACACTTTCCCCGACGCTCGGCGCACTCCTTTTGGGTCCCGCACACTTTCTATGGCGTACATTGCGCACTCCCACTTGGGTCCCGCACACTTTCTATGGCGTATTGCGCACTCCCTTTGAGTTCCCGCACACTTTCTTTGGCGTACTGCGCACTTCCCACTTGGGTCCCGCACACTTTCCCGACGCTCGGCGCACTCCTTTTGGGTCCCGCACACTTTCTATGGTGTATTGCGCACCCCACTTTTGGGTCCCGCACACTTTCTATTGCGTATTGGCGCACTCCCTTTGGGTCCCGCACACTTTCATGGCGTATTGCGCACTCCCAACGTCTGTCCCGCACACTTTCCCCGACGCGCTCGGCGCACTCCTTTGGGTCCCGCACACTTTCTATGGCGTACTGCGCACTTTCCCACTTTTGGGTCCCGCACACTTTCTATGGCGTACTTGCCACTCCCACTGGGTCCCGCACACTTTCTACGCTGGCGTATTGCGCACTCTTTGGGTCCCGCACACTTTCTATGGCGTATTGCGCACTCCCACTTGGGTCCCGCACACTTATGGCGTACGCTTGGCGCACTCCCTTTGGAGTCCCGCACACTTTCTATGGCGTATTGCGCACTCCACTTGGGTCCCGCACACTTTCCCTCGACGCTCGGTGCACTCCCTTTGGGTCCCGCACACTTTCTATGGCGTACTGCGCACTTCCACTTGGGTCCCGCACACTTTCTATGGCGTACTGCGCACTCCCACTTCTGGGTCCCGCACACTTTCTATGGCGTATTGCGCACTCCCACTTGGGTCCCGCACACTTTCTATGAAGTACTGCGCACTCCCACTTGGGTCCCGCACACTTTCTATGGCGTATTGCGCACTCCCACTTGGGTCCCGCATTTTTCTTGGCGTACTTGCGCACTCCCACTTGGGTCCCGCACACTTTCCCTACGCTCGGCGCACTCCTTTGGGTCCCGCACACTTTCTATGGCGTACTTGCGCACTCCACTTGGGTCCTGCACACTTTCCCCGACGCTCGGCGCACCTCCACTTGGGTCCCGCATTTTTTCTATGGCGTATTGCTCACTCCCACTCTGGGTCCCGCACACTTTCCCCTCGACGCTCGGCGCACTCCCTTTGGGTCCCGGCACACTTTCTATGGTGTATTGCGCACTCCTTTGGTTCCCGCACGCCTTCTATGGCGTATTGCGCACTCCCACTTCTGGAGTCCCGCACACTTTCTCCGACGCTCGGCGCACTCCCACTTGGGTCCCGCACACTTTTCTGCGCGTACCGCGCACTCCCACTCTGGGTCCCGCCCACTTTCCCGACGCTCGGCGCACTCCTTTGGGTCCCGCACACTTTCTATGGCGTATTGCGCACTCCCACTCTGGGTCCCGCACACTTTCTATGGCGCTCGGCGCACCTCCTCTTTGGGTCCCGCACACTTTCTATGGCGTACTGCGCACTCCCTTTTGGGTCCCGCACACTTTCTATGCGGCGTATTGCGCACTCCACTTGGGTCCCGCACACTTTATGGCGTATTGCGCACCTCCCACTACGGAATCCCGCACACTTTTCTAGACGCTCGGCGCACTCCCTTTGGGTCCCGCACACTTTCTATGGCGTACTGCGCACCCCAGCCTGGGGTCCCGCACACTTTCTATGGCGTATCCGCGCACTCCCGCTCTGGGTCCCGGCACACTTTCTATGGCGTATTGCGCACTCCCACTCTGGGTCCCGCACAATTTCTATGGCGTACTGCGCACTCCCACTCTGGGGTCCCGCACACTTTCCTCGACGCTCGGCGCTTCCCTTTGGGTGACGCACACTTTCTATGGCGTATTGCGCACTCCCACTTCGGGTCCCGCACACTTTCCCCGACGCTCGGCGCACTCCCTTTGGGTCCCGCACACTTTCTATGGCGTACTGCGCACTCCCACTCTGGGTCCCGCACACTTTCTGATGGCGTACTGCGCACTCCCACTCTGGGTCCCGGGCACACTTTCTATGGCGTATTGCGCACTCCCACTTGGGTCCCGGTCCCGCACACTTTCTATGGCGTATTGCAGCACTCCCACTTGAGTCCTGCACACTTTCCTCGGACGCTCGTATTGCGCACTCCCCTTTGGGTCCCGCACTTTTCTAGAGTGGCGTATTGCGCACCTCCCACTGGGTGGGTCCCGCACACTTTCTATGGGACGTAATGCGCACTCCCACTCTGGGTCCCGCACACTTTCTATGGCGTGGCTTGCGCACTCCCACCTTGGGTCCCGCAGGCCACTTTCTGAGGGCGTACTTCGGCGCACTCCTTAATTTTGGGTCCCGCACACTTCCTATGGTGTATTGCTCGGCACTCCCTTGGGGTCCCGCACACTTTCTATGGCGTGATTGCGCACTCCCACTCTGTCCCGCACACTTTCTCTCCGACGCTCGGCGCACTCCCTTTGGGTCCCGGCACACTTTCTATGGCGTACTGCGCACTCCACACTTGGGTCCCGCCCACTTTGCCGGCGGCGCACAGCGCACTCCACCACTCTGAGTCCCGCACACTTTCATGGCGCATAGCGCACTCCCACTTGGGTCCGCACACTTTCTATGGACGTACTGCGCACTCCCACCTTTTCGGGTCCCGCACACTCTTCTTATGGCGTATTGCGCACTCCCACTTTGGGTCCCGCACACTTTCATGGCGTACTGCGCACTCCCCACTTGGGTCCCGCACACTTTCTCCCTGGACGTATCGGCGCACTCCCACTTGGGTCCCGCACACTTTCTATTAAGCGTACTGCGCACTCTCCCTTTGGGTCCCGCACACTTTCTATGGACGCTCATGCGCGCTCCCACTTGGGTCCCGCACACTTTCTATGGCGTGCATTGCGCACTCCCCACTTGAGTCCCGCACATTTTCTATGGCGGTATCGGCGCACCCCACTTGGGTCCCGGCACACTTTCTATGGCGCATTGCAGCACTCCCACCAGGGTCCCGCACACTTTCCTCAATACGCTCGGCGCGCACTCCCTTTCGGGTCCCGCACACTTTCTATGGCGTATTGCGCACTCCCACTTCTGGAGTCCCGCACACTTTCTATGGCGTACTGCGCACCTCCCAGTTGGGTTCCGGGCACACTTTCCCGACGCTCGGCGCACTCTTTGGGTCCCGGCACACTTTCTATGGCGTATTGCGCACTCCCACTTGGGTCCCGCACACTTTCTGCCGGCGCCATGGCATCGCTGGGTCACGCACGTTCGCCGGCGTATTGCGCCCATGAGTCACCGCTCTATGGCGTGTTGCGCACTCCGCAGGTCCACCTTTGCAAAGCGCTCGGCGCACTCGCTTTGGGTCCCGCACACTTTCTATGGCGTATTGCGCACTCCCGCCTTGGGTCCCACCGCTCTATGGCGTATTGCACCCCACTTAGGTCCCCATTTTTCGCAGCGTACCGCTCTATGGGTCCCTTACACTTTCCCCGACACTCGGCGCACTCCTTTTTGGGTCCCGCACACTCTTCTATGGCGTACTTGCGCACCTCCCACTCTGGGTCCCGCACACTTTCTTATGGCGTACTGCGCCTCCCCACTTGGGTCCCGCACACTTTCTATGGCGTATTGCGCAGCCTCCCACTTTGAGTCCCGCACACACTTTCTATGGCGTATAGCGCACTCCCACTTCTGGGTCCCGGCACACTTTCTATGGCGTATTGCGCACTCCCACTTCGGGGTCCCGCACACTTTCTATGGCGTACTGCGCACTCCCCACTCTGGGTCCCGGCACCACACTTTCCCCCGTACGCTCATTGCGCACTCCCACTTGGGTCCCGCACACTTTCTCTATGGCGTACTGCACTTGTGCACTCCCACTCGGGTCCCGCACACTTTCTATGGCGTATTGCGCACCTCCCACTCTTTGAGTCCTCCGCACACTTTCTATGGCGGTCCCGCACACTTTCTAAGTGGATACAGCGCACTCCCCACTTGGGTCCCGCACACTTTCCCGACGCTCGGCGCACTCCCTTTGGGTCCCGCACACTTTCTATGGCGTATTGCGCACTCCCTTGGGTCCCGCACACTTTCTATGGCGTATTGCGCACTCCCACTTGGTCCCGCACACTTTCTATGGCGTATTGCGCACTCCCACTCTGGGTCCCGCACACTTATGGCGTACTGCGCACTCCTTTTTGGGTCCCGCACACTTTCTATGGCGTACTGCGCAGCACTCCCACTTGGGTCCTGCACACTTATGGCGTATTGCGCACTCCCACCTGGGTCCCGCACACTTTATGCCGACGCTCGGCGCACCCCACTTGGGTCCCGCACACTTTCTATGGCGTATTGCGCACTCCCACTTGGGTCCCACACACTTTCCCCTACGCTCGGCGCACTCCC
The DNA here is from genome assembly GCA_029168955.1 of Aplectana chamaeleonis. NCBI lineage: Eukaryota > Metazoa > Nematoda > Chromadorea > Rhabditida > Cosmocercidae > Aplectana > Aplectana chamaeleonis. Next base: position 15,128 of record JAPDOI010001247.1, on the reverse strand, counting down.
ACTCTTGGGTCCCTGGGCACACTTTTCTATGGCGTACCGCGCACTCCCACTGGGTCCCGCACACTTTCCCGACGCTCGGCGCACTCCTTTGGGTCCCGCACACTTTCTATCGCGTACTGCGCACTTCCACTTGGGTCCTGCACACTTTCTATGGCGTACTGCGCACTCCCACTTGGGTCCCGCACACTTTCTATGGCGTACTGCGCACTCCCACTTGGGTCCCGCACACTTTCTATGGCGTATTGCGCACTCCCACTTGAGTCCCGCACACTTTATATGGCGTATAGCGCACTCCCACTTGGGTCCCGCACACTTTCTATGGCGTATTGCGCACTCCCACTAGGGTCCCGCACACTTTCCCCTACGCTCGGCGCACTCCCACTTGGGTCCCGCTCACTTTCTATGGCGTACTGCGCACTTCCACTTGGGTTCCGCACACTTTCTATGGCGTACTGCGCACTTTCACTTGGGTCCCGCACACTTTCCCCGACGCTCGGCGCACTCCCATTTGGGTCCCGCACACTTTCTATGGCGTATTGCGCACTCCCACTTGAGTCCCGCACACTTTCTATGGCGTATTGCGCACTCCCACTTGGGTCCCGCATTTTTTCTATGGCGTATTGCGCACTCCCACTTGGGTCCCGCACACTTTCCCCGACGCTCGGCGCACTCCCTTTTGGGTCCCGCACACTTTCTATGGCGTACTGCGCACTCCCACTTGGGTCCCGCACACTTTCCCCGACGCTCGGCGCACTCCCTTTTGGGTCCCGCACACTTTCTATGGCGTACTGCGCACTCCCACTTGGGTCCCGCACACTTTCTATGGCGTATTGCGCACTCCCACTTGAGTCCCGCACACTTTATATGGCGTATAGCGCACTCCCACTTGGGTCCCGCACACTTTCCCCTACGCTCGGCGCACTCCCTTTCGGGTCCCGCACACTTTCTATGGCGTACTGCGCACTTCCACTTGGGTCCCGCACACTTTCCCCTACGCTCGGCGCACCCCACTTGGGTCCCGCACACTTTCTATGGCGTATTGCGCACTCCCACTTGGGTCCCGCACACTTTCTATGGCGTACCGCGCACTCCCACTGGGTCCCGCACACTTTCTATGGCGTATTGCGCACCTCCCACTTGGGTCCCGCACACTTTCTATGGCGTATTGCGCACTCCCTTTTGGGTCCCGCACACTTTCTATGGCGTATTGCGCACTCTCACTTGGGTCCCGCACACTTTCCCCTACGCTCGGCGCACTCCGTTTTGGGTCCCGCACACTTTCTATGGCGTATTGCGCACTCCCACTTGGGTCCCGCACACTTTCCCCTACGCTCGGCGCACTCCCTTTTGGGTCCCGCACACTTTCTATGGCGTATTGCGCACTCCCACTTGAGTCCCGCTCACTTTCTATGGCGTACTGCGCACTTCCACTTGGGTTCCGCACACTTTCTATGGCGTACTGCGCACTTTCACTTGGGTCCCGCACACTTTCTATGGCGTATTGCGCACTCCCACTTGAGTCCCGCACACTTTCTATGGCGTATAGCGCACTCCCACTTGGGTCCCGCACACTTTCCCCGACGCTCGGCGCACTCCCTTTTGGGTCCCGCACACTTTCTATGGCGTACTGCGCACTCCCACTTGGGTCCCGCACACTTTCCCCTACGCTCGGCGCACTCCCTTTTGGGTCCCGCACACTTTCTATGGTGTATTGCGCACTCCCTTTTGGGTCCCGCACACTTTCTATTGCGTATTGCGCACTCCCACTTGGGTCCCGCACACTTTCTATGGCGTATTGCGCACTCCCACTTGGGTCCCGCACACTTTCCCCGACGCTCGGCGCACTCCTTTTTGGGTCCCGCACACTTTCTATGGCGTACTGCGCACTTCCCACTTGGGTCCCGCACACTTTCTATGGCGTACTGCGCACTCCCACTCTGAGTCCCGCACACTTTCCCGACGCTCGGCGCACTCCCTTTGGGTCCCGCACACTTTCTATGGCGTATTGCGCACTCCCACTTGGGTCCCGCACACTTTCTATGACGCTCGGCGCACTCCCTTTGGGTCCCGCACACTTTCTATGGCGTATTGCGCACCCCACTTGGGTCCGGCACACTTTCTCGGACGCTCGGCGCACTCCTTTGGGTCCCGCACACTTTCTATGGCGTACTGCGCACTTCCATGGGTCCCGCACACTTTCTATGGCGTACTGCGCACTCCCACTTGGGTCCCGCACACTTTCTATGGCGTATTGCGCACTCCCACTCTGAGTCCCGCACACTTTCTATGGCGTATTGCGCACTCCCACTTGGGTCCCGCACACTTTCTATGGCGTATTGCGCACTCCCACCTGGGTCCCGCATTTTTCTATGGCGTATTGGCACTCCCACTTGGGTCCCGCACACTTTCCCACGCTCAGCGCACTCCCTTTGGGTCCCGCACACTTTCTATGGCGTATTGCGCACTCCCACCTGGGTCCCGCACACTTTCTATGGCGTACCGCGCACTCCCACTTGGGTCCCGCACACTTTCTATGGCGTATTGCGCACTCCCACTTGGGTCCCGCACACTTTCTATGGCGTATTGCGCACTCCCACTTGGGTCCCGCACACTTCTATGGCGCTCGGCGCACTCCCACTTTGGGTCCCGCACACTTTCTATGGCGGCGCCACTCCACTTGGGTCCCGCACACTTTCTATGGCGTACTGCGCACTCCCACTTGGGTCCCGCACACTTTCCGACGCTCGGCGCACTCCTTTGGGTCCCGGGCACACTTTATGGCGTACTGCGCACTCCCACTTGAGTCCCGCACACTTTCTATGGCGCTCTGCGCACTCCCTTTGGGTCCCGCACACTTTCTATGGCGTATTGCGCACTCCCACCTCTGGGTCCCGCACACTTTCCCCTACGCTCGGCACTCTTCTGGGTCACGCTTTCTATGGCGCATTGCCTCCCACTGGGTCCCGGCACACTTTCCTCGACGCCCGGCGCACTCCTTTGGGTCCCGCACACTTTCTATGGCGTATTGCGCACTTCCACTTGGGTCCCGCACACTTTCGACGCTCGGCGCACTTTGGGTCCCGCACACTTTCTATGGCGTATTGCGCACTCCCACTTGGGTCCCGCACACTTTCTATCGCGTATTGCGCACTCCCACTCTGGGTCCCGCACACTTTCTATGGCGTAATGCGCACTCCACTTGGGTCCCGCACACTTTCATGGCGTATTGCGCACTCCCACTTTGGGTCCCGCACACTTTCTATGGCGTATTGCGCACTCCCACTTGGGTCCCGCACACTTTCCCCGACGCTCGGCGCACTCCTTTGGGTCCCGGGCACACTTTGGCGGCGTATATGCGCACTCCCACTTGGGTCCCGCACACTTTCTATGGCGTATTGCGCACTCCCACTTGGGTCCCGCATTTTTTCTATGGCGTATTGCGCACTCCCACTTGAGTCCCGCACACTTTCTATGGCGTATAGCGCACTCCCACTTGGGTCCCGCACACTTTCTATGGCGTACTGCACACTCCCACTTGGGTCCCGCACACCTTCTATGGCGTATTGCGCACTCCCACTTGGGTCCCGCACACTTTCTATGGCGTACTGCGCACTCCCACTTGGGTCCCGCACACATTCTATGGCGTATTGCGCACTCCCACCCTTTTCGGTCTCGCACACTTTCTATGGCGTACTGCGCACTCCCACTTGGGTCCCGCACACTTTCCCCGACGCTCGGCGCACTCCCTTTTGGGTTCCGCACACTTTCTATGGCGTACTGCGCACTCCCACATGGGTCCCGCACACTTCTCCGACGCTCGGCGCACTCCCTTTTGGGTCCCGCACACTTTCTATGGCGTATTGCGCACTCCCACTAGGGTCCCGCACACTTTCTATGGCGTACTGCGCACTCCCACTTGGGTCCCGCACACTTTCCTACGCTCGGCGCACTCCTTTGGGTCCCGCACACTTTCTATGGCGTATTGCGCACCTCCCACTCTGGGTCCCGCACACTTTCCCCTATGGCGTATTGCGCACTCCCACTTGGGTCCCGCACACTTTCTATGGCGTACTGCGCACTTCCACTGGGTCCCGCACACTTTCCCCACGCTCGGCGCACTCCTTTGGGTCCCGCACACTTTCTATGGCGTATTGCGCACCCCACTTGGGTCCCGCACACTTTCTATGGCGTACTGCGCACTCCCACTTGGGTCCCGCACACTTTCTATGGCGTATTGCGCACTCCCACTTGGGTCCCGCACACTTTCCCGACGCCTCGGCGCACTCCTTTTGGGTCCCGCACACTTTCTATGGCGTACTGCGCACTCCCACTTGGGTCCCGCACACTTTCTATGGCGTACTGCGCACTCCCACTCTGGGTCCCGCACACTTTCTATGGCGTATAGCGCACTCCCACTCTGGGTCCCGCACACTTTCTATGGCGTATTGCGCACTCCCACTTGAGTCCCGCACACTTTCTATGGCGTATTGCGCACTCCCACTCTGGGTCCCGCACACTTTCCCCTGACGCTCGGCGCACTCCTTTGGGTCCCGCACACTTTCTATAGCGTATTGCGCACTCCCACTTGGGTCCCGCACACTTTCCTGGCGTATTGCGCACTCCCACTTTGGGTCCCGCACACTTTCTATGGCGTATTGCGCACTCCCACTTGGGTCCCGCACACTTTCTATGGCGTATTGCGCACTCCCACTTGGGTCCCGCACACTTTCTATGGCGTACTGCGCACTCCCCACTTGGGTCCCGCACACTTTCCCTACGCTCGGCGCACTCCCTTTGAGTCCCGGCACACTTTCTATGGCGTATTGCGCACTCCCACTTGGGTCCCGCACACTTTCTACGCTCGGCGCACTCCCTTTGGGTCCCGCACACTTTCTATGGCGTATTGCGCACTCCCACTTGGGTCCCGCACACTTTCTCATGACGCTCCGGCGCACTCCCTTTGGGTCCCGCACACTTTCTATGGCGTACTGCGCACTCCCACTTGGGTCCCGCACACTTTCTATGGCGTATTGCGCGCACTCCCGCGAGTCCCGCACACTTTCTATGGCGTACTGCGCATTCTCCCACTTGGGTCCCGCACACTTTCTATGGCGTATTGCGCACTCCCACTTGGGTCCCGCACACTTTCTATATATGCGTATTGCGCACTTCCAACTTTTGGGTCCCGCACACTTCCCCTACGCCTCGTTGCGCACTCCCTTTGGGTCCCGCACACCTTTCTATGGCGTATTGCGCACCATAGTCCACCCACACTTTCTATAATATTGCTGCCTCCCGCGGGTCCCCGCACACTTTCTCCGACGCTCGGCATACTCCGCTTGGGTCCCGCACACTTTCTATGGCGTATTGCGCACTCCCACTTCTGGAGTCCCGCACACTTTCTACGGCTCAGCGCACCTCCCACTTGGGTCCCGCACACTTTCTATGGCGTATTGCGCACTCCCACTTGGGAATCCCGCTCACTTTCCCAAACGCTCGGCGCCTCCTTTTGGGTCCCGCACACTTTGATGGCGTACTGCGCACTTCCACTTGGGTCCCGCACACTTTCTATGGCGTACTGCGCACTCCCACATGGGTCCCTGCACACTTTCCTATGGCGTATTGCGCACTCACTTGAGTCCCGGCACACTTTCTATGGCGTGCATTGCGCACTCCCACTTGGGTCCCGCACACTTTCTATGGCGTATTGCGCACTCCCACTTGGGTCCTGCGCATGTTTTCTATATGGCGCGTACTGCGCACTCCCACTTGGGTCCCGCACACTTATCCCCGTACGCTCGGCGCCTGCTCCCTTTTTTGGGTCTCCGCACACATCTTCTATGCGGCGTACTGCGCACTCCCACTTGGAGTCCACACTTTCTATTGGCGTACTGCGCACTCCCACCTCTGGGTCCCGCACACTTTCTATGGCGTATTGCGCACTCCCACTCTGGGTCCCGCACACTTTCTATGGCGTATTGCGCACCTCCCACTCGGGTCCCGCATTTTTTCTATGGCGTACGCTCGGCACTACTCCCACTTGGGTCCCGCACACTTTCTATGGCGTACTGCGCACTCCCAAGCTTTGGGTCCTGCTCAACCCAACACTTTCTATGGCGTATTGCGCACTCCCACCTCCTGAGTCCCGCACACTTTCTATGCATGCGTATTGCGCACTCCCACTTGAGGTCCCGGCACACTTTCTATGTATGCGTATTGCGCACTCCCACTCTGGGTCCCGCACATGTTTTCTATGGCGTATTGCGCACTCCCACGGGTCCCGCACACTTTCCCCGACGCTCGGCGCACTCTCTTTTGGGTCCCGCACACTTTCTATGGCGTACTGCGCACTTCCGCACTCTGGGTCCCGGCACACTTTCTATGGCGTACTGCGCACTCCAGTTGGGTTCCGCACACTTCTCGACGCTCGGCGCACTTCCACTTTGGGTCCCGCACACTTTCTATGTGCGTATTGCGCACTTCCACTTGGGTCCCCGCACACTTTCTCCGTACGCTCGGCGCACTCCCTTTGGGTCCCGCAGCCACTTTCTATGTGGCGTATTGCGCACTCCCACTCTGGAGTCCCGCACACTTTCTATGAGGTACTGCGCACTCCCACTTGTCCCGCACACTTTCTCTATGGCGTATTGCGCACTCCCACTGGGTCCCGGCACACTTTCCCGACGGCCGTATTGCGCATTGCCTTCCACATTTGGGTCCCGCACACACTTTCTATGGCGTACTGCGCACTCCACTCTGGGTCCCGCACACACTTTCTATGGCGTACTGCGCTACTCCCACTCTGAGGCATCCCACACGCTTTCTATAGCGTATGCTGCGCACTCCCGCACTCTTGGGTCCCGCACACACTTTCTATGGCGTATTGCGCACCCCACCATGGGTCCCGCATTTTTTCATATGGCGTATTGCACTTGCACTCCCACTTTGGGTCCCGCACACACTTTCCCGACGCTCGGCGCACTCCCTTTGGGTCCCCGCACACTTTCTATGGCGTACTGCGCACTCCCCACTTGGGTCCCGGCACATCTTTCCCTATGGCGTACATGCGCACTCCCACTTGGGTCCCGCACACTTTCTATGGCGTATTGCGCACTCCCACTGAGTCACACACTTTGCTCCGACGCTCGGCATACTTCCTTTGGGTCCACGCACATTTTCTATGGCGTATTGCGCACCTCCCACTTGGGTCCCGCACACTTTCTTTGGCGTACTGCGCACCCTACCGTCCCGCACACTTTCCGGACGCGCGTATTGCGCACTCCCACTTTTGGGTCCCGCACACACTTTCTATGGCGTATTGCGCACTCCCACTTGGGTCCCGCACATTTTCTCCGTACGCTCGGCGTGCACTTCCTTTGGGTCCGGCACACTTTCTATGGCGTATTGCGCACTCCCGCTTTGGGTCCCGTGTACACTTTCTATGGCGTATTGCGCACTCCCACTTGGGTCCCGCGCACACTTTTCTATGGACGTATTGCGCACTCCCACTCTGGGTCCCGCACACTTTTATGGCGTACGGCGCCACTCCCACTCTGGGTCCCGCACACTTTCTATGGCGTACTGCGCACTCCCAGCCTGGGTCCCGCACCACTTTCTATGGCATGCTACAGCGCACTCACCACTTAGGTCCCGCACACTTTCTATGGCGTATTGCGCACTCCCACTCTGAGTCCCGCACACTTTCTATGGCGCATATTGCGCACTCACATGAGTCCACACACTTTCTGCAGCGTGTGCACACTCCTGGGTCCCGCATGTTTTCTATGGCATTGCGCACTCCCACTTGGGTCCCGGCACACTTTCTCCGGACGCTCGGCGCTTACTTCCTTTTGGGTCCCGTCACAACTTTCTATGGCGTATTGCGCACTCCCACTGGTCCCGCACACTTTCTATGGCGTATTGCGCACTCCACTTGAGTCACACACTTTCTTTGGCGTACTGCGCACTCCCACTTGGGTCCTGCATTTTTTCTATGGCGTATTGCGCACTCCCACTTGGGTCCCGCACACTTTGGCCCCCGACGCTCGGCGCTCACTCCCTTTGGGTCCCGCACACTTTCTCTATGCAGGCGTACTGCGCACTCCCACCCTGGGTCCCGCACACTTTCTATGGCGTACCGCGCACTCCCACTTGAGTCCCGCACACTTTCCGACGCTCGGCGCCCCTTTGGGTCCCACACTTTATGCGCGTACTTGCGCACTCCCACATGGGTCCTGCACACTTTCTCCATGGCGTGCATTGCGCACTCCCACTTGGGTCCCGCACATGTTTTCTATGGCATCTGCACCTCCCGCGGGTCACACACTTTCCCCCGACGCTCGGCGCACTCCACTTTGGGTCCCTGCACACTTTCTATAGACGCTCGGCGCACTGCACTGGGTCCCGCACACTTTCTATGGTGCACTGCGCACTCCCACTTGGGTCCCGGCACACTTTCTATGGCGTATTGCGCACTCTCCCACTGGAGTCCCGCACACTTTCTATGGCGTATTGCGCACTCCTCACTTTGGGTCCCGGCACACTGCTATGGCGTGTTGCGCAACTCCGCACTTGGGTCCCGCCCACTTTCTATAATGGCGTGTTGCGCACTCCCACTTGAGTCCCGCACACTTTCTATGGCGTATGGCGCACTCCCACTTGGGTCCCGCACACTTTCTATGGCGTACTGCGCACTCCCCACCTGGGTCCCGCACACTTTCTATGGCGTGTTGCGCACTCCCACTCTGGGTCCCGCACACTTTCCCGACGCTCGGCGCACTTTGGGTCCCGCACTTTCTATTGCGTATTGCGCACTCCCACTTGGGTCCCGCACACTTTCTATGGCGTATTGCGCACTCCTCTTGGGTCCTGCACACTTTCCCTATGGCGCTCGGCGCACTCCCTTTTGGGTCCTGCACACTTTCTATGGCGTCATTGCGCACCCTGAGTCCCGCACACTTTCCTCACGCTCAGCGCACTCCCACTTTAAACCTGCACACTTTCTATGGCGTATTGCGCACTCCCACTCTGAGTCCCGCTCACTTTCTATGGCGTACTGCGCACTTCCACTCTGGGTTCCGCACACTTTCTATGGCGTACCGCACTTTCACTTGGGTCCCGCACACCTCTATGGCGTATTGCGCACTCCCACCTGAGTCCCGCACACTTTCTAGCGGCGTACAGCGCACTCCCACTCTGGGTCCCGCACACTTTCTATGGCGTACTGCGCACTCCCACTCTGGGTCCCGCACACTTTCTATGGCGTAATGCGCACTCCCACTTGAGTCCTGCACACTTTCATGGCGCACAGCACTCCCACTACGAGTCCCGCACACTTTCTGGCGGCGTGTTGCGCACTCCCACTCTGGGTCCCGCATGTTTCTATGGCGTACTGCGCACTCCCACTTGAGTCCCGCACACTTTCCCCGACGCTCGGCGCACTTACCTTTGGGTCCTCACACTTTCTATGGCGTACTGCGCACTCCACTGGGTCCCGCACACTTTCTATGGCGTATTGCGCACTCCCACTTGGGTCCCGCACACTTTCTATGGCGTATTGCGCACTCCCTCTATGGCGTATTGCGCACTCCCACTTGAGTCCCGCACACTTTCTATGGCGTATAGCGCACTCCCACTTGGGTCCCGCACACTTTCTATGGCGTACTGCATGGGCGCATTGCGCACTCCCACCTGAGTCCTGCACACACTCTTCATGGCGTGTCGTGCACTTCCACTTGGGTCCCGCACACTTTCCCCGACGCTCGGCGCACTCCCCGCACACTTTCCCCTTTTCATGGCGTATTGCCTACCCCACTTCGTCCCGCACACTTCCCCGGACGCTCGGCGCACTCCGTTTTGGGTCCCGCAACACTTTCTGTATGGTGTATTGGTGCACCCGCGCACATTCCCGCACACTTTCATGCGCACTATACACTCCACTCTGGGTCCCCGCACACTTTCATGGCGTATGGCGTATTGCGCACTCCAGTCGGGTCCCGCACATGGCAGCACTTTATTGGCGCACACTACTCTATGGCGTGCTATTTCGCACTCCCACACTTATGGGTCCCGCACACACCTGGGTTTCCTGCACGACACTTGTGCACTTCCACACTCCCACTTGGGTCCCGCACACTTTCTATGGCGTACTGCGCACTTTCCCACTTGGGTCCCGCTTACACACTTTATATGCATGGCGGGGCTGCGCACTCCCACTTTCGGAGTCCCGCACACTTTCTATGGCGTACCGCGCACTCCTACTTGGGTCCCGCACACTTTTATGGCGTACTTGCGCACCCCACTTGAGTCCCGCACATCTTCTATGGCGTATTGCGCACTTTCCCACTTGAGTCCCGCACACTTTCAAGTGCGTACTGCGCTTCAGGACGCTACGGCACCCCACTCTGGGTCCCGCACACTCTCTCTATGGCGTCACTGCCGCACTCTATGGCGCATTGGTCTCCCAGCACGCTTTCTACGGCGCATAGCACGCTCGGCGCACTCTTAAGAGTCCCGCACACTTCGAGTGGCGTTATAGCGCACTCTACTTGGGTCCTGCACTTTATTGCGTTTCTATGGCGTATTGCGCACTCCCACTTGAGCAACCCGCAAATATATGGCGTATATGTGCACCTCCCCACTCTGGGTCCCGCACACTTTTTCGGCGGCGTATTGCGCACCCCACCAGGGTTCGCAGAATTTCCACTCCTCACGCTCGGCGCATTATTGATTTTTAAGAAAAAGTCTTGAAATTAAACATTGCTGCTATTTAAATTCGCAAGTTCCTACTCGAAAAAAATATTCTGTCATTGATTGATCGGATTGCAAAGAAAACTGATGAAAAAGGTAATTCAGCCAAGTGGTTAAAAATGTTGAAAAGCCCATATAACTTTGACAGCATTGGTGTTCAGCTAGAGGGAATAGTAGGAATGCGCCTAGTGTGTACATTGAATTTTTCTTCAAATTTTGGTTCGAAAGCCACCAGGTTTGGCTGAGATCTCAAAAAAGGTTACACAGAAAAGATATGCACTTCCAAATTGTAATAGAAGAATCAGGAGAAAAAAAACAAACAAGGCAATATAAAAAAGAGGAAACAGAAGATCAGGAGCATTGTGGGAGTGTAGAAGTAATTGGAATCGAGAATTTCCCTTGTTTCGAAACCGGCATTCGAGTTGTACTTTAAGTTAATTTAAGCTTGTTTCGACCGATATATCATCTCTAGTCGGTCGGCAAAGTGGGTCTTAAGTTGTTTTTCCTCGTGGATGAGCACAATGTGGAGATACACTTGTTTCGAAGTCAATTCATAGTTGATAGTCACTGGCAGAAGCCGATGCTTAGTTGACACTCCCAAGGGTCCCGCACACTTTCTATGGCGTATTGCGCACCCCACTTGGGTCCCGCACACTTCTATGGCGTATTGCGCACTCCCACTTGAGTCCCGCACACTTTCTATGGCGTATAGCGCACTCCCACTTGGGTCCCGCACACTTTCTATGGCGTATTGCGCACCCCACTCTGGGTCCCGCACACTTTCTGGCGCTCGGCGCACTCCCACTTTGGGTCCCGCACACTTTCTATGGCGTATTGCGCACTCCCACTCTGGGTCCCGCACACTTTCTATGGCGTATTGCGCCACCTGTCCCCTCGCACACTTTCTATGGCGTATTGCGCACTCCCACTTGGGTCCCGCACACTTTCTATGGCGTATTGCGCACTCCCACTGAGTCCCGCACAGTTTCTATGGCGTATTGCGCACTCCCACTTGTGTCCCGCATTTTTTTCTATGGCGTATTGCGCACTCCCACTGGTGCCGCGCACACTCTTCCCGACGCTCTGCGCACTCCCACTTTGGGTCCCGCACACTTTCTATGGCGTACTGCGCACCCCACTGGGTCCCGCACACTTTCTATGGCGCTCGGCGCACTCCCACTTTGGGTCCCGCATTTTTTCTATGGTGTATTGCGCACTCCCACTTGGGTCCCGCACACTTTCCCCTACGCTCGGCGCACTCCCTTTTGGGTCCCGCACACTTTCTATGGCGTATTGCGCACTCCCACTTGGGTCCCGCACACTTTTCCCGACGCTCGGCGCACTCCTTTTTGGGTCCCGCACACTTTCTATGGCGTACTGCGCACTTTCACTTGGGTCCCGCACACTTTCTATGGCGTACTGCGCACTCCCACTTGGGTCCCGCACACTTTCTATGGCGTATTGCGCACTCCCACTTGAGTCCCGCACACTTTCTATGGCGTATTGCGCACTCCCACTTGGGTCCCGCACACTTTCTATGGCGTATTGCGCACTCCCACTCGGGTCCCGCACACTTTCTATGGCTTATTGCGCACTTCCACTTGGGTCCCGTACACTTTCCCCTACGCTCGGCGCACTCCCTTTTGGGTCCCGCACACTTTCTATGGCGTATTGCGCACTCTCACTTGGGTCCCGCACACTTTCTATGGCTCGGCGCACTCCACTTGGGTCCCGCACACTTTCTATGGCGTATTGCGCACTCCCACTTGGGTCCCGCACACTTTCTATGGCGCTCGGCGCACTCCCACTTTGGGTCCCGCACACTTTCTATGGCGTATTGCGCACTCCCACTCTGGGTCCCGCACACTTTCTATGGCGTATTGCGCACTCCCACTTGGGTCCCGCACACTTTCTATGGCGTATTGCGCACTCCCACTTGGGTCCCGCACACTTTCTATGGCGTGCGCACTCCCACTTGGGTCCCGCACACTTTCTATGGCGTATTGCGCACTCCCACTTGGGTCCCGCACACTTTCTATGGCGTATTGCGCACTCCCACTTGGGTCCCGCACACTTTCTATGGCGCTCGGCGCACTCCCTTTGGGTCCCGCACACTTTCTATGGCGTATTGCGCACTCCCACTTGGGTCCCGCACACTTTCTATGGCGTACGCTCGGCGCACTCCCACTTGGGTCCCGCACACTTTCTATGGCGTATTGCGCACTCCCACTCTGGGTCCCGCACACTTTCTATGGCGTACTGCGCACTTTCACTTGGGTCCCGCACACTTTCTATGGCGTACTGCGCACTCCCACTTGGGTCCCGCACACTTTCTATGGCGTATTGCGCACTCCCACTTGAGTCCCGCGCACTTTCTATGGCGTATTGCGCACTCCCACTTGAGTCCCGCACACTTTCTATGGCGTATTGCGCACTCCCACTTGAGTCCCGCACACTTTCTATGGCGTATTGCGCACTCCCACTTGGGTCCCGCATTTTTTCTATGGCGTATTGCGCACTCCCACTTGGGTCCCGCACACTTTCCCCGACGCTCGGCGCACTCCCACTTGGGTCCCGCATTTTTTCTATGGCGTATTGCGCACTCCCACTTGGGTCCCGCACACTTCCCCGACGCTCGGCGCACTCCCTTTTGGGTCCCGCACACTTTCTATGGCGTACTGCGCACTCCCACTTGGGTCCCGCACACTTTCTATGGCGTACTGCGCACTCCCACTTGGGTCCCGCACACTTTCTATGGCGTATTGCGCACTCTCACTTGAGTCCCGCACACTTTCTATGGCGTATTGCGCACTCCCACTTGGGTCCCGCATTTTTTCTATGGCGTATTGCGCACTCCCACTTGGGTCCCGCACACTTTCTCCGACGCTCGGCGCACTTCCTTTTGGGTCCCGCACACTTTCTATAGCGTATTGCGCACTCCCACTTGGGTCCCGCACACTTTCTATGGCGTATTGCGCACTCCCACTTGGGTCCCGCACACTTTCTATGGCGTATTGCGCACTCCCACTTGAGTCCCGCACACTTTACCCTACGCTCGGCGCACTCCCTTTTGGGTCCCGCACCCTTTCTATGGCGTATTGCGCACTTCCACTTGGGTCCCGTACACTTTCCCCTACGCTCGGCGCACTCCCTTTTGGGTCCCGCACACTTTCTATGGCGTATTGCGCACTCCCACTTGGGTGCCGCACACTTTTCCCTACGCTCGCCGCACTCCCTTTTGGGTCCCGCACACTTTCTATGGCGTAATGCGCACTCCCACTTGGGTCCCGCACACTTTCTATGGCGTATTGCGCACTCCCACTCGGGTCCCGCACACTTTCTATGGCTTATTGCGCACTTCCACTTGGGTCCCGTACACTTTCTATGGCGTATTGCGCACTCCCACTTGGGTCCCGCACACTTTCTATGGCGTATTGCGCACTCCACTTGGGTCCCGCACACTTTCCCCGTACGCTCGGCGCACTCCCTTTGGGTCCCGCACACTTTCTATGGCGTATTGCGCACTCCCACTCTGGGTCCCGCACACTTTCTACGCTCGGCGCACTCCTTTGGGTCCCGCACACTTTCTATGGCGTATTGCGCACTCCACTTGGGTCCCGCACACTTTCTACGCTCGGCGCACTCCTTTGGGTCCCGCACACTTTCTATGGCGTATTGCGCACTCCCACTTGAGGTCCCGCACACTTTCTATGGCGCTGCGCACTCCACTTGGGTCCGCACACTTTCTATGGCGTACTGCGCACTTTCACTTGGGTCCCGCACACTTTCTATGGCGTATTGCGCACTCCCACTTGAGTCCCGCACACTTTCTATGGCGTATGCGCACTCACTCTGGGTCCCGCACACTTTCTATGGCGTATTGCGCACTCCCACTTGGGTCCCGCACACTTTCTATGGCGTATTGCGCACTCCCACTTGGGTCCCGCACACTTTCTATGGCGTCGGCGCACTCCCTTTGGGTCCCGCACACTTTCTATGGCGTATTGCGCACTCCACTTGGGTCCCGCACACTTTCTATGGCGTACTGCGCACTCCCACTTGGGTCCCGCACACTTCTATGGCGTATTGCGCACTCCCACTTGGGTCCCGCACACTTTCTATGGCGTAGCACTCCCACTTGGGTCCCGCACACTTTCTATGGCGTATTGCGCACTCCCACTTGGGTCCCGCACACTTTCTATGGCGTATGCGCACTCCCACTTGGGTCCCGCACACTTTCTATGGCGTATTGCGCACTCCCACTTCTGGGTCCCGCACACTTTCTATGGCGTATTGCGCACTCCCACTTGGGTCCCGCACACTTTCTATGGCGTATTGCGCACTCCCACCAGGTCCCGCACACTTTCCCTACGCTCGGC
>JAPDOI010001246.1:0-202700 GCA_029168955.1 Aplectana chamaeleonis | reverse complement strand
CCGTGTGTCATAAAAAACACCATTGGACTAATGGGACCGTCCTACCCGTATTTCTCTCCTTTCCCTCAACACTCATTCTAACTCCTCCCGAGATCTTAAGAAATCCGGAAATTCGATGCAGCTGTCACCAGATCTGCTGGGCAAAAACGTACAACAGGTATTAGTTCTGGCGTAATGCTTCACTCCCGAAACGCTTAACGCCATTGTAAAGCGATAAAACGAGCCAAAATGACCATATTTGAGCGATTCTCAACAGCCGAATTTGCGAACTCCTCCCATTTGGCCAGCAGAACGGCAATGCACCGGATTATCACCGATCGGTAAGGATCGCTTTACTAATATGTATAGTTAGGTCCGTGGCTTGTTTCCCCAGGGAAAAAACATTTAAATTTAAACCCGCGGCTGTCGCGGTTTAAATTTAAATGTTTTTCTGAAACTAAACCACGGACCCAACCATAGTACATTATGTACTTCAGGTTCCCTACTGAAGGTTGGCTCAAACTCGGCGCGTCTGCGTCAAAAAATATGGCACCGAGCTTGCGCCAGAATTTCAATAGAGATCATAAAGCATCAGTTTAATACGGCTCAACTCTATATTACCTAGAGCACAGTATCGGTCACCCAGTACAAGTTCATTTTTCCTATATCCACTAAATCACTTTGCAGAATCGTAGCGCTTTATGAAGTGACGATACCATAGATTATCACAGACATACGTAAGCACAAAAACCCGCTTTCTAATTTTGCCGCTTTGATGCAGTTTGGTCCCCATAGTTAGGAGGAGTATAATAGGCCAACTTTGCTTCACCAAACGATCGCAGTTGCTGGGGAATAACAGTTTCAGGAAAAAGGGGGCGAAGATGAGCATTAAAAACTAGGGCTCGCGCCTGTTCTGAGTGTCCGTTTCCTGGGGACGAAGAAAAATTAATTAGAGGAAACAATTTTTTAGCTCCCAAACTTTTTCGCTCCTCTTATTGACGCTTTTAGTGGACTCCTAAGCAGCCGTAATCCCTACTCAAAAAGGCGGGCCCAGGAGCAGTATTTGGAAGCAATTTTTGTGATTGATTAGACGTTCGCTTGCGTTTCCGATGTCTTGACATCGAATTTAGTTTATAGGAATCCAGGACAGTTGATGCTCGATTAGAAAAAAAAGCTCCGAAAACAGAAGCTCCTAGTGAAAGAGTGCTGCTAGAATCGCTTTACGTCGTAGGCGGCAGCTGGTGAGAAGTGCGCGGCGCGCCAATGCAGATCTATTACCCAGCGGCATCCAACTCCGAACCGCGTGTCCCGCCTTATAATGGTAGAATCACGTCAAAAAGGAATGATAATGGGAGGATAGTGCTGCTTAGTCACACGCCTGGATTGGCCCAATCTCCTGACCAAGAAAATATTGGTATATGCAAGAAGTGGGATTAGAGAGCAGGGTCAACTGGAGAAGTCTTGTGAGTTATTTCCATTTCATGTATTTTTATTTACGAAAGATAACGATTTACGGTCCAAAATGTCGTATTAAATCGTAAACCGTAATCCCACGAGACCCGAAAACACCGTCAAATGGTAAAATCCCGTGAAATCGTAAACCGTAATTACGCACACCCCTGTCGTCCTACCATGACTTTGCTTTAGCTCAATTTTTTGAGGGACCATAACTCCGTTCATACAGAAGGTTCTTTGTACGATTTCAGACACATCATTGGAATCAGCATGGGGCCGTTCCCTCAAGATAGGCGGAAAAACAGAAAAACCATTTTTATCGTGAACACTGCCTTTAAGAGACCCGCTCACTCCTGACGGCCGATGTTCGTAAGCGTGGCTTAAGATGATTTCTAGAAATTCTGCTATAGCCCAAATTTTTCTCCACGTTGATTATTTGAAGTACTTCACCACAGAATCTCTGGGTTCGTAACCAATTTTCGATAGCTTACGGTAGACGACAGTGAGACGGCAGGTCGTTTGGTAGAAGTCTCAGATTTGGCTCAGAAATTACTTTTGCGAAGGTTATTGGGAAGGTGGCGAATTCGAGTTTCGATGTCCATCTATAATTTTTTCGGAAATGTAGGTAGGCTTCGCTTCTGGTATGGCACCTACCATAATCTACAGCTATCCTCAGAATTTCTGACGGGCGGACCCCAGATTCGTTTTCTGCACCCCGAATAACCCCTGCATTCGAGATTTTTGAGTACAATCTGGAGATTTTTCAAAAGACGTCTCAAAAATTGTCTATTGTTTCCTGCACCCTTACCTTTTCGCGGAGCTTGAAAGACGCCTATATTCTTGGAACCAGCAGCGCGGGACGCGTGCTGCTGCACTATCACTCAGATTCCCCAAGAGACACCAGCAATGCAGATTTGTTTTGCGCCCTATAGGCTTCATTATTCCAATGACTAGGGGTGGGCGATAGCCCGCATCTAATTTAAAATATTAATTAAAAAAGTCGATGTGCGATGTTAGTGATCACAGGATTAAAGTAAATGCAGCCGGAATTATGTGGTGATTTATGATGAGCAGTAGTGGCCTTGAAAAAATCCTCTTCAATATTCCGTTGGAGTAGAGCCATCCATGTCAGATTAACGAGTGGTTGGCGAGAGATAGGCCAGCTTCAGTCGGCCTTCATCCGCTCAAACGATCTACCTGCCATCATAACGTCCACAGACGGCAAACACAAAAAACTCGCCTGAACATCGCTAGGAAAGGGAAATAACTACAATCAAGCCTTGGCTTCCAAGCAGCCATTGAAAACATTTTTCTCCTAGTTGCACATTCCGGTATTCAAGAATATAGGCTCTTGAAGCTGGAGGCTTGAAATGTGCGTGTCATGACGATATGAAGTCTGGTCAGAAATTCATGAAAGAGAATTATCAATTTCATCCCGAAACCTTGGATCTGGAGACTCACTGATTATTATTGGATCTTGAAGAGAGCCTGTTACGAGGATTTTTACCACCTTTTTGCAAGTGTCCGCTACACCTTCACGCCGAAGAAAATTCCTAAATACTGTATTTCCTGTTATTCAGCAACACCTCCCTCTATTTGAACTCCTCCCTCTAATTGAACCTCCCTTTCGATGGAGGTCAGAAAAATCGAACACCCCCTCTATTAGAAGCCCCTCTCCTCCAAGCTGAAAAGTCATTGGAGATTTTCAACTAGGAGTCCACTTTCTTCCTCATACTACTTTACGTGATTTGCACATGTTTTTCAAATCCTGCCCCTACCTATACCACTTCTCACGTTCTGCGCAGAAGTATATATTCTTCACTTCCACACTGCCGTTCAGTCCGCCAATGTGCGCAGTTGATTGCGAAAATCGTGCTGCGGCGCGGTTTGCAGTATCCTTAGACAGGGATGTGGGATCACCCGGGCGGTGGGAGCACTCGGGCACGAAAGGCCAAAAGCGCCCGGGTGATCCCATATCGCTTGTCTGAGGATGTTTGCAGCCGCGCCGCAGCAAGATTTCGCAATCAGGGCGCACTTTTGCGGACTGATTTCAACTGGCAGTGCGAAGATGAACAACTGTAGATGAGTGAAGGCAGTACGAGGACTGGAATGCTCAACCGCGAAAAGGAGTTCACCAAGGGCGACAATCGAAAAGCTCTTTCCTTTGTCTGTGTTACACTGAACTGGAGTTGCAACTTTACATGGGAGCAATTTTCAGGAACGAAGTTTGTCGCTCGTTTTTCCGAAAGCATGCGGGATTACAAATGCCGCAGATGGCTCCGACGACGACGCCATTCACTGTTTCCAAAGCTAGCAGCAGACCTATTTCTACCGGACGTGAACTGCTACGCACTGCTCGAGATGCCGACACCCAAAACCTTTGCCAACATTTTCGAAGGATTGATCCTGAGGAAGAGATTTGGAAACAAGGGCTTTATTAATGATGAAATCCTTGGAGATTCATCAGGTAATTCATTATTGTCCCACTTTGGTTTGCCTAATAAACTTTGCATTTGCTCATACTGACTCTAGAATTCTCAGTTAAGAATTAGAGCCTCCTCCCTATTTGAACCCCTCCTCTAATTGAACCCCTTTTGGCTGAGCTTGGAAAAATAGTAAACTCAGGTGTTCAATTACAGGAAATACTGTATTTTGTGCTTAAGCAAAGGAATTACATACTGCACAACTCACTGATGTAAGTACTTAGCTCTTACTATATTGCCTCACCTATTCTACGTACCCGAACAACCCAGAACTTCAGAATGCTTAAAAACCATATGAAAAAAAAACAATAAAAACTAAACGAGGAGGCAAAGCGGACGCACGTCGAGGAACGAAAAAAATAGGAGATGTGCATTCAAATCAATCAATAGCCCACCAGAGAGACCTGCGAATCTGAGGGGCTGAGCGGAGTGCCAGCAGGGCGCAGCGCTGCATGATGATGGTGAGCCGTATTGATTGATCTCGGCGATCTATCAATACGGCTCCCCATCTTCTTGTCGCGCCACGCCATTTTGGCACTCTGCTCAACCCCTAAGAGAAATTTGGGCCAGATGATCGCGCATTTCGATTGATCATTAGTCCGTCTAATTCGGGTACCAACGGTCGTGCCTGTCAATGACTACATCATCGTCTTACGACTACCGCTACTGCCCCTCGTATTCTTCAAACACAAGAAGCGGAGGACGAGGGCAGAAAACACCATAGAGCTAGGCAACCACCCACCAAAGGCATAAGAGGTGAGAATTTGACATCCTTGTTCCCTCGGATTTTTGCCTCGTTTTGGCGAGTTACCAGCAGCTAGCTGAATGACCGATAGCCGGTAATCCGTCACATATTCCATGATATGCAAGAAAAGTCCAGAAGCGTGAAAAGTCGAGAGAGAAAGCTCTTGACAAATTTGAATCCAGCCTCTGTAATAATTCAAGAGGCTCTTCAGCCTGAACTCCGTTGTTTATTGTTCTTCGAGTCAAAACGAACACCTGCTGACTTACAAATGTATTAACTTCTGCAATAAAATGGGCCGCAAAGAGACGTGGAAACAATATTTCCAGGTGACGAGAGGAAAAGTCTATTTGGGAAATCAAGAAGAGAGAAAGTCTGAATTCATCTGATGACTCACTCAGAGACATTTCAAAATAAAACATTTATTAATTCTTAACAACATAGCTAATCAACATTAAACAATAATGTTATGGATTTGGATAATTCAAAAAACAATACAACACAAGAAGATTAATTGGAGTGAGTGGATTTCATTCTGTTGCGAGGGCTCGCAATTTCTGCAAAAGAAATGTGTAATAAATGATCGTTTGGGAACTTGAACTAGGAGAACCTGCCTTCTTGGGTCCGTCGTACACAAAGGAAATACAGGAGCTATTCTCAGCCGCGCCCTCTGCGGTTTCATCGTAGCGAATCTTTTCAAAATACACCATACCATGCTGGAAGTTAGACCCAAATTTGAGAACTCTATCTTGTGATATGAGAAATAGCAGCGTACCGCTCTTTGATCGGCTGGCTCCACCCAGAGTTTTGCTGGTCCTTT
Source organism: Aplectana chamaeleonis (assembly GCA_029168955.1). Lineage (NCBI taxonomy): Eukaryota > Metazoa > Nematoda > Chromadorea > Rhabditida > Cosmocercidae > Aplectana > Aplectana chamaeleonis. Next base: position 197,221 of record JAPDOI010001246.1, on the reverse strand, counting down.
AATATGAAGGCGGCTATCCATCGCAGTCTGTGGAGCAACAAGGGCTATCTGTGTCCAGCACCTAAAGCATCGCATTGACCGTGGTTTTTTGCTATAGTGATTCAGGACGCCCATCCAGACCTTAAGTTTCTGTCAGTGTCGACTTTCACTATTCAAAGCTTACCCAACGATTCCGATTCTACCCTCTGGCACTGTCATCTGCTCAGCTTTCTCCAGCGACCTTCCGCAGCGTTGAAAACTCGTTGCGAAACTGTCTGCGGTAACCAATTGTTTCCTGAAAGTTCTCAGGGTCACACTCAGAGCAGGACATATGAAAATGAACGTGATATCTCACTTTTGTGTCCATGTCGAAGTTCAACCATGAGTCGAGCAGCCTGGACATCGTTACCAATCTGTGTGTAGATTGACGGCTCTGCCTTTATTATCTCTTCAATCGCTGCCTCGCCGATTTCCACCATTTCACAATATGTCGTCGTCTGATATCTAAGCGAATTTTTCCATGTTATGATTCTATACTTGATACTATGATTCTATACTTTGGCTGTTTTACTGAATCACCTTCGCTTCGGCCACATCAGCGGCAGAAATTCTCCCTTCCATCCTTGCTTCAGAATATTTCGCTCGCCCACAAAACATCCCTGCCCGACATGAAACTCATGGTAGTGATGATTCGATCGCAGTGGAACCCATTCGGTCACTCTTGATAGCGAGTTGAGAGAAACGTACATAGTCGTTGGAGAATGATATAACATTCGTACCTGCATACACCTTTATTTAAGAACCATATATTCCTGCCTTCAGTCGTGATCCTCGTTCCACGCTCCAGCTTCCGCAGCTGTAACTGGTTAATGATCCGTTAGTCCACTTTGAGAGCGCAATGTACAGGTGGCAAGGAAGTGTTGCTCGTTAGACCGATGAAGCAAGGAATACCAGGTTCACATAGTGACACCAAGTGATGGCCAATACACATGGACCAGCCGACACTCAAGGCCGCTAATGTCCACTTCCGTATCATTCAATAGAGAAGCCGCAATTGTAGGTAAAATTGACACGCAGGAAAATGATGACGGCTTCTGATAAACATTTGAATAATAGCTTGAGTGCAGCTCAATAATCGGATGAGAAGGACAAAGCCAAAATACGCTCTCGTCAGCGGCAAAGGTCACGTTGTGCATTGAAGGAACGCAAGGCGCCCATCCGTAAGCAGGGTCAGGCAGACTGTTGTCCTGGACCTCGATGAAGCTAATTTCCCCCTGTTTGAAGTCTGAGTTTCTGAAAAATGTCCAATACGTTCACGTTCCCCCCCCCCCTAAAATTCTGAAAAAATCTCCGAAAGAAAAAATTTTAATCTAAATTTTTAAAAATATTTACTGTACTCCATATCCGACTGATTAGCCTCGGGAAGTGACTTGCTTTTTGCAATAGAGAAACAACATCTGTATTGAGAAGGAAGTAATTAGAATTGTGACAAAGAGCGCCCCACACGATACGCTATCAAAAATCGACGCGTTTTGATGGAGCTTCTGAAAGAACAATGACTGATAGCACTATCAAATGACAGATACTGGCAGAAGTCTACAATTCGACAAATGAGAAACCTCCAAGTAGGTTAGCATCATGATCTCTGGGCGGGTAGAACCTTTAAAGGCAGTGCTCACGATGAAAATCGTTTTTCTGTTTTTACGCCTATGTATCTTGAGAACGGCCCCATACTGATTCTGATGATGTCTCTGAAATCGTCTAGGACCTTCTGGGACGGAGTTATGGTCCGTCAAAATTGAGCTAAGGAAACATGGTGGACGAGTTGTCCGAGGCTTCGTCTTTTGCAGCTGATCTATGCGAGCTGACCTGAGTAAAGAGAGAAGCTGAAAATGAAGGGAAGAAAGGGGCTAATGATTGGAAATCATCTCACGATCCTGAGCAATCATTTGTTCACGTCGGTGGGCGTGTGTTGCGCTTTTGGGGTTTGCCTAGCGCTCGAAGTGGCAACTTCAAACTCTTTTGGAGCGTTTCCGGGCTCATTTTCATGCGTTCTTTCGACGTTAATGTTACAAAGTCCCCCTCCACTACCCATTCCTAGTGGAAAATGAATCACATTTTTTGTCGTGAACACTGCCTTTAAGTGAGTACGTAAATTTCCACAGGATCGACAAAGTTTGGTCGTCAACTAGTATTGTTCAACCGAGAAAGCCTAGCGCGGGTGGGAGAGGGAGTATCACCGGAGTGGTTTTGCAGTTTCCTCTGCACACATAGCGCGATTTGGTTTTGGAGCGCGGTATTTCACGACAGCGCACGGCAGTGCGGCACGATATTGCTCTTCAATGTCTTGTGTTGCCAAGTTCCCGGGCGACTTTACCGCAGTTTGGAGGTAATAGCCTTAGAATGGAAATATAGTACCTTCGGAACTTCAGAGCTTCTTTTTCGAATGAAAAAAAAACACCCGTTCTCCGATTTCGGCCGAAGGCGCGGTTCTGGACAACGGTATTGAACAACAAGGAAATGGATTTTTAGCGATTTCCTTTGTAATTTTTAGGTAATTGGAGGGGTGTTAGGCATCAGCTTGTAGGGATTTTTATGGAGATTCTAAAACTTTTTTTCAGGATTAAAAAAATCAGTTTTATAGAGGAATGTACGTTGTCCAATTTTTGAAGTGAAGAACTGGAGCGGTAATAGTCCCAGCTAATGAATGTAACTCGTCTAGAAGTTTGTCTTATGTGCTAAAATTTTGGCCGCTACCTTAAAGAAATTAAAGAGACCGCAACGAATTTTCGAATATTCTTCGTCGCGAAAGGCTCTAAGAACCCAGAATGTACATTGACCCCTCTTATTTTTTGAAGAATTTTTGGTGCAAGAAACAGAAAGCAAAGCCACCTATACTCTGTTTATCTTGAATTGCACAAAACACGGTCCGACAATGGTCCTCTAATTGGCCCTCTGGTGCCGTAGTGTACGTCCACGACGCGTTCTCGGCAGACGCGGGTGGCAGGGTAGGTGGCCGAGTGACGGCATTGACGAATCGATTGCTCTGCACACCGGGTGCACACTCGGGTCTGCCGAAAACGCGTCGTGGACGTACACTACGTCACTAGCGGGCCAATTAGAGGACTATTGGCGGACCGTGTTTTGTGCAATTCAAGATAAACAGAGTATACCTAAGAATTTTGAAGCGCGGAATCACTTTCCCGCCGGAATGTTCGGGAAAGAGATTCCGCGCTTCAAAATGTTCCATGCTTTGTACGCAATCTCCCTGCGTACAACGCATCGGCCCTGACGTCGGGGAAATACACAAACAGGCACAATTATTTTTTTCAGAGGTTTCTTTGCACAGTTTTTCTCCTTTATTTCACTGTTCTGTGGTGTTTTTATTCTATTAACCTCTTCTTGGTGGACTTAACTACCCAAAAACACTCAAACGCTAACGTCGGACAGGGAACGAAATCCTCACTGCGTAAAATAACGTGTTTGGGCATGTAAATGACATATAAGCATGGAAGCTATCGATCATTCTTAAAGGCAGTGTCCACGATAAAAACCATATGTGATTTTTTGGTGGAGATCGGCAGCTGCGGGGCCTAACGGAACCCTAACGCTGAAAAAAATGAGAAAAATGAGCAAGGAACGGTCACTTACGGCACCAAAGTTGGACACCCATCAGCTCGTCACCCCCAGATGCACTTTCCACGCCCATCGACGTGAACAAATGAATGCTTGAGATTGTGAGATGAGCGAAGGTTTCCGATCAATAGCCCCGTTCTTCCTTTCATTCTCACCTTCTCTCTCTACTCAGGTCAGCTCGCATACATCGGCTGCCAAAGACGGAAGTTTCAAGCCTCGGACAACTCGTCCGCCATGTTTCCTTAGCTCAGTATTTGAGAGACCATAACTCCGTTCGTAGAAGGTCTTGTGCGATTTCAGAGATACCATTAGAGTCAGCATGGGGCCGTTTTCAAGATAGGCAGAAAAAAAAACCAACGATTTCTATCTTGAACACTGCCTTTAAGGAGTAAAAAGTTCTGTCTCGTAATTTGTCTGAAACTTCATATTCCTTTTGATCCATTGCCCAGTGAACTTCCCCTTCATGAACTCAGTGTCTCAAAGATGAAATTTCCGACATCATCTCTAATCGTGCCTTGTCGAGTATCCGTTGGTGCTGAACACGAGACTGTTTCGTGTTCAGCACCACAACTAACCCACCTATACGAAACTTGGGCGGTAATTACAAATATTTTTCTCGAAATTCGTAAAAAGGGCCTTTATCATTTGTAGAGATCGTCAGCCATATGTCGCTTCAAACACGTTCGGGTTCCATCACTTGGTTTCCGGGATTGAAATATGGATTATTCCCCCCACAGCGTCAAATGGATTATAGAGCCTGCACTCTGCAGGCTCAAACGCGTTATTAAAGGCAGTGTTCACGAAGAAAAAACTGCACGTTTTTTTTGGCTAAAACGTAAGCTTTGTGTTCCTTTAAGAAGATTAACAACGGAAGTGCGACGAAAAACAGCAGGTAAGTGGGTGAAAATCTCGTGGGCCAGCCAACCCATTGGGCCACTCTGCCCACGTCCTATACCAGTTTCCCTGAAATCGTGGTTAGATTTTTTTTCTGGGTTCCGATCAAAAACCCCGTTCTTCTCTTCTTCCTCAACGTCTATCTTTACTCAGGTCAGTTCGCACACAACGGCTGCAAAAAAACGGGAGTTACAAGCCTCGGATAGCTCGTCCACAATGCTTTCCTAGCTGAATTTTGAAGGACCATAACTTCGCCTCCAGGGGGTCTTGTACGATTCCAGGGGCATCATTGAAATCGGCATGGGACCGTTTTCAAGATAGGCGGTGAAATTGAAAAACGACCTTTATCGTGAACACTGCCTTTAAACGCAGTGAGAATCTCGTTCCTCGTCCGACGTTAGCGTTCGAATCCCAAAAACATCAAAAACTATAATACGGCTTTTTATCGTGAACACTGCCTTTCAATACTGCTATAACGCCGTTATGTATTATGTATGCTTTCCTCACATGTACTGTTGTGATGCTGTACAATTGTTCTCTTTAGTCTTTCTGTTGCTATTACAACATGTGAGAGAACCGCGTCCGAACTCCTCATTCCAACACATGTTATCTTCACAGAAAGAGAAATGCGACTGAAAACACCCCCGACTTTTCCTACTTTTGGCCCAAAATGTTGATGTCCCGCCCCAAAAAAAACTCTAACTTTCTAAAATTTTTACACCCCCCCCCTTGTCCAGCTTTAGAACGCCCGCCCGGCCCTGTCCGTATGCGCTGAAACGGCCTCGCCACGATTCTATTGAACCGACTATCTGAATCCAGAATAGTTACGCGTGTTCGTTTTGCAATGGTAGATGAGCGCAAGTTCTCGGATTCAGAAGTACGAGGAGGCTGGCTAAAACGAGGAGCGAAAGTAGTGATTTGACATTACCGACGCTGGTGGCTTCCTTGCTACTCTTCGATCAATGAAAAACTTATGCGAGTCAATTTTCGAATGAACCATGCCTATAAGCTGCAACTCACCGGAGCCTGGTTAAGAGCTTTGTTCAATATTTCGATAACTTTTTGCTTACTGCTTTCACGCAGAGGTCGGATCCACCTAACCGTCTCTAACCAGTCTCTGAGAAAAGCTTTGTCCGAGCCAGCTAATCGGCACATTACTTGAAACGAAACAGAAACCTACTGGAAAGACAATTGAGGAACCCAGAGAATGGCATCGGCACTGTCGCGCAACTCCTCTACAACCGCACTCCATTTTTCCTTTGAATCGGCTGGCATGAATCCTTCTCTAGAAAATGTTTTATGAATAACAAACCAGCAATCCAAATTGGACAGAGACCCTACATCTTTAGATAATTCAATATGATCTCCAACTGATAGCTCATCATTCTGATGGCCTGCCTTGTCCTAATTACTGACAGTACATCAATTTCCGCCGCGTTCTCCTTTAGCTCAAGTCGCATGAGACCATCAACCACCTTAAGAAAAAGCACCAGCGTAATTATCCTTCCAGATAGTATGAAGGTACAAAAAATCACCCTGTCGAACGAAACAGCTTCACGCCGAGCTGTTTTGTAGGCGGATGAACTGAACAGATCAGGCGAAATTGTCATCTCAGTAACCAAATGATGGAGATAGTGGAATACGGCCAGACGTATACGGGCCAGCATCAACTGAATACAAGTTGACATTTTGGGAGAACGAGCAGGGAAGATAGAATTTTAGCATACCCGTTTCTCAATAGTGTACTCCCTTAGCATTATCACGAATAATATGGCTGTTATGGCCAAATCGTACAGGGTGGGAACCAGAACGAGGATAAATGTTGAAAGTCTCATCATGCGGCATTTAACTGAAGGTTTCTATTGCAATACTTTTCATTCCTGACTGCATCCTTCTCACCACTCACTAGTAATAGCCTCCCTTCCACGAATGCACTTTCCCTCGATTAGAATGTAGATGCTCACTGCAAACGCTGCCGATATCGTCGTGCACACAATACAAGCAGGTATGATTTGCTTCCACGGAATGCCTCCACCAATGTTTGTCTGACTTTTCCTATATCCCTGGAAAATTTTAGCCCACAATTGTCACTGGATCACAGAAAATCGCAGCCGATGCCCAGTAAGTATTTGGGAAGTATGAGCATCACGTTGATGAGAGGAGGAATGGGCAATATACGATGTTTGCAATAAATGTGCGATATTAGAGCAAAATAACGGCAAAATTCGACTGAGCTGCCCAATAACATTGGGTCTGCACTATTGCGTCGAGTTCCTATTCCACGGAGTTAAATACCTGCAGCAGTGTCACCGCGGGACTTTTTCATTTTGCCGGCGTATAACTGGAGCCCAGAAACACCGTGAACCTCCTTTTTGTTTAGGTTTGGAATCTATGACGGAACAGTAGCGGTCGGTCAATTACATCGCTCTCGCCCAACCGGTGGCAAGCATGTGGCATTGAAAAACTTGCGTATTGATCTTTAACCGACCGCTTCCACATCGTCCATAGATGTATATGTCCTCTTTGGTAAATCAGACCAATTTTGATTGCTTGAATATTTTCAAATTGAGAAGGAGTTCTCTTTTATTTTATATTGCAGCAGACAGGACATTTGGTTTTACAAAACGGGCATTACACAAGGGAGTTGAGGTTTTAGCTGTAGTCAACGGTGCGAGAACGAGTGGCATGCTGCTCTCTTTGCTTCAGGAAACAGTCTTCTTGTGACCTAGCCAAAGTTGATCTGTCTCTCAATTTTGGCGAAACATGTATGTCTTAGGCCGATCGAAAAGTTTTGGCAGCAAAACAAATTTATCCCATGAAAAATCGTGAAAAGTGGGGTTGTTGCTGGCACACAGAAGCAACACCGAAAACCTTCTGGAAGATTCCATGGTAGGAGTATATAAGAGCGCGAGCTCGTTTGGGACGGTAACTACAATGGATCTCATCCAACCTCAACTTTAACTACTTATCTTCTACGAGTGGCGTCGCGGCTCCTCGGCGTCCGAAGCAGTCACCAACATCAACGCTGCAATGGGCGAGGACAGCGTTTCCTATCGCACGGTGGCCCGTTGGATCTCCCGCTTCGAGGACGGAGATATGGACTTGAAAGACAAGCAGACAGACTGCTGTGCTGCTTTTGGGACAAGCGCGGGATGCTCTACTGCGAGTTGTTCCCTCAAAGGAAGACGGTCAGGGCTGCCGTGTATTTACGTCAGTTGGAGGAATTGGCCATCGCCCTGCGAGAGAAGCGCCCGAGACGAGCTACGGTACACCTCCTTCACGATAATGCTCGACCCAACATCGCGAAGGAAACCCAATAAAAACTGCAGGAGCTGAACTGGCAAGCGGTACCCCACCCGCCTTACTCTATTGACCTTGCCCCTTCTGACTTCCACCTGTTTTTTGCCCTTAAGGCATTCCTGGCTAAAAATACTTTCGCTGATTATGATGACATTTTGAAGGCTATTGGTGACTTGTTCGATTCCCAGTCCCCTGCTTTCTGGGAGAAAGGGATCAATGACCTGCCTGAAAGGTGGACCACTGTCATAGCTAATGAGGGAGACTATGTTGTTGATTGAATTGTATTGTTAAAAAAGGAACTAATAAATTTGAAAAACCTCAATACCGTTGCCAAGACTTTTCGATCAGCCTGATATTACTATTCATCTCTCATCTTCGGTGTGTGGAGCCGTCAAAGGCTCTCCACCCTCCTAACGGTGCTCGCTGATACTTGCTCTGAGGAAATCGGTGTCGCAATTAGGTATCAGCCGTTGATTTATTTATTTATTTATTTATTTAGTTACGTCACAAAAGGCGATGCGTAGTAGAAGATAAGTCATGATACGATACCAAAAGTCAATCAAATAGTATCTAAAAACACAAAAGTTTCTTCCCTGCTAAGCGTTTGAAAGCACGAAAACCGAGTGGGTGAGGGTGGGACCCCACCTTCAAAGAAATGAAGATGGCACCCGCTCTGCAGGTGAAGCTGGCCGACCGAACCGTTGTTTTAGGAGTACCAAAAGAGATTCTGAGTGAGCTCCCCCGTGTCCTAGAAATTACCAACCGATAGAATTTCGACGATCTAGTCTTTAAAATTCCAGAAAGTATTTTGAAAACCATACTAACGTCACTTTGTTGACGACGAGACTGAAGAGTGTGCCGTTTGAGCTTCTGATTCCTAGTTTTGGAGCTGGGCAAGCTTCGAAAGGAGCAAGAAAACGCTCTTATGAATATCCTTCGGGTAAAATTATCTTGAACCTTCTCTAGCAAAGCAATGTCTTTCTTCCTAGTCGGACAAAAGACTGAGCTCCCACATTCCACAATAGGCCTAACGTATGTGGTCCGCGATCGTGGAAAAGTGGTGTGTGACGGGTCCGCGATCGTGGAAAAGTGGTGTGTGACGAGGTGGCCCCGCAGTAGTCTTATGTCGGCTCCGCAATTGGATAAAGAGGTAGCATCAACACGACTCGTCGGAACAAAGTGTCAGGCTTTCAGTTTCCCGTCGGCTCCGCGTTCGACACACCTCAGAACTGGCGCAAGTGAGTCATACTGCACTCTCGATCGGAGTTCCAACCAGAGTCGACGATTTCTATTCCGGTGCTGTCCAACATCGTGTTTTCTAATATTATCCAGGTTTGGACCACGGCATACACCGTCTATGTAGTAGAATTTCCTTTATATTTGGTTTGCGTCCCACTTAATAATTTTTTTTTACATTGTGACATTAACAAATATAATCTTGATCGCTTGCTTCTGCTCTTACAGTTGACCGCAATGTTAAAAAGGACATGGTGTGGTTGCGGACTCGCACTTAAACTACGGTAGAATCTGGCACTTTGCCAGATTTCGCCATCGATCAGCGCCACAGCTGATATTCTCGTGAGCAGAGAGACGACGGTTAGCGCCGATCGATGACGAAATCTGGCAAGGTGCCAGATTCTACCGTAATTTAGTGCGAGTCCGCAATCGCACCATGTCCTTTTAACACTGCGGTCAACTGTACGTCTCCGCGTTTAACGCTTTTTGTATTCTTCGAGATTTCGGGTTCAAAACTGCCGCAACCGTGATCTCAGAGACATTGTAGTTTTTAGGCCCTAGTTATACACCAGCGGAATGAAAACGTCTCGCGATGACATTGCCGCCGCCTGCTGCTTGAATCTGGGATTCGTCTGCAATGTTGCGAAATCGGCGTCTTTGACGCAATACTGCGGACAAAAATTTCCAGGCGTTTTCAATGGTATTTTATCGTTTTTTTCGCTTCTGACACTTTTTGTTTGCAGAATAGCACTAATAATCAATTTCTCTCGTCATTACAGCGCTCGTTATGTCGTGTTGGTAATGTTTTAACAATTTTAAATCTGAAAAATAATCAGCTGGTGGAAATTGGCAAATTTCCAACAGGGCAGGTCCCGTAAGGATGCAGTATACGGTGCCGCGGCGTGTATAACTGCTCTGTGCGGCCTTCCGGCGCGTTTTTCTGCGACTACTGTTCCTTTTGGCTTGCCTAAGCGCAGTTAGGGCGCATATAAGTGATAGCTGTCTTGCTACTTCCGCAGCGTCCCGCCGGTGTATAACTACGGCCTTACATTTCATTAATTTTGGGGTGTTTTTCGGAGTCTCCCTGAGATTTCTATCAAAAGGGGGTCTTCCAAGCAAAAATGGTTTGGTTTGCGTGATAATCGTTCCAACAAAAAGAAAACAGTAGGAAAATATAGTGAGGAGAGGACACAAAAAATGAAGAATATTTTTCAGAAACAAATTTCTTCGTTTTTCTTGGTCGACCTTTCTGAACAGCGAAAACGAACCGCTGTGGTATTTTTGAATAAGAACTTTTCGAAGTTCCCGAATGAGTGAACAAATCTGAAAACTTTACTCTATCCGTTTGGTATTAATATTCGTGAAAGTTTTCGGCCTATTCGATCCGACTTCCGATTATTTCGTAGGTATTTCTGCGCATTTCTTTTCAATGACAGAATATTCGAAGCTCATGAACCGAAACGAGCGAATGCTTAAGAAATCGAATTTTTTTGGCTCTTCCAACAGGCCGAATAGAAGAAAAGGTTTTTCTCACAAATATCAAAATAATCCGGGAATCGAACACTTCAATTTTTTCTGATGAATCCTTAAAATTTGATGTAGTTCCCAGATGATTCGGATATCCGAGTACGGAGTATAAATCGAAAAGTGTCGTTATTGTTCGATAAAATATTTGATCCCAAGTCTAGTTCGCAGTGTATTTTACGATTTTCTAAATTCTCTTTATTGGAATTACAGACTTTGCTTCCAATTTTGGTTGTTCCGGAAGTCGTGATTTTTTGAGTGATCGACTGCTCGAGTTACTCGAGAACCACATTTTCTCACGTTCTCAGTCTTCGCTGGGCATACAATGACAATTTCGAAATTAACTTCGAGTGCTTTTTTTCTTAAATGGCACATTGCTTACTCTCGAACAAGGCATATACAAAAGTGGACAGAAAACTATTGACATCGTCTTCTTTTGAAATATCTTCGCTCTCCTTGGGACTATCGATTTAATCTTTTGTGACGATAATTTCGGTAATAACGTCGATATAATAAATTGTGCTACAGGAACATTGCGCAAATATTCATCGAAGGATAAGACAAGTTTCAACATTCGCAATTTGCGACTTTTGTCTCTTCTTCAACTTGGTCGAATTCTTCGTCGTTTTCGATATTCTCTGAATGAATTTCGTATTTTTTAGGATTGGCCGTTCACCTGGAAGTGTGGATTCGTCCCACAGTGATCGAAGATCTATCATCTAAGGTTCTCAAATCGTCTATCAGGAGCCGTTCTCGGAAGTTAATTCGGGATCGTAATACAAGCCATTTAAAAAATTCTGAAGGTTGTCGTTAGAAATCCACTAAGACCGGAGGCTCGAGGAAGACATCGTGAGACAAGAGCAATCTTGGATGGTGTCATCACACGCACCTTACACGACTCTCCGAAGTTTAACTATGAGCACATCAAAGGAAAACTTTAGGAATTTCATGGATCGCAGTCCATCTCAAGGTTTTATTACACTGTACAATCCATTCAAAGATTTTAGGGAAACTTTCAATGCTGCGAAACCTCGACACGTGGCCGTGGAGTCCTCGGACGTCGTCCCATCAAATGACTTTTGATGAGAGTAAGGCATAAGACGACAAGACTAGCGTGGACGACAAAGCATCATCATCAAAGTCAACAGCAATGTAAAAAAGTCGTCCCTTGGGCTGAATTTACATCTCGTTTGTTTGGAGCACTGGACCAAGCTCAGAAAACGGCTTTTTACCATTGCTGTTGAGTCTAGGGCACCTGCTCCGTCGTCCACGCTATTCTTGTCTTCTGATGCCTTACTCTTACCAAAAGCCATTTGATGGGACGACGTCCAAGGACTTCACAGCCACAGTGTCGAACCCTTGGAATGTCGCGTAAGGTGCGTGTCATGAAACTATCCAATATTGCTCTTGTCTCACGATGTCTTCCTCAAGCCTCCGGTCTCAATAGATGTCTAACGCCCACCTTCAGAATTTTTTGAATGACTTTCCTTGCAATCCCGACTTGACTTCCAAGAACGGCTTCTGATAGACCCAGTTAAGAACCTTAGATGATAGATCTTCGATAAATATGTGAAGAATTTACACTTCCAGGTGAACCACCAATCCCACAAAATACAAAAATCACCAAGAGAATATCGAAAATGACGAAGAACTCGATCAAGTTGAAGAAGAGAAAAAAGTCGCAAGTTGTGAATGTTGAAAATTGTCTTCCTCTTGGACGAATATTTGCGCTATAGTCCTGTAGCACACTTTATTATATCGATATTATGATCGGAAATATCATGTCGAGAGACGAAATGGATAGCTCCAAGGGAGCAAAGATATAAAAAAACGATGTCAATAGATTTTTGTCCACTGCTGTAGGTGTGAAAAGGGGCACACTCACTCATCCTTTTTCCAAATATGAAATGGTTTCGTTCGTTCCTCATGTTGATTGTGTGGAATCTAACTTTTCCTATATGTCTTGTTCTTGAATAAGCCATGTGCCATTTGGATTCTCGATGCTGACTTCAGATATGTCTTTGATGCCGTCACTACGGTTTTTCTCCGAGTGAGTGCCACTTCTGAGCCTGCTATCGTCGTCTATCAGACTCATTTGCATATGAAAGATATTGGATTCACGGCCATAAAAATTTCTGCTGTTGCTTTCCATTTCTTTAAGGACTCTTAAAGCAGGTAAGAATGGTGAGACTAACTTTTGTCAGAGATTCTGAAGACAGCGAGGCCTTTGTTCTCATTTTAGCCTTGTGAACTATGTATATGGTCCTGATGACATTCATAATCCATATCGCCATCAGAAAAATGTAGATTGCTGCACGTATAACATGTCCCACCTGCAATATATGTAGATATTTTCCCAAGACAACTCTAGCCGTTGTACAAGAGCTCACCTCGTCGAAGTTGACATGTGCGAGCAGAATGCAGTACATACACATAATTCCCGTTTGGAAGATATACCATCTGGAAGTTTTTTTCCAGCTTGAAAACTTCAATTCCAAATTGGTAGAACACTATTCATTACTTTTCATATGGTCTTGATGTCACATACTGAATGGTGTTCGTCCTTTCTGAAGCCAACAGCGGACAGCTGCCGATTTGTGCAATTCTGTTAAGCCAGGTATCGTAGCATATCCACGTCTAAAAGAGTATTGGTCGCATTCCCTGATCCTTCTTGGTCCACGTGGGCAGGAAAGTATTAAGAAATCCCAGATTCAAAGTCACGGGTATGTTGATGCGTCAACGTGTGCTGTTTTGCTTTACTGTACCTTAGAGAAATCCTTAAAGGCACAGTACACCCTCAGATATGAATTTTGAGATTTTCGTGTAATTGTGTAGAAGACCCCTCCTGTATAACACGTGCCAAATGCGAGATCTCAATTCCTCCAAATAAGCGAGATATAAGCGACCACCACGGGCCCGACCCCCTCCAGCCACCACCACAGGCCCGGCCCCCTTCCTGATTTTCGATCTCAATAGCGGCTAGATGGATGGATGATTTTCAACCGAGTCGTCGTTCTTCACTCCCTTTCCGATCTATCTCCTCATCCTGTTTTTCTCTCGTGCCGCGACTGCGAATCAGTAGAAATACAGGCCTGAGTCAACTCGTCCACCAAATTTTGGCCCTCAAAATGCAGGCATTTCAAGAAGCCATATCTTCGTTCGTGGGGGGTCTTGGACGATTTAAGAGATACCACTGTGATCAGAGAATGACTCTCTCCAAGATTGGCATGAAATCTGAAAAATATTTTTTTGGGTTTCCTGTGCCTTTAAGTGAACATTCTACGGAGTACATACGTGCACCAATTATCTCATCTCATCGAATCAGACCTTTACCAATATTGAGCACCATTTTGTTGGTTTCCAGATGTCGACAGTTAAAGGCACTGTTCGCGAGAAAAATCGCTTCTCTGTTTTTCTGCCTATCTTGAAAACGGTCCCATTCCGATTCCAATGATGCTTCTGGGATCGTACAAGACCTTCTGGTAATGGAGTTATGGTCCCTCAAAAATTGAGCTAGGGAAAATGGTGGACGAGTTGTCCGAGGCTTGTTACTTCCGTCTTTTGCAGCCAATGTATGCGAGCTGACCTGAGTAAAGAGACAAGTTGAGAATGAAGGGAAGAGCTTTTGATCGGAAACCATCGCTCAACTCACGATTTCGAGTCTGTTGACGTGGAGGGGCGGAAAGGGGCGGGACTTGCCCACAGCAGCGGGGCTTGCCCACTTTTCGAAGCCGTTTTGCGGCTCCTGGGTAGCTTTTCGTCCGGTTTTTTCGACGCTCTTCTGCTTCTGAGAGCCACGAAAAGCGTTTGTCATGGAAAATTCGAGGATGAAGTTTATCGCAAGTAGTGCCTTTAAGCGTAAAATGAGTATCGACTGGAGAATCAGCACGCTGGCTGCAGATACTCAAAGTCGTAAAGTGGCATACTGAAGGCCTAATGGAAATGGGCTGTACCCCAACATATGGTACAGCCTGTTGTTTCCACATACAAATAAACATTGCGAGAAGACAAGGAGGGTTTTGTCCACGACGTTCGGTTTGATGATGGCCAAATGATGTTCTATATCGTCTGCAGTAATTTTGCCCTCATCTATTCCGTGCTCCAGGATAGCAACGATGATATGCGCCGTCGAACCAGAAAGGGCGCCACGAGCCCACGAGTCGTGCACCTAAACACTTATGATGTTTCGTGTGCTCAAAAAGCTAGAAGGGGAGTAAAGGCTCTGGCTCGGTGCCCGAATACGTCAGAAGAGGAAGGAATCCAGCGAGTTTGTGAACAGGTCATATTATTGAAAAAAACCCATCTTATTTATGGCGTCTGCTCTGTAAGACAATGAGCCCGCTTAATGGGCAAACATTATGGGCATAGCAAGACTTCTTGATTGCAGACGGGAAACTCTATTCATAAACCCGCATTTTCCTAGAATCCGGACGCAGAGCTAATCCACTTCTCCCTCATTACTTTCTTCTATCGTCTATAGCGCCGGCACTGCTTCAATGTGTGCCTCTTTTCCCGGCTCATCACATCGAATGCCACCAACACATTGGGAAAACGAATGTTGAGATCTCACCCTAGCAAGTAGTATTCCATAGAGCCCAATACGAGTGTCCACGTCGTCTCCTTTGCAATCCTTCTCAGTGCCGCTCTCGTCAGATGTGTCAAAGATTCCTTCATCTTGTTGTTGATTCTCAAACATTTAGGGCTTTTCAACTAACTGGACAATACTGACGTTTTATAGATATCTGAAGGAAAACTCTACCATCTCGTTCTCCATTTGAGTCGCATGTTTGCCTAGACATTCTCCTATCTGACTTTTCACTACACTCCAGTTGGTTCCAACAAGATACAAGCTTTGGTCCAACTCCATCAATCGAATAGCCTCTCGTGCCTATGTTTTGTGTTTTCTGTGTTAAGCCAGAACAACATTGTCGCTGGCGAAATTAAAAAAACCTTGACGTCCAGGAAGCGACAAAGCCGAACGCAGGAATCCTTCACATATTTCGATCTTTTGGTGGACCCCTCTTTGGTGGCCACACTCGAAAATGTCATGCCCTTGAAAGGTTTATCGGTCAAGTCTAACAGAACTCCCAATGCAAAATAGAACTCACTTGAAACACCAGACAAACGAAAGTCGTTGAACAAGTCAGAAGCAGAATCTTCTTTGTTAGCGAGCCACCAAGCTTGTGGCGCAATTCCATGGCTAAGATCAGACCAAGAGCACCACGCAGGCCAGCATATGCCAGTATGGTGAAGTCGGTCCTCGGAGGAATTGGCTGACGTGAAAACATGCCGCAGTACTGCATATGGTCAATAATGTGTTGAATTTTAAGCTCCTATGAGAAACCTACCTTATAGAAGAGAAATATGGACACTATTCTCGCGAAGAACGGAATAGGCGTCAAGAGCACTCCCTCTATTAAAATTAGCATATCTTCCATATCAATCTCCATGTATAGGCTACCCTGAAAGAGGTGATCGTTTCTGCCGGATCGGAATTCCAATGGGCTGCCAATTATTGACAGACTGCCATACATATTTGTCGAAATTTCTCATAACGAGCTACTCCATAATCCGGTTGTCTCACGGAAATCACCTGTGTTTTGATGGGATCATCCATGTGGGTGACCATCTCGCTGCCTACGCAGAAACCAGCGAAAATGAAAATCACATTGTTGGCCCAGTATCCCATTGCGGCCCACAGCTCCAGTGCCATCTCTGTCGTCTCGGGAGGGAACATCTCCCTGGAAGCATTTACTGTCTCCAGATTAACTTTCCTGATATTTTAAAGGCAGTGTTCACGATAACTTATTGGTGTTCCGTTTCTTACAGAATAAGATAGGTCAAGGGCTTACTGTGACAGCAGCGTCAGATAGAGCTGCGAAAAGTGACGAGAAAGCACAAGCAGGATCCCTTGTGTGACGTCCCATTTTTCAGAATGTGAGGATTGATCGAAGAGAAGAAATGAAGTCTTTATATGAGATAACGTGATCATATCTTATCGACCGACTTATCGAAGCCATTTCTTCTGCTGACCGGCTGTTTATGTGCTGAAGCTTCTTTAGAAAGAATTAGTGTGCGGGTTTTCCAGACGGTTTTTCGCGTTCTTGCTTTATGGTCGGCTCACCAACCAATACACCGTTAATTCTCTGCGAAAAAATCGCCAACTTTTTTATTGTGAACACTGCCTTCAAAGGAGAAGAGATACAGGATAACGAACTTGTAAGAGCTCAGCATAATACCAAAGGCGACCAAACCTAGAGCTGGAGACCCGGACGACATGTCACATAGCATGAAGATGCCGTACACCGACACCAGTATGAATGCCTAAAACTCGTTATGTAGAAATGCATCTGGTTCGTTGCTCTCTCTACGAATTTGGATTCAATGGTCAAATAAACAACACGTGTATACTTGGGCACTTCGAATATTCGAGTAATCGGATAATTGAATTTTTCTCTGCATTCCCAGTATCTGCTCTGGCTTTCCCAGGTTTCTTTTGTTAGTTTAGGGTAAACGCTTCCACAAGTAATGAGAGAGCAGGTTTATAGTCATTCATATAATTGCAATCATTATCCGAAATCATTCGAATATTTGGAAGGTTATGGAATGACCGTTAGTTTCAGTTTGATGTAAAGGTATAAACCCACTCTCTCGTGATTTAACACTTTAGAGACCGCGTGTCCACACTGCGCACCCACAGCTGTTTTGCCCCTCGGACCGCGTGTCCACACTGCGCACCCACGCCAAAAAACTTTTAATAATTTTTATATTTCTCTGGCGTGGAGTACTTCTTAATTACGGACAGGTTCCTTATGATCTAGCCTATTTACACTCACAGTGGTCAAGCATTTTCAGTGTTCCTAGTAATTTTACAAGCATCTCCGGAAATGGCACTTTTTGATTTTTCGAGCTTCTTTGGCCGGAAATAAATCGTTCCAAACTTGGCTGAATCGTTCAAAATTTTGCTGCATTGACCTCGAGGGTTATTCGAGTTGCTGCACAAGTTTCTGGTTTTTACTTTTCAATTTTCAATGAAATTTGCTTCGACTGCGGTATTATAGCCATTGGTCAACTTTGTTTAAATTTTCGCTAAATTTCAGTGGATGGTAACTTGGGGGAAAGGGGTGAAAACCTAGAAATAGTTCAGTGCTTAAAATTTTACTGAAATTAAACAACGGGGTATGTTTGGAGGCGCTGAACAATGAATTGGTGTATATTTCACAGTTTTCTAAAGATTCGCTGGCGTTTGTCGTTCGTCATCCGTTTGTAAACGTTTCACGTTTTGGTGCAACTTCGCTCACGTGGCCATTGGGGAGGAGGGGGTGCTGATCATGATTTTGATTCCCATTTTGAGATTTCTGATAAAGTTTCTGTCGGTCGCATCATACAGCTTGGTAAATCAAAGTATTTGAGTCCGCCGAAAGTTCTACATGAGGTTTATTAGGGTATTACAAAGGAGAAGTTCGTTCATTTTTCAAATTTTTAATACTCCGGGTAGGCCTAGCACGGCTCAATCCTAACCATTAGCTGTAACCTGAAGAAAATTTTAGAAGTCAACAAACAAACGCTTATTTCGTTACCAGCCTTGTGGATGTAAAGCTGAAATAACTTCTAAAATAAAAAAAGCAGGTTCGCTAAAAAGCGGCGGATCATTGCTTCACCATGGCCTCACTCCAGATCTCTGTGGAGCGACATACTCTCAGGTGGAGTAGAAACGGAATACCGGTTGTCTAAGTAAGAAAGCCTGCTCCGATCAAAATGGTTCCCAGCGGACCGCGTGTCCACACTGCGCACCCACGCCAAAAACTTTTAATAATTTTTATATTTCTCTGGCGTGGAGTACTTCTTAATTACGGACAGGTTCCTTATGATCTAGCCTATTTACACTCACAGTGGTCAAGCATTTTCAGTGTTCCTAGTAATTTTACAAGCATCTCCGGAAATGGCACTTTTTGATTTTTCGAGCTTCTTTGGCCGGAAATAAATCGTTCCAAACTTGGCTGAATCGTTCAAAATTTTGCTGCATTGACCTCGAGGGTTATTCGAGTTGCTGCACAAGTTTCTGGTTTTTACTTTTCAATTTTCAATGAAATTTGCTTCGACTGCGGTATTATAGCCATTGGTCAACTTTGTTTAAATTTTCGCTAAATTTCGAGTGGAGGGTAACTTGGGGGGAAAGGGGTGAAAACCTAGAAATAGTTCAGTGCTTAAAATTTTACTGAAATTAAACTACGGGGTATGTTTGGAGGCGCTGAACAATGAATTGGTGTATATTTCACAGTTTTCTAAGGATTCGCTGGCGTCTGTCGTTCGTCATCCGTTTGTAAACGTTTCACGTTTTGGTGCAACTTCGCTCACGTGGCCATTGGGGAGGAGGGGGTGCTGATCATGATTTTGATTCCCATTTTGAGATTTCTGATAAAGTTTCTGTCGGTCGCATCATACAGCTTGGTAAATCAAAGTATTTGAGTCCGCCGAAAGTTCTACATGAGGTTTATTAGGGCATTACAAAGGAGAAGTTCGTTCATTTTTCAAATTTTTAATACTCCGGGTCGGCCTAGCACGGCTCAATCCTAACCATTAGCTGTAACCTGAAGAAAATTTTAGAAGTCAGCAAACAAACGCTTATTTCGTTACCAGCCTTGTGGATGTAAAGCTGAAATAACTTCTAAAGTAAAAAAAGCAGGTTCGCTAAAAAGCGGCGGATCATTGCTTCACCATGGCCTCACTCCAGATCTCTGTGGAGCGACATACTCTCAGGTGGAGTAGAAACGGAATACCGCTTGTCTAAGTAAGAAAGCCTGCTCCGATCAAAATGGTTCCCAGCGGACCGCGTGTCCACACTGCGCACCCACGGAAACGATTGGCTGTGGAGCGCCCCGGTCCGCTGTGGAAAATTGCCAAGGAGCAGGCGGTCTCTTAAGTGTTAAGAAGCCTTCCCTCTGAAGTAGTGCTCAGGAACAGGAACGGTTTGAATACACTCTCATATTGATGCGAAAATTCAAATTATTCGACATATTCGAATATTCGGTGTACCCAAGTAGAAACACGTGCCCTAATCTTATAGAAAAGAACATGGCGGGTTCAGGGAGGGCGGCGCGGCCGCGTTGCGGTATTTTCTTCAGCCAAATCTTGGTGAAACCAAGCAGTTTCAGATGAGTTCTAGCTTCTTCTTGCCCCACTCCTTTGAGGGTTGTCTTGACATTTTCTTCGCTGTTTGTTTGTTTACACACTCTTTTGTAATTGCTGGTTAATTTACCGGTGTTGTGAAAAGGCATTTTCTACGAATCCTTCTGGTGTCCCATGATTGAGTTCTGGAGAAGAATCGAATCCACTCGTTTCATGATGCAAGATGCATAGTGGGTTGGAGCGAAGAAATCTGACTTGAATATTTGGCGGGTTTGTCTTCTGTTGGACTCCAACCTTCATAGACTGCTGGTCCCTACTAAAAAAACAAGTGCTCAGGTACGGTTACTGTTTACGCTCGAATTCGCTTTCTCGACTAAACCAATTTTGCCGATGTGGTGGCTACGAGTTGGCATAGTGTACTTGTTGCGGAGGAGGCTTGATCCATGTGGACTCATAATGGAGGAAAGAAATTAATACTTTACTCAGAAGTCATCTTTTCTACCGTCTTGCGCAATACAGCAGCTTCGCAAACCTCCTGACGTGCAGTCTCTCAACTGAAGCTTTTTTCATTGTTAATCAATCTATAACATTTTTCTGAGTGTTATGTGAAATGCCACAAAACATCAAGAGTTGCCATATGTAGTCTTTCTCGGTTTCACAGCACCCTCCAAAATTTTTCTGATACTCTGACTTTCTACATCCATGTCTGACATACTGCCGTCATCTCCTGCGTGTTCTCACAGCGTACTGAACACTTACTCTTGAGTCCTACCTATGTTTCACGACACCCCGCGCAATCCGCCCGCATACCTTCCGGCCCCTCGTGACTTCTACACTCTCATCGAAGCCTTTTACCCATTAACTAATCTCCTAAACACCTGCTGAAGCTTTTCACCCATTACACAAGTCCCCCTATTTGCCTCTAGAGCTTTGACTGATTCTCATGATGCCAGCTTGCTTCAGTTGAAGCTTCGTGCAATCTCACATCGACCTGCACTCTCCCTCTTGAGCCCCATAAGCTTTTCCCGACGTCTAGTTGTGCCCAAATCTCTCGCCATATACAAATTTCTTTTCGAACGTTCCCCATTTCCTACAATGTTTCGGTCAAAACGGCACTAAATGTATCGTTTTGATCGAGGCCCTTCAAGGAGGGTGAGGGGTGCTGCATATTTGATCTTCTGAGGTGGCCGACGTC
Source organism: Aplectana chamaeleonis (assembly GCA_029168955.1). Taxonomy (NCBI): domain Eukaryota; kingdom Metazoa; phylum Nematoda; class Chromadorea; order Rhabditida; family Cosmocercidae; genus Aplectana; species Aplectana chamaeleonis. The sequence goes on along the minus strand of JAPDOI010001246.1, from coordinate 176,328 downwards.
TCGCTCACTGGTCAGGTTCACCGTGATTCAACCGCACTATGCTAGTGTACTATTGAACCTGGAGCTGTGAGGCATATTCTATATTGCAAGGAATTGAGGATGGCCGGACATTAGGACACTAGGTTGTGGCGGGGCAGTGGCTCGTGCACCGCATCGACACACTAAGATCAAGAACAACACAGGCATGTTGTAGCGCATACGCGGCGCGAGCGACCCCGCCACTCACAAGGCAAAGCTTACACTTGCCATACTGCTCCTCAATCACTCCGCCTCACCTGTCGCTTTTTGTTCTCCTGTAGCTTGCTAATAATCCAGGCTACGATCCTGGCGCCCACCGCACCCATTAGTGGTGACATGATGACATTCATGAAAAGTTCGAAAACGTGCTCCCTCACATCAAAATGATCTGACTTTCCCATTTCAACCTGAATGTAAGGTTACGGTTGCGCAGAATATATACTAAACCACATTCCCTTCCCGACTCACCATAAGCAAGCTTGCGAGGACCCTATATGTGGTCAGCGCCAAACCGTCGTTGAGGAGGGACTCGCCTTCAATTAGGATACGAAGCTGATGTGGAGCACCATACTGCTCTAGAATCGCAACGACGGCTACTGGATCAGTGGCCACAATAATTGCAATGAAAAGAAACACCTTAATTGACATATGGTTTTCGTTTTCTTTCTAGTCTGACTCATGTACCAGGCGGCTGGCCGTGTGGGGTTGGCGGCCTCACTGGAGAATGGCGTTTCGATTAGCGTGGGGTGATCTACCTTCGCGGCCCCGTCCACTCCTCAGACTAAAATGATTGCGCGCACTCTATGTACTTGCGTGTATGAGAATTGATTATTTGTTTCACCACTAACTTCACCCTCCCTCCACCAAATTGGCCCACTGAAACTCACCGCTGAAATTTTCAGGCTCTGCGTTTGAGCGAGCAATGGAAGCATAATGGCTGCGGCGGTGCAGAGTGTGAGAAAGTAAGCAACAACAGTTAGGCTGACGATCAGATAGAACTTCGCGAAAAACAGGTGGGAATTTATTTTGAATGATGACTCGAATAGGAGTGGTGGAAGCATCACCTGGAAGCCGATATACGTCGGACAGAGTCGCTGAACATATCATACATATGTTAACACCTCACCATTAAAATTGTTTCAGGGTGCATTGAAGTCCACGAATACCTTTGCATAAGATCACCAACTATTTCAGCAGGTAGAAATTTGTGGATCGCCATACTGAAAACTTTCGTCTGTTTTCACCCTCGTCTATCAATGCTCATGTGCTCCAATACTTATGGCTGATACCAACTGGCTGCCCCTTGTAATAAGTACGTAACTGTGTAAGCACTTGGGAGCGTGTCACTCAAGACGTGAGGCGCAAAGAATGATTGAGCGATTGAAGTCTCTGCCTGACGCTCCGCCTCTAATCCCTCCTACATATGTCTGACCGTTTGCTTACAAAAAAACTATAGCTAGAATATGACATTTGCTGCAGATAAGAGAATCGCCAAAACAAAGTCGATGTTTGCCTTAGATTTGGTGAATCTAATTGAGAATCCTCGAATCTAGTTCGGTAAAGAAGCACGCTCTTCATTGCTGCATCTAGTGGTGGTATGCTCCGAGAGTCGGTCATGGCACTCTTTTAGATCAGGAGACCCACTACGTATGACGTAATACTCAGATATTGAAGCATCTGTTTATGCCACATTAGCCGCTGAATGATCTAGTCACCACCAGAAACTCTAAAATGGTTGGTGTATCCGGTTACGTCGTAGCAAATGTAAAAAAAAACAGGGTGTTGGGCTCTAGTGCCTCGCCTGATGGTACTCTCTCGGATAAGACAACCCACTAGTATACAAGCAAAATACCAGAAAATATTTGTGTCACTAGAGCCGTCAAATGGCTCTGTTCACTTCAGAATCTCGATTACATCGTCCGAGCGGTAAGTCATCTCGAAAAATTCGCTGTTCTCATGGTGTTATTTTATAATTGTGTGGTCTAATCCAAAAGATTACCCGTCTGATCCAAAGCTTCCTGTAGCGTTTCACGCAAATCAATCGTGTTTGAGATACTTATCAAATGAATCATTTTAGCGGGGAAAGTCATGCAGTGCGACCAACCAATCTTTACTGACAGGGCTCCGAGTTCGGTCCTCTTTTGTCCTGCCTATCCCTGTCATTTTCTGGAGATCGGATGTAGCCGGCCCCAGGGTTAAACTGAATGTTGTTCCGTACATCGACGGAGCCGACTTCCCCCCCTGGTGAACATTAGGTGGGATGTTTTCGGCATTTTTAGGGGCTTTTCAGAGTTCCAGCGCGGCGTGGCGCGATTCCATGACTCATATGCGGATCGACGCGTTATCGATCGATTCCAACAGAAAAAAATTTCATCGCGCTGCGATGGAACTCTAAAATAGGCCTTGGGCCGATGACCCTCAGGAGTGGGTACTGCATATTTTTTTACCAATTTTCAGGATTTCTGAGCCAGCTCCTAGAGTGAAAGAGTTCCTCCTAGCTTTTGAGAAGTAAATTTTGTTCTGGCTTCAATGTGTGTTAGACGGCAAAGTTTAGCAAAATCGGTTCAGCGGTAAATTAACCTTACCAGTCGTCATTTCTGAAAGCATGGTAAGGTCGTTTTTTTTTATTGAGAACGAAGTCTTGGAGTTCTTTTCATTACAACTTGACACTTGGTATTTGTCGATGAGAAGTGCGAGTTCACGGAGCGGGAACCACACTCCCTTTTCAATGTCTCCGTTTTGCAGGGAATAAATTGGCAACATAAGATATAGTTCACCGCAATTTTAAAAGGACATGGTGCGGTGGAGAGCTCATGCTAACAGGACATACGGTCGACAACTAGGGTCTGGGGAGGATGGCGCCGGATCACTCGGAACGGGACAGGACGGCGTAGTATCACTCGGGGCGAGAGAGAAGGGCTATGTCTAGCTTTCGGCCGACGATGACGGGGGCCTAAGGACTCGGCCAGAGTTCTCAGGCAAATCGAGAGACTCTCCCGGAGATCTTCGAAGCGGGTTCGCTGCCTAGCATCCAGCGGGAGGGTCGCCAGAAAAAAATGTGAGCGATGTTCGGATTGGGAATCCCGGTGTATGACAAATGCGGGGTCCTCTTTTTTATGGGCTGGCGCCAATTTTCCCTGTCATGCGCCTGGTCAGGGTTTTCACGCCGGCAATTTTCAATTCGGTGTGCAGCGTATCAAGCCATCGCTGCCTTGGCCGTCCTTCGGATCCTTTTAAAGGCACGTCAAGGTTGAGCCCAGCCTTGCAAGCGGTGCCACTTCCAGCGCGAAGAATATGCCCATACCATCGCAGGCGAGATTCGCGCAGTTTCTCGGCAATCGAAGCGACACCAAAACGCTTCCGGATGTCGTCGTTCTTAGCGTGGTCCAAGCGAGTGACACACGCTGTCCAGCGTACCATTTTCGTCTCCATTACACCAAGCCTTCGCTCTGCCTCTTTGGTGGCAGACCAGCACACTGTTGCATACAGCGCGAGAGGCCGGACGACGTTTCGGTAAATCTTCCACTTAAGACGGTCGGGCATCTTCTTGTCGCAAAGCACTCCAGTCGTTGACCGCCATTTCAACCACGCAGCACTGACCCGAGTGTTGACCTTGACTACCGTCAGACGTACTGGTCAAACCAAGGTATTTGAAAACGTCAGTGCGCGGGAGCATCACATCATCTGCATGCAAAAGCGTCCATGACGCCGGTCTCTGCAGGTCTCCTGTGATAGTATTCATCACGATGACAAATAGAAGGGGGGGGCAAAGCAGTTCCTTGGTGCACGCCAACCGAGATGGGAAATCCTGCAGCAGCTTGGACCCGTCCTCTTGGATCAGTGTAGAGGACCTTAACCCAGTCTATGAGCTCCTCTGGGACACCGTGCCGCCGCAATGCAAACCAGATCACTCCTTGCGGCACTCGATCAAACGCCTTCTCTAAATCGAGAACAGGAAAATGTTATGGCTTCTGTTTTTCGCGGTGCTTCTCAATCAGTAGTCGCCTAGCGTGGATGGCGTCCGTCGTGCCACAGATGGTAACACAGCCACACTGATTGCTCGTGATCTCGAAGATTTCACGAATTCGACGATCGATGATGCGTTCAAATCCTTTCACGTTGTGGGACAGTAAACGTATTAGGCGGTAGTTCGCATCTGGCCCCTTCACCTCCCAAGGCCTCATTAACCGCAACGCCATCTTCACTTCTTCGGTGGTGATAGGCTGAACAGGACCGCTTGTGGGTGAACGTTCAGGGATAGGCGGATAGGGGAATTCTTCCTTCGAGATTTTCTCGAAGTAGTCGCGCCACCTCCTCGTTACTTTACCACGGTCAATAAGCAGCTGACCATGATCGTCATTAACACCGTGGAACTTCTCGATGTCTTCAGAACCACGCTGGCGGGACTCCGCAAGTCGGTGCACGAGACGTTACCCGTCACGCGTATCCAGCTTCTGATACAGCTCTCCGTAATGCGTCGCCTTTGCTTTCGGAACGGCCCTCTTGGCAGACTTCTTCGCGTCACGGTATTTCTGCCAATCATCGGCCGTCTTATTAGCAAGGCAAGCGTGGTACATTTTTTTCTTCTCTTGGACCATCATTTGCACTTCATCTGTCTAAATCCACGTTTTTTATCAATCTTCCGTCGTCCGGGCTTCGTCACCCCGAGTTCAGACCGCGCCGAAACAATCATTGATTCGACTGCCTTCTGTCAAGATTCGCACACAGTGGTGACTGGCGATAGCCGAACACCTGAAATGACGGCAGCTTCTCTCTCCTTCAGACGCCACCACTTTATTCGAGGTGGTCCGCACCGTTCAGCAATCTTATGCTTTGGCGGCATAATGCTCATTGTGCAGATCAGCGGTCGATGTTGCGTGGCGACTGTCTCGTATGGCACGCCTTCGCAGTGGCACCTCGGCGGTCTTCTCATCGACCATCATCCAGAAATCATTTATCACTTGCTCAGAACAACCCGTCTGCGGGGCATACACTGAGAAGAAATGGACTCGTTGTTCCTCACTCACGATGACTATCTTCATCAAACGATCGTCAAAACGATGCACTTCTGCAATCGCCTCACTGAAGCGTTCAGACACGACAACTTCAACGCCAATCGTGGTCCTAGGGTTGCCATGATACAGGACCTTAAAGCCTCCTCCAATGTCCTTGGACTTACTACCCGACCATCTCGTCTCTTGCATAGCAAAGAGATCAATACTTCTACGCTCCAGAGCAACAGCCAGTTCGCTCGAGCGGCCTGACAAGGTGCCGACATTCAGCGCAGCAACGCGAGTCTTGGCAACGCGAAAGGACTCACGGACTAGCCTGCTTACCCTCCGATGCCGTCCTTGCGCCCAAGACCCTAGCATACTTTCATCACTCGCCGGGCTCCGTGAGTGGGCGTCGGTTACCGCGGTTGCCGTAGCATTAACAGATACTCTGAAGGCAGCATACACGCTCGTAAACGTGGTTGGGATAACAATGTGAATCGAACCGTATGACTTACAACATAATGCGTAAGCATTTTGAAGAGTCAAAAACGACCCACAATGCCGCTACATGAGTTAGAAGTTGGTCCCGCCCTGTATTTTCACGCCCCCTGTATTTGCCCTTTTCTTCCAACGCAGGGTTGTTAGGCCATCTTCGCCGTCAGTGACGTGTGTGGTTCACTTGTTAGGCAATCTACCAACAGTACCAACGGTGAATATGACCCAGCAACCTTGCGTTGCAGGAAAAAGGCAAGTACAGGGGGCGTGAAAATACAATGCGGGGCCAACTTCTAACTCATGTAGCAGCATTGTGGGTCGTTTTTGACACTTCAAAATGCGTTGGCGTTGTAATCTGGGCCACACAATTCTATTTGTGTAGTTATCTCAATCACGTTTGCGAGCGTGTATGCTGCCTTTAAAGGCATCGTACGCTCAGAAAACCGTATATTATTTTTTCATATTTTTGTGTAGCTTGGCCTCTCTATTTGTAAAGAAGAGTCAATAGGAACTCATTGCAAATATGAATTTGAATTTCACGCCAAAATGGTTGTTGTCGTTTTTCTGCCTTTGGAGGCCTTGTCACTGTCTATTTCGAGGTATTCCGGCATGTGGAGTTTGTGCCGCAGCTGTTTTTCATGTTGTTTGATGATCGGCTCAACATTCTATGAAAAAGTGCTAGATGACTGGTGAGAACTGGTGGCAGATCCTCATCTTTAACCCCTTCAAATCTCATAACCCTACGTTTTCGAAGCGCCAAAGTTTCCCAGTGTGGTCTACCGGGCTCATCCATGAAATTGAGCCTGAAAAATGAAAATTGGTTTCTAGCGCGAACGATACCTATAAGCACCATTGTATGTGGTGGGACAGACATGACCATCGGCCGACCTGTTACAAGGGCGAAACGCCCAGGTCTGTCGCCGGAACACGAAAGTTCGCGTTCAGTTCACCTCGACAGAATCGAGAAGTTTCCAGTGGCACCAACGTGGAGGAGCGGACTGCGCCACCTCACTCGAGTCCTTATTCGGCTCTCTGATACCGGCCCTGGAATGTGACTTCGAGTCACTCTCAGGAGGCCAGCATATTATGATCGCTGGGGATAGGGGTATCCTCACAGCTGGGGCGGGTTTCGCCACGATCCGCGGGCAGGACGGTCCCTCTTCTGAGGTACTCAGGGCGACGGCCGGCGAACCTCTATGCCGAGAACGACGGCCGGCGCCCCACATTCCGAGAGTGCCGGCCAGCGGCGAACCATGCTCCATGCGAATCACACGCAGCGCGGATGTTGGCTCGCTCGCAAGCCACAAAACACGCCACGCCATCTTCAATTTGGCCGGTTGGAAAGACAATTGTAAATGGTCACGAATGATCACGCCGTAAAGTGCTTATCACGTGCACAGCCAGTATAAAAGGCGCCTCATCTCACTAGAGTCCTGATTCAGCATTCTAATGCCGGCCCTGGAAGGTGACTACGAGTCACTCAACCGGAGGCCAGCATGTTTTTGACCGCTGCTTAGTTACTCAGGGCGACGGCCGGCGAACCTCTATGCCGAAAACGATGACCGGCGCCCCACATTTGTAGGGTGCCGGCAAGCGGCGCACCATGCTGCGTGCGACGCACACGCAGTGCGGATATTGGCTCGCCTGCGAGCCACAAAACACGCCACGCCATCCTCTATTCAGCCGGTTGGAAAGACAATTGATAATGGTCACGATTGATCACGTCGTAACGTGCTTATCACGTGCACGGCCGGTATAAAAGGCGCCTCATCTCACTGGCGTCCTCATTCGGCATTTTAATGCCGGTCCTGGAAGGTGACTATCAGTCACTCTCCGGAGGCCAGAACATTTTTGACCGCTGAGGGGTAAGGGTATCCCCACGGCTGGGGGGGGGGGGTTGGCTCTTGCCGCGATCCGCGGGGAGGATGGTTCCTCACCGCATGCTGCGGACCGAGTCGGGGCGTTTCTCTGCCGTGGACCCGAGGTGACATGCTTGAGGTAAATAATAATAGAAATAATGATCGCGGGCCATCTGGTAAGGATCGGCGGGTCATCGACATGCGGCTGGCCGGCGAACCCGGCGCGGGCCATCCACGCAAAAAACTGCGAGTCAGTTGAAAAGGTCGGCGGGCCATCGTCATTAAGCTGGCCGGAGAACCAAAAGCGGGCGGCCGGAAGACGGAGGCCGCGGGCCAGCTGGGAAAGGTTTACGGGCCGTCACCCTGAGTATACTGCCTTTATTCGGGAGTGCACAAGCCCCCCTTTTCACCCGCACTCGCTTCTACAGTATTGCACCACGGCGGCGCGGTCTGCCGTGACCCTTTCTCATACAATCTCTCTCACCCCATGTGGCAGGCATCAACCTTCGTATGACCACCGTTCGATCCTCTGCATGACCGGCGATCATGTTCAGAGCCGGTAAGTTTTTTTTCTAAAATTTTCACCGTCTTCAGTTGTTAGGTGTTAATTTCAATTCCATCGTGTTGGCAGAGATCAGGGTTTACTCGAAGCTTTACACAATCCTTCTTGCTACCAAGAAATTGAGAAAACATTTGTTCTCTTTGTTTTTAACAAAAATCATTTTTTCTGAACATTAATTGTCTGTTTCAAATCGATTGCTCATCTATACACTACCCATTACGATTATAGAGCATTCTTTGATCCCTGAGCTTCATTATTGTTGTTCAAATAGTTGTGTTGAAGCCCAGACGCACACAGAGTAGAAGACCCTTTACTTGCGACGTTTCGGGACTTAGACCCTTCGTCAGGCTCTAATTAGGCACAATTTTAACACAACAACTCAAGGATGAAGAGAAATAGTGCGGAGTGCTATGCTGACCGGGCGTTGGCACGCGAGCGGGGTTCCTTTTCAGGAAAAGGTGGTGTGAAATCGGCCCACTCGAGATGAAACGCGAACGAAAAATGGTATGACCAGTTGTCAACAAGATCGCATATATTTTCCTTAATCACTATTTGACGTCAGCAGTCGTAAAGCCTCCTTCATTTCCTCTCTATTGTTCATTTCCGGCGAACATCTTTTGATCTCTAATGCCTCTCTGATTTTTCTCTCAGCAGTGTTCGAGATGTTCCGGTGTAGTAGGCTCACTGTCATACATGGGGCAGCTTCGTGAGCGTGGCGGAGCGTGCGATGTCTTGAAAAAGCACTGTTGGGGTAGAACTGTGGAGTGCGTAAAGCCCTCATGTGCTCGTCCAAGCGACATCGCAATGGCCTCCCAGTTTCGCCTATATAGGATTCTCCACAGACTTCACAGTGCACCTTATAGACGACGTCCCGCATTTGACAAACTTTTTCACCGTCAGTGCAGTAGGAGCAGGGATCTCTTCCACATCGGTCTTCGTAAGGTATCGATGACGTCAGAAGATTACGCAATGTCTGCGGGGGGCGAAATAAAGGCAGTATACCTGAGATCGCAGAATAAAGGCAGTATACCTGAGATCGCAGATTTAAATTAATATCAAAACAACTGAGGACGGTGGTAAATTTCGAAAAAAATCACCGTCTCTGGACATGATCGCCGGTCATGCTGACGATCGGAGGGTGGTCAAACGAATGTCGATGCCTGCCACATGGGTTGGAGAGATTGGATGAGAGAGGGCCACGACAGACCGCGCCGCCGTGGGTCATTACCAGGGGTGTGCGGCAAAAGAATTTAAAATTTCGGCAAACGGCAACGGCAACGGCAAACCCCAAAAATGACCGGCAAACGGCAAAACGGCGAACGGCGAAATCGATTTTGTGCTATAATACACTAACGTTTACTTACAAGGAAGGGTTGCCAACTTCAGTTGGAGTCTCGGGATGCAATTTTAATATTTTTTAGGGGGAAGACAGTGTTCCAATATCCAATGCTCAGAATCTGCCGAATGCCTCAGGCAGTCCCTAAAAAGGTCAAAATCTGATCAAGACCTGAACGGTTTGGCCGAAGTGAGTAGAGCTGATTCAACGATGGAATTACCTTTAGATATGTTCAGAATAGATGTAAAAAATTTTGGTGCATTGGTTCTGTTAAGATAAGGAATTATGCATTGTTGCCCAAGCCCTGATCTATTCTGAACATACATAAAGGTAATTCAATCGTTAGACCAGCTCACTTCGTCCGAGCCGTTCTGGCCTTGTTCAAATTTGATCCTTTTTAGGGACTGCCTGGGGGGGCATTTAGCAGGTTCTGAGTGTGGGATATTGGAACACTTTCCTCCCACTAGAACATATTAAAAGTGCATCCCGAAACTCCATTTGATGTAAGCAACCCTTCCTTGTTAGACATGTCGTATTTCATGCAATGTCTCCCAGTTATTTCACTGTTAGTAACAAGTAGTAGGCTCAGGGATCTCAATTTCACTCACTTCAAACTACGATTGAATAATTACCCGTGTGAGGCTGCAGGAGTGGAGTAAGACTAGTCTTGTTGAATGCAGTGCTCACGATAAAAGCAGCCTTTGAATTTTCAAATCGAAAGCTCCGTGGGGCATGCTGATCGAATGCACAGAATGAGGGGCACCTACAGACAGTTTGACTGGTACAACGCGCGCGACGGAAGTCCGCTGCGCTCACTTCGTCGCTGGAGCGCAGCGAGTAGTGCGTTTAGCCAGCTGGACTGCTCTTGAGCTCTACCCTTTCTGTGTATTCGGCCTACAAGCCGGCACGAGGCCAATAACAGCAACAATTTTGTTTCCCTAAGAGTTGGCTCACTACTCCACCCGCTTGGGTTGCGCGCCTTCAAGCGACAAGCAGGGAAGGAGCTCTTGTATTATTAGTATCTGTTCGTTGACTTTTGGTACTCGACTCATGCATTTTGTACAACGATTGCCTTATGCGACACATATCAAATAAATAAAATAATAAATGTCAGCTTAAAAAAACAACAAATCGATCTATACCGTCCCGAAACTTGAATGTGATTTACCCGCCCCACTCAACTCCCCTGTGGCTACCGAGGAAGTGTGGGGGGCGAATACACCACGTTCAAATATCGGGGCCGTTTATTGCTATTGGTTGCTCGTTTTAGGCCGGCTTTCCACACTGTTGTTGCAATGGGACTCGAACCCTTCGATCTCTGGCGAAAAGTTGAATGCGTTTTTAAAGGCAGTGTTCACGATGAAAAAAGTGTTTGAAATTTTACTAGGAATGGGTAGTGGAGGGACACTCTGTAACGTTAACGTCGAAAGAACGCATGAAAACGAGCCAGGAAGAGCCCCAAAAGAGCCCGAAGTTGCCACTTTGAGCACAAGGTAAACCCCAAAAGCGCATTGCCCGCCCACCGACGTGAACGAATGAAAGCTTGAATTCGTGAGACGAGCGATGGTTTCCGATTATTGGCCCATTTCTTCTCTTCATTCTCGACTTCTCTCTTTACTCAGGTCATCTCGCATACATCGGCTGCAAAAGACGGAAGTTACAAGCCTCGGAAAACTCGTCCACCATGCTTCTGTAGCTCAATTTTTGAGGGACCATAACTCCGTTTCTAGAAGGTCTTGTACGATTCCAAAAACATCATTGGAATCAGCATGAGACCGTCTTCAAGATAGGCGAAAAAGCAGAAAAACGATTCTCATCGTGAACACTGCCTTTAATCGCTGCCTTCAAAGATTTTTCATTGTTTCATTTTTACACCATTTCATAACAAACCCAGCTCTGTCATTGAGTCAACCCACCATTTCAGCTAATGATATCGAAACAATGATATTATTGAACACCGCCTTCAATGACCGCTGTGAATATTGATCAACTTTCAAAAAGCCGGACTAAGTGTTAGCAGAACTGATAAATTCTCTGTCCCATTATTACCATCAGCCAACCAACCGACCATAAGCGAGCCTATATATACGAGTTCTCAACTGGTTCGTATTTCACAACAATGCTGCTTTTGCGATACAACTTTGATTTCACTTGGTATTGTTATCTTAGAAATTGCAGTAATCGGTATGCCTCTGAAAAAGGGGTTTTTGTAATTTTGGCATGTTTAAAGGCAGTGTTCACGATAAAATTAGTTTTTCTGTTCTTCCGCCTATCTTAAAAACGGTTCCATGCTGATTTCAATAATGTCCCTGGAATCGTACAAGACCCCTGGAAACGGAGTTATGGCCCCTCAAAATTCAGCTAGGGAAGCATTCTGGACGAGTTGTCCGAGGCTTGTAACTCCCGTTTTTAGCAGCCGATGTGAACTGGCCTGAATAAGGAGCGACGCTGAGAATGAAGGGAAGAACGGGGCTTTTGATCGGAAACCATCGCTCATTTAACCACGAATCCAGGGGAACTGTTATAGGACGTGGGCGGAGTGGCCCAATGGGTTGGCTGGCCCACGAGATTTTCACCCACTTCCCGGTCGTTTTTCTTCCGTTCTTAATCTTCTTAGAGGGACCCAAAGCTTACGTTTTAGCCAAAAAAACGTGCCATTTTTTCTTCGTGAACACTGCCTTTAAGGGGTTAGGAATTTGATGATAAAAAAAGACATTTGGGGCTCCCAAACAGTTTAGAACTTGAACGAACTCCTCTGATTCCCCAGTCGAGATGTTTTCATCAGTTAGCGATTGAACGGGTACAATCATACATTGAATGAGCTGGAACTAGAAGCTGGAACTAGTCAAAATAATTATTCGTAGCAGCTCCGAATCGCTGACCAACCCAGAAACTGCGGTGAACGCAAATATTGTTGTTTTGACGAATTTTTGCCGAAAATTCGCCGTTTTAGACGGAAATTTCGGCAAACGGCAACGGCAACGGCAAACCCCAAAAATGGCCGGCAAACGGCAAACGGCGATCGGCAAACGGCAATTGCCGCACACCCCTGGTCATTAATGTAGAAGCGAGTGCGGGTGAAAAGGGGGCTTGTGCACTCCCGAATAAAGGCAGTATACCTGAGATCGCAGATCGCGGCAAAGATTACGTCCTCGTCGTGGACCCGGGCGGGAACTTTCTCCGCCGTGGGACAGCGACAACTCGGGGCGGCATGTTCTTGGTGAACTTCAAAATAAATAATACGTGTAGTCAATGGCGTCATCGTTCGGCTGCTAGTTGGGGGTCTCCAGCAGGGCCTTGAGGTAGTGTCCCGACCTTGATTGTGACTCAATCACGAGCGTCGCGGTGTTGTACTCCCGCTTCCCCTTATCGTATGACTCCGCATAGTGTGTTTTTTTCTCTTATCGAGAGTTTTACGCGGAGTGTCCCTCGATTTGCCTTAGTTGCCGGTCGGCGTAGCCAGCCCAGTAAATTGCCCAGTAAAACCCCAGCCCGGTAATCATGAAAGACATGAATGAGGTGGGGTGGAAATAACATCCGATGTGGCTGACCCGACCGATGTTCACATGATATAAAGTATGACATGAATGATATTCATGATATCGCTCCACGTAATTCTTCCATATTGACCGCGTCAGCCACATCTGGCCACAACGGATGTCTTTTGCAACCTCCCCTCGAGAACTCCCCGATTCTACGGCCTATAGCTATGGAGTGAAATCAATAACGAATTTTCACGGCGCATGCCCCCAGCATCACTTGACGCTTGGAGTTAGGCCTCCGTCATAGTCTGCCGAAAGCCGGAATGCGCCGTCCTCTCCCGCCCCTAGTGATCCAGCGCCGTCCTAATCCGTTCTTAGTGATCGTCTGTATGCGTATCGATTAGGCTGACGCACTCGAGCGCACTGCGGACTGCGCACGACGCGACACATCGGGGAGGTGGGATTTCGACCGTGTACTGCATACGTATCAACCGGGACGGAGACGGACGGGACAGGACGCAGCGGGCTGGTGCACTCCGGACACATCGGGGAATTTTTCGACCTGAGTGCGCAATGCATTGCATACGTATCGACCGGGGTGGCTACAGCATATCGGCTGACTATGACAGGGGCCTTAGCTATGAACGCTGTCTTACCAACCACTTTGCAGAGGGAAGTGAAGCCAAGGAATCAGAGATGAGGATGCCGCATTCACTCGGGACCAGGGGTGCCTTCCAAGAATGTTCCCACGACGCCGTGGGAGGGCAAATAGCCTTTCCTTTGACAAACCTGTTTCCCATGGCCACGAATCATACCTGTGAATTGCTTCCACGCGGCCGTGGCTATGTTTCTATTGAAGCGTATTACCATGGGAATGTTCTTGGAACGCACCCCAGCATAGGAGGCGAATAGGATACGTGCATAAATTGGGCTCACCTCATGAGCATAGCTATCACGAATTGCAATACGCTGTCGGGAATTCCCAAGAAACTGATGCGTTTGTTGACTTCGTCCAGAATCAGCCCGATTATCAGTGCTAACACGGGGAACATGAACGCATGAAACTCGGCCGACACTTGCACCTGAGATTAGGAACTGTTATCGGAAAGAGACTTCACTGTCGTATCTTGCTGTTGACTATCACACCATGTTGGTGTCTGCAGGCTGATGTGGGTGCTGCTCAGAAAATGAACCCACCTTTCCTCTAACCTTATCTTGGTGAACCATCTGTATCAGTTCCGTTGTTGGACTCATAGAATCACATGTTCTCACAAGATTCGATTGCAGTGGTTATACACTTTCGATTTCATGTATCGCTATGAGCGGAGTGGTGGTTTATATCAAAATTATAGTTTATTATAGTTTATAGTTTATAGTTTAGTTTATTTGGTTCATATCAAAATTTGTGTTTGCTGTTTATCATTTGCGAAAACTAGTCGCTTTACATCAAGCAAAGGAGAATGATTAACATCTGAATTTCGAAAAGTTCCAGAGCTTTACCAGGAAAATTCCCAGTAATCACTGGTGAACGTGCAATTACCACAAATTCGCGAAAGTTTGCGGAAAATAGCTGGAGAATCCCCCGTATTCTTCAGATTGAGCCCATTCTGTCAGATTATTGAACATTCACTACAACCTTTCTCCGTAATTCTTCAAAAACTTCTCGTAATCTTCTAGAAAACTTGCGAAATCTGCCAGATCCGGGAATTAACGCCTTTTGACCCGAATTGGCCATTTAGAAGCATCAAACGACGCTGAAAACTCGTTTGCGCACGCATCTACGCTTCTCCCAGCAATCGCACACACAAACGTAGGCGCACTTGGGTCAGCTTCTTGTTTCGCACGACTGACCACGCTCTGGAGCGCCTATCATTCATATCTATCTGAAATTGATACGCCTGCTATGCGTGGGTGCGGTCACGTGTCGCTGCTGGGGACACACACACACGCGTTTGCGAAAGCACATGTATGCGCTAGCGAGCGCTTGCACACTCCCGCACACGCGTTGATATGCACGCGCCTGCCCGCGCGTATACACAGGCACGCGCGTGGCCGCGCGTATATACAGGCACGAGCGTCCAAGCTCACACACATTCACGGGCGCTAATTGGGGCTATTGTGCAGGCCTATAAACTGACCCGCACGTGCGCAGAAACACAAATTTATTGTCGTGTTTATACGCGTTAATGTTTACGCGCGCACATACACGCGCACAAGTGTTCACGCGCGTGCACGCGCGTTAGCGCGTATTTACACGCGCACTCAAACACGAGCAAACCTTTGTAATTTGCGCGTAGGCAGTTGCGCGAACACACACGAACACAAATGCTCACGCGCGTCCGCGCGCGTGTGCACGTAATCGCACGTGTACACTAACACAAGAAAATCCGTGCGCTCTCGCGCCTACACAGCCGCGCGCACATGCATGCACGCACATGCGCACCTGTGTGTATATATTTGCGCCCATGTGTGCGCCTATACACTGGTACACAAGTGTGCACAAGCAAAGGCACATATTCGCATTTATACTCGTGCACGTTTACGCGCGCACCGGATAGCGTGACCAAAGATGTTCACGCGCGTGTCCGCGCATGTGGGCCTAATCACACGCGCACGCAAACACGAGCAAACCATTGCGCTTTTGCGCGTCGACATTCGCGCGCGCGTACATGCGCGCACATGTGCGTCTGTGTGAATATACGCGCCCCTATACACTGGCACGCACGAGTGCGCAACACAAGCACATCATCGCGCCATGTCACAAACACGAACAAATCTTCGTGCTCCTGCGCGTAGACATTCCGCGCGCGCATATACACGTTCCGCTAAACAATGACATACACGCGTGCGCAAACGCAAGGACATCAGCGCTCATACGCGTACATGTTAACTCGCCCACACACACGAGCGTGGTCGCTCACGCGCGTTCACGCGCATGTGCGCGTATTCACACGCGTGCCATACACGAGCGAATCCCTGCGTTTTTGCGAGAAGACATTTGTACTTTCATTTATACGCACGCGGGCGCTCGTTCGTGTGCGCGAATTTACACGCACAGTTGCGCACGTATATACACGCGCACACGCATGATTCCTCGAATTTGAAGCTTTATTAAACTCTGCTCCTTCGCGTGCATGTGCGCTGAGAGGGGAGAGGCAGAGAGAAATTGTGGGGGAGAAGGAGACGCAGCACATGAGTGCACACTCACACGATGAACGGAAATTAACTCCACTCAAATAATGAAGGACATTAGCTGGTATAGTGCTGGATTCGTCTTCCGCAGAACTCGAAGGAGTTCTTCGAACTAGACTTTGCAGGCGAAGCGATCGGCCTTACAATGAATTTCAGGAAAATCCAAGTGATGCGCAACCAGAGGTGCGACGACAGCCCCAATCGTCTCTCTGGCGTTCCCCTAGCCATTACGAACAGCTACTTCTACCTCGGAAGAGAGGTAAACATGCAAAACGACTTGGCTACGGAGATCGGACGGAGACCACGAGCCGCTTAGTCCCGGAAGTAACAGATAAATTGATGTGAAGATACGAGCACGTTCGTTCATCACCACGGTGCCACCTGCTTTGTGCTACGGAACCGAGACATGGGCTAAAACGAAGGCGACCGCACAGGCAATAAGGACTTGGAATGTGGACTACTGAACACTGATCGTCGTGCCCAGCGAGCTGCTGGCCGACGCAGCGCTGATCTTCGGAAGCAGTCGCAGTTTATGGGTCATATCCTGTTCATGGCCCAGTCCAAACACCGATGGGCAGGGCACGTGCTACGCCGCATGGATGACCGATTGAGCCTTCGTACAACAGTCTGGTTACCATGTTATTGCAGCCGGCCTCTAGGCCGTCCTCCCACAAGATGGAACTCTGTGTTTTCAGGCAGAGTCAAGACGTTCTGCGCCGAGCGAAGGCTTCCAGAAAATCGCGATCACTGGATGTCCCTTGCTCGGGATCCGTTGAGCTGGTTGAGATATAATCCACACGGCGGCGACGCGCAGCGAAGATGGATCATCAAGAAATATCTTCAAGGAAAAACGACGCAAGTATAAGGTCCCAGGCCTTCTGCCTCACATGTAACTTGGTGCCATCACTGCGGGGGGAGGGGGCCGCTACGGTGCGATGCACTTTGCCACGCCGCCGCGTAATTGGAGCATCTACTTTGGGTTCCTTCCCCCTTCCATAATCAGAGGAGTGTTTGCGGCACGAAAAAATCGGCGTGGCCAATTACCCCCCCCCCGCTGCGACAGCATGTGTTGTTTCAATTTTTGAGAGTACCCACTCAAGGAAGGCTCAAAGCGGTTAAGGGGTTCGACTCCGAGGATTATCGCTAGTCCTGAAACGACTGCCCTCTTGAACGTGCATAAACTCGTACGAACTGGCGTTTGCACCTTTTGCCAAGTTTGATCTATCAAACCACGTCATTTTTCATGCGTTTGATGTTTTTTCTCTGCCGAAAAATTTTCTACCACCCGGTCACCCTTACCGAGATTTGAAATGCGGTATTTGCGCGCGCGGGATGGCATTTGAATTTGGTCGTGGTGTCAATGAGCGTCGGGCCGATGATCGATTTTTCTGTCATGTCAATGCCCATGTTGAGAAGGCGTGGACTTGGCGTCATTTCCTCTGTATTTTCGACAGTATATGTTACAATCATTTGTTCAACTGTGCGAAACCGAATAATTTTAATAACCTCAATTTTCTTTCAGTCTGTATTGACTTTGAAGACAACCATCTCATATCTGCGTTTTGACTATTTGAAATCACTCGAGATAGAAGAGGAGTTCAATCAGATCGAATGGTTGAAGAAGAAGAACGTAGCTATTTTCATACTCTCACCAAACGGTAGTTGTCTCTTTTTGTAGTAGTTTAGATTTTATTTCCTTGTCCCCAATGTTCAGATGGAACGGTGAAATTGTGGGCAATCAGCGAACGCGAGAGGAACGTCGCTGATGGCTCGTGGATTATCCGGCGTAGGCAGCAAGTGTTATTTTTTTCAATTCTTCAGCCTGTTGAAATCGTGTGGAGGATTTTTGCCCTGATGTATTTCCTATTTTCTAAAATGCGGATTTATCTTCACTGACTATTTTCTTCTTCTTCTTCTCTGAAGCCACTGAGAAGGGTTTGACACAAGTTGAGGAACTGGGCGACCAGCACTGGGTTCGTCCACAGGTCTATTGTACTGAGCGTTGTTGGCTTCTTCGGACAACGAAATAGGTGCTTAGTTTCGTAGCCTTGGTTTCCACAATCCGGGCTCACGTCAGGCCGGCTATTGTCGATCCTGTGCAGGTAAGACATTAGCAATGGAGAATGTCCGCAGCGTAACGAGGCGAGGATACACCTGGCACGCCCACCAAGCTCGGACTCGGTATCACATACCCTGGGCGGCACCTCACCGAGAATAGGATTGACGGCCGCTTCGGCGAGATGATCCTTCACGAGCCGGGTGTGCTTCACACGCAAGAGACGCCGTTCTTGATTCGAGTCGGTCCATCTCTGTACATTGACTTTGTTCGGAGCATCGGAAAACGGCACTCTGGTCGATCTCTCTCACGGGATTCAATAGTCTTCTCTTCTTCTTCTTTGCAGCTACATAGAGGGTTTTGTCATAGGCGGAGGAACTGGGCGACCAGTAGTGGATTCGTCCATAGGTCCATTGGTGTCAGCGTGGTAGGTCTCTCCGGACAGTTGAATAAATGTGCGGTATCATGGCCAAATAGTCTTCTTGACTGATGATTAGGCTGCTTGAGGACATTAATGAACATTTTCTGAGTCTGGAGCTGACAATGCTCTTTCACTGGCAAGATACGGGCCTCGGCGTGAAGGTGCTCAATCGGTTAGCTTTTTGCACATCCAGTGGCTATTCGAAGTGCAGCATCCTGAACTAGCTGCATCTTAGTCCAGAGAACTGTCCGACACGTTGTGCTGCCACACATGTGCAGCATACTCCAATGCAGGCTGCAGAATAGCTCGATATGTCATCAGATAATTGCCTGCTTCTGTTCAGCAATTTTGTGATACTTCAGCGATGGTTTCAAAACGAGGCCCAGCAGTTTGCGAAATTTCGCTGTAGTAAAGAGGTCATCATCCCACCTGACAACAGGTTGAGCGCTGTGTTCCCTTGGGTCAGATGTGAATACCGAAACAGAAGACTTCGCCGCGGAAACTGTGAGCATGATACTATCGAGAAAGATTTTAAGCTCGACGAGATAGTCGCTGATTTTGTTTGCGGCCACCTGTATGTCACGATAACGGCACATGATGGTGATATCGTCGGCATACGCAACAATTTTTATATCTTCAGGAGGCTCAGGTAGGTCTGCAATATACAGGCTGAAGAGGGCAGGTGACAAAACTTTACCCTTCGGCACACCGGCTGCTAGAGGTATACTATCGGAGACGTGGTTCTGGAATAGCATTTTGGCCCGACGGCCTTTCGTAAGAGCTGCGATCCAACACTTCTGCCACTGTTGTAGCGAGGACTTCAATAGTTTCCCGGACAAAAGTCCTAGGTTAACAGAATCAAATGCATTGGTTAGATTGAGGGCTTGAGGGCAACGGCCACTGTTCTAAGAGGCTTTCTGGTATTGAAACCATCGACCGCATAGCTGACAATCTCAAGAAGGGCAGTGGTGGTGGATTGAAGCTTTCCAAACCCGTGTTTATGTTGCTGCGCATCATTCTGCTCTACCAGGTCCCTTACGATCAGCTTTTCGGCTATTTTTGCGATCAGTGATATCAGGCTAATAGGGCCGTAGCCCCTCGCCGTGCTTTGAGATTTTCCTGGCTCAGGCAGGGGTATCACGTTGGCCGTTTTCCATGCTTGAGGTAGAGTGCACGTTTGGAAAGAAGTGTTTATGATATCTGCGATCATCGGTAGAAGTACCGTGAGAAGCTTCTTCAGGATGGCTGTGGAGATACCATCAGGTTTGAGAGCCTTCGAGTAGCAGAAGTAAAGGCCTGAGTAACGTTCATCAGCGGCAGACGGCTTAGTCCTTCTATTTGTACGCCTCGCTTGGTACGTGTGATGAAAAAATTTTTGCCAAGAGCATACGTGGCAGCCTTTCCTGATTTAAAGGCAGTGTTCACAATAAGAATCGTTTTCCTGCTTTTCTGTTTTTCTTGAAGACGATTCAATGCCGATTCCAATGGTGTTTTTGGAATCGTACAAGACTTTCTAGGAACGGAGTTATGGTCCCTCAAATATTGGGCTTAGGAAGCATGGTAGACGAGTTGTCCGAGGCTTGTAACTTCCGTCTTTTGCAGCCGATGTAGGTGAGTGGACCTGAGTAAAGTGAGAAGTTGACAATGAAGGGAAGAACGGGGCTATTGATTGGAAACCGTCGCTCATCTCACAATCTCGAACATTTATTTCTTCACGTCGGTGGGCGTGGAAAGTGCATCTGTGTGTGACGAGCTGACGGGTGTCCAACTTTGGGGCCGTAGGGGACCGTTCCGAGCTCATTTTTCTTAGTTTTTTCAACGTTAGGGTTGCGCTAGGACCCGCAGCTGCCGATCTCCACTAAAAAATCAGACATAGTTGTTATCGTGGACACTGCCTTTATAGACGCTGTTTATTTATTTATTTATTACGTCCAGTGGACGCGCATCATACAACAGGCCAGAAAGCGGAATTTATGGAACGTTGTAGAGAAAGAAAACCTGCTATTTCACAGTAATTGATCCTCAAAACTGATAGCTCATTGCACCATAAACTGTCACAAGGTCAGTGCAGTTGGCTCATGATTGGACATGATTAGAACTGAAAACTAATCTATAGCAGTGTCTGCTTCTGGACCCATGTTCCCTCACATTGAAGCTGAGACTAGAGTGCGCAAATATACAGGTGGCCGCATCAGCCGGCTATGATGCCGTTGGTCCTAAATGACGTCATCGGGGCTTGCCGGAACTTCGGAACACGAGTATACTGACTACCTTCGTGGGACCGGCAAGCTGGACACGAGTATAGGCCACTGTAGAAAAATAAAAGCCCAGCGAGAAATCCAAAGCTCCCGAGAAGCTCCCAACTGCCATGACGCCCTTCGTGAAATACAGGGGCCCTAAGTGATAAAGCACTGACCGAATGAGGCAGCATTGGGATCAGGGATGAGCGGAAATTTTTTTCTGAACTTCGGGAATTGGAAATCGGAAGGACCTTTTCAATTTCGGAAATCGGAAATCGGAACGCCAAAAACCATCGGAAATCGGAATGCGGAAATCGGAAATACATTCAGTGAAATTCTTAACGCTCCCCCTGGTGACTGCGTGTACCAAAAAAAACTTGAACTTATCCTTCTTTACTGAAAGTTTTCATGCAAACACAAATTAACTCTGGCTTTGTGAAAAGTGAAAACGGATCTCGAATCCGAATTCAGCGCCTAAAATAACCCTCTGGGAATTTGGCCAGGGAGAGCGTAAAAATTTTTTATCTCGTGAATATTTCCGATTTCTTCCGCATTTTCAGGCTTATTTTCGGAAATCGGAAATCGGAAGGCCAAAAACCATCGGAAATCGGAATTCGGAAATCGGAATTCCGCTCATCCCTGATTGGGATAAGTAGCTATCAGGGTACAGAAAGAGACATGTGTCTCATATCTCGGCCGTGAGATAAGTGGAAGCAGCCTTGACAGTACAACGCCCCAGTGCAAGCTGACTAAAGCTAGTCAGAAGAACACGTATTGCGACATGAGTTCATACGATATGGATATCAGGAAGCAAAAAAAAAGACGACGACGCGTAAACATCCTCATCACTGGATCTCAGACGAGGCCACATCTTTTCAAAGCTGGGCTTCTCGATCTCGCTCACCGTTTACCATTCTCAAGCCAAACAACACAAACGCATGAACGAACTGAAATTTATACTCTTCCGCAGCTTTTTACTATTTTTCTTTTTAAATTCTTCAAAAATGCTTCAAAAAACTGCACGCGGAAAGAAAATTCAGTTTTGTTGATTGACCACTTGAAGCAGATATACCCTCTATAAAACTTCGTAATTCACATCATTCGAGGCGCGAGCGGCGCCTGACGCCTGGGCCTCCGTCTGCCCTCCGTTATCTCACTGTCTCTGACCTCCGCTCTGCACCAGCACGCGTAGGAACCATGTGAATTTTGCCTTTTTATAGCCTGTAACTTTTTCAACTTACTCTTGAACACATTACCATTCTATGCTCCCAGGACTTCACGTGGCAAACAATCTAACCATCTTGCAGCTCTACAGAAAAACGAGTTGTGCAGTAATGAGAAACTTCTGCGAATTCTTTCATAATGTAGTCTGTCGAACTCTATGGTAGGATTCGAAGAGGGCTGTTTACTATTCAGCAAAATGACGTTTACGAAGATCTGGAGCGAATTTGCAAAGCTTCAGCAAGCTACTCGAACTGGCACACTACGCGGGGCAACACGCCAGTTATGCCGAGTTCAGTAAAATCCTCAAAACTGATGCATACCCTTGTTATAGAAGCAATCTGTTGTTGTTATTGTTAGTTCTTCTCAATTAACTCTTCCTGACATGAGCTGAGTCTCAGTCTCACATTTCCAACTCAAGGACACAACGCCACCATGATTTTTGGTGACATTCCTAAATTACTAGCGTGATTCCAACGGGAGTCGGTTCATGTGTCAGCTACATATCGGTTGGGGTTTCGCACGACTTCTGTCTCACACAACAATTTTCAAATTGAAGACATTTTTTTGTCCTTTTGTTAATGAAGAACAAAATGTGGAACATTTCATTGGCAAAGGATAACACTTGCTGTATTGAGCAAAACATAATAGATATTCCAATCGATATGTACATCACGTGTTTGGAAGAGACCACCATTCAGTCATCATCAAACGGGATCGCTTAGTAATTCGGACCACCATACGACGAGTACGCGCCGACTCCACCGGTCTGGAATAATCAAAATTAAAGGCAAAGGAGTATTATCCTCAACGAGCATTATTTAAAACATTTTCGGTGGTCGGGCTCAAACATCCATCGTTACGCGGTACCACGAAATATCGATTACAGTACTGGAATTTTTGGTCCCTGTTGGCGGCATAATTTTCGTTGGCACAAGTTCGGTTAACATCTGCTATAGCATATGGTTTCCGTTTTCGATTTAGTCTGACGCATGGACCAGGCGGCTGGCCGTGCGGGGTTGGCGGCCTCACTGGAGAATGGGGTTTCGATTCGCGCGGGGTGATCCACCGTCTCAGCCCCGTCTATTCATCAGACTAAAATTATTACGCAAACTTTACATGCCCCGGGTCTCTTTCAATGCAAACTACGCCGGGAAGAGTGATTCAAAAGCGCTAGATGTATGAACCTGGCCCAATGACAAAGGTTGCCAGCGCTGCACACCTACCTGTGAAGGCGCATAACCGTTGTACTCGGAGGCCTGTCGCAACTCTTTTCGTTGTTTGTTTTTCGATCGCTGGTAGCAGATAATCATCAAAACTGTGCCGACCACGAACACAAGCAGCACAAATGCGAGGAGCACGTATACACCGGCCATCCTGAAATGCTTTTTTGCTACAATCCTGCTTGGAAATCTGGCTGAAAGCTCACCAGTGCTGATCTTTTGGGCAGCAGCCATGCTCGCAACAACCCTGATCACGTTCGCATCTGAAGGAATCAAAACTGGTTAAATCATCAAAAGAAAACTTCAGCTGCTAGAAACTTTATGATGAACATCTTCTACCAAGTTCAGGTAAAAAGCTGTGAGTTGCTGGCAAAAACAAGTCTCATAGTCAGTAGATAAAAATATTCTCATTGCTAACATAGATACCATTATAAACAGTAAGGAATGAAAAAATGTTTCTATACTCTCAAATGTGGAAATGTGTAGGAAATGAGAATTAAATCTGGACACAAGAAAACAATTGTGACCTGAACCTACACAAGTGTCACGGTGTTGTTGTTGACCCGCTTCGCTTGGTAGACACATCGAATGAAGCTCGAAAATCCGCCTGAGAATTTTTGCAAGGATTTAAACTGCATCCACCAAAATACATACCTCAGGAGAAATGTGATTTCAGACTAATTTTTTTTCAAAATTGAGCAAACTGTCAGCGTTACCTTCCAATTCCTGCCTCAGAAACGTGCCTATTGTGCCATGCTGATACACCTAGAAAGACGAAACGTGAAACTAAGATAATTAACATCTTAGTAGACCTCCATCAAACCTACCTCATCAGGCCCAGCTCCGGCTACCGAACCAGCAGCCTGCTGTTGTTGTATCTGCTGAGCTGAAGTCATATCAGCAGCGGCGTTCTGCCTAGAAAACTGAACATCTATCGAAAAATTATTCGTTGAAGCTAACAAGCTGAATCGGAGAAACCAAAAGACACCGATCACGTATAAATGGTAATATGTGTACAAGATCCTGTTGGGTTACACTTAGAGAATGCCCATCACAGAATTTGAATTTTTATCAATGTTAAATGTGTTTTACGGTTCCTTGAAATGAGTGACCCTGCCATCGTGTTTCGACCCATCATTAGAATGTTATCAGAGCCACTGATTTACAAGTCATCAGAAGTGCAAGTTTTGTCGGTGGATTGATTCATACAAATTATATTATCTGGCTGATCTTCTTCTGTGCCTTTCAAGGTTTATTAGACTGTGAAATGTTATTAGGGTGACGTTTCGACCCATCCCGTCGTCTTCTAGGCCTGAAATGGCATACTACATACTATACCCGATCAAACGCCTTTGCACCCTCCACCAGTTGCGAAATATCCCACGAGTACTGAGGAACGCCCATAACAACAATTCGACCAACTCGCAAAAGTTCCACCGAAGCCGAGCTCCACTCGATGGCGAGAATGACCAGGAGCAATTGGGAAATCCCGGCAGAATAGCGCCGAGAGATTCACAGACCGCAAAGTGGGATAAGTGGCAGGAACTCAATAGTAATGGCGGGGTCTCGGGCTCGAATGAAGAAAGCCTCCGAAGCCTTTCTTGGACCGATGTCGTTTTTGTAGGCCATATCTTGCAGCTGATAGTGAAGTCCATGCCTTGATGGGTTTCGTCCCTATGTTTACCGAGAGGATTTAGAAGAACTTTTCGACGTTTACTCGCCAGATGTTCTTTAGCGCGAATACATAAAGCTCTGCCTGTTTCTCCAATATACGTTTCTCCGTAGACTGAGCATTGTATCTGGAATGCGATCACAGTTGAGTAACAAATAAATAATTGAACAAGTGTGAAGAGGTTGTTTCAAGCTGAAATTATGTAGATTAAGGTGGGCGAATTTTCGTTGCTGGAACGCTTGGGCTTTGCGTATTTGGGAAGTGTTTATTCACAATCAAACGCCAGCATTTAGTGCCTCAAATGAGGTAGAATTCTCGTTTTGCTTGACCATACTACAACTTAATTGCAGCTTCTGTCTTAGAGAAAAGGTAATGAGAAGCTGCCCCTATTCATTGCAACGAAAATGGAGTAAAAAGGTGCAGAAATACCAGCGCTTAGGTCAGAATGCACACGCCTGCTTGCGATTTTACCTCCTTCATCGATATTGATATGGAACCACTCTTTATCCGATCTGAAAATTTATTCAGGATTCGGGTAAAGAGGGCTTTATCAAACAATACAATGCTTCCAAAGGTTAATCTCAAAACGAAATCTCGAAATGTGATTTTTAGATGGATGCACAGTAGCGCTGAACAGCTACAGTCTGTATTTGTATGGTGTATATCATAGCTGGAATTCCATCATAAACTTTTTTGCTCAACTCGGAATACTAGTAATCATATACGCCTGAAGCACTCCTCTCACCAAAGGTCCATCTCATACTTCAGATCTTAGAGAATTTATCTGTAAGGACTCATAAATAAGGGCGCTCAAGACGCGAGATGACATTGTCATATGCATTCCGGCAAAAGTTCGAGCGGTGCCGTAACATGTGTATATATGTACAGTCGGCATCCTTGTGATACTTGCGTTCCCCATTGAAGATTAGCACAAACTCGGTGCACCTGTGTTATAGCACATGGCACCTATAGTTGTGCCCTGGAGGAAAAGACCGAATATCAAATAGATTCGAATGACTCCCTTTTCTCAACGTCCGAATTTTTAATAGATTTGAATACCCCCTTTTAGGACGTCCGATCTTTGAATATATTCGAATGGCCTCATTTATTTGGGTCCCATTTTTGAATATATTCGAGTGATCCTTTTTTTTTGAGGTCCGAATTTGGAATTGATTCGAATGAATTCGATTCGAATATATTCGAATATTTTTTCGTATAATTTTAAAGCGACAGACTGAAAACAGGCCAGGTGAGCTGTCAGTGGATCCTGTAGTTTGAAGTGAAACTTACTGCCACTGATCGGGTGTGTGTGTGTGTGCGTGTATCATATACAAAAAACACATCTTGGGTTAATTTAAAAAAAAACATCTTTCACAATCTTGTACACATCTTCTTGAATATTATATAGTATAAATAAAAAACAATATATCAATATTAGAGTCTGAGTGCACTCATAGAATCTCTGATTCATCCGTATTGTATTCTATTAAACGCAGCATACACGCTCGTAAACGTGGTTGAGATAACTACGGAAATAGTATGGTATAGCTCAGAACACACCCCTACGCATTTTGAAGCGTAAAAAACGACCAACAATGTAGCTACACGGGTAAGAAGTTGGCCCCGCCCATTTATATGCCCGCCCCCTGTATTTGCGTCCTCCAAAAACAGGGGTGCTGGGCCATTCCCACCGTCAGTGACGTTTTTGGGTGGTAGAATAGGTAGAATAGTTAAACCACGAATGTCGCCGACGGTGGAAATGGCCCAGCACCCCCGTTTTGGAGGAGGAAGCAAATAGAGGGGGTGGGCAGATACAGGGGCGGGGCCAACTTCTCACTCGTGTAGCGTCATTGTGGGTCGTTTTTGACGCTTCAAAATGCGTAGTGGTTGTGCTCTGAGTTGTATCATTCTATTTCCGTAGTTATCTCAATCACGTTTACAAGCGTGTATGCTGCCTTTAAAGGCACAGTCCAAGCTCAGGGGCCAAATCTGAGAAAAACACATGAATGTGGAGTATACTCACCCCGTGTAACACATGTCGAGTGCGAGCTCTTGATTCCTCAAGCGAGAGCGTAAGCGTAATAAGCGAGATATAGGAGGAAGCCACTCTGCAGCGCCTACACCCGGAAGCCACTTTGGCACTCCCCTTTTACGATCTTTCGAGCTCAATACTGGCATGATGAGCGATGAACTCGGATCAGTATACCCGTTCTTCCCTTCATTCTCAGTCTCTCTCTTTATTCAGGTCGGCTGGCATACCTCGGTGGCAAATGACGGAAATTACAAGCCTCGGAAAACTCGTCCACCATGCTTCCGTAGCTTAATTTTTGAAGAATCATAACTTCGTTCCCAGATGGTCTTGTACGAGTCCAGAGACATCATTGGAATCGCAGTGGGACCGTTTTCCAGACCGTGAGGAGAACAGAAAGACGATTCTGAGGTTGGACTGTGCCTTTAAGCGTTCCTTGGCGCCCTCGTCATCATCAAGCATGTGCGAAAAACTTTGAAACCGGAAAAACCGAACAATGAAAATCTTTCGGTTTTGAAAACGAAAATATCCGAAAAAGGCGAAAAGTTTTTAGCCTTTCAAAACGTAATCTTTCCGCCATTTCATATTTTTGACTGGAAAAACAAGGCAAGGTGATCTACGTGTGTCAGATAATGACAAAATTATGCTTTATTAGAGAAACAAAAGTATTCGCAATGAACATATCAATGCGAGGGA
The DNA here is from genome assembly GCA_029168955.1 of Aplectana chamaeleonis. Taxonomy (NCBI): domain Eukaryota; kingdom Metazoa; phylum Nematoda; class Chromadorea; order Rhabditida; family Cosmocercidae; genus Aplectana; species Aplectana chamaeleonis. The sequence goes on along the minus strand of JAPDOI010001246.1, from coordinate 148,832 downwards.
TTTAAGACTTGTTGCAGATGCGAATCCTGATAGAAATTATAGCAGTGAATACCTTGCAAAATTCTCAATGCGCTATCTCCACCGTTTACGGAAGGTCCTGTGTCCCACACAGCATGAAGAGAACGCGAAAACCGTATTTTCGTGCTAAAGGAGAACCACTTTTGCGATGGATGACATCTACAAATGCAATCAAGCGTCTTTGCTCGCTTATCAGTCATATCCTGACTTCATAATTCACTCCACTTTAGCCTAGAACTCTTTCCTTTATAGAACTTCTCGATGGCTGAACAAGCTCACAATCTCAATATTTATGGCTGATTCTGCAAAGGCGTTCAAGAAAGAACTGTATAAACTCAATTTCCTCGAGGTTATTGGTCTCAGCGATGCTGAGTAACGATTTCTAGTCTGCCTGTATGATATACAACCGGATTATTGTGCCTCTGACTTGAAAATGATCTCCGAATTGTTGGCTTGTTTGATATTCAGTGATTCCTTGATAATAACTCCTCATGATACCTCTTGTCTTGCTGTTTTTCTGACCCAGTCATGTTATCTGCAAGACACCTTTTGTTTTTCGCCACTACTATGGGTTAGCACTACTTTTTCGCACAGTATAACATGTGCTGAAGTTCCCCCCCCCTCCCCGCTCCCCGTCGGACTCACGGCCCGATCTCCGTTCCATTACACCGTGATCACACATCCTCGGGTGCCTCGATTCACTCTTCTGGCTGTTACTTTTTTGCGGTGGCTCGTACTTATGTCTACCTTGCCGGTCCCACGAGGGCTGTCGGTATACTTGTGTTTCGAAGTTCCGGTAAGCCCGATGATGTCTGACTTGACTAAGGGCATCATTGCCGGCTGATGCGGGCATCTGTATATTTGCCCACTCGGCAGTCTCAGCTTTGTATGAGTCAACGTGGCTGCTGAGCCAGACACTGCCGCCTATAAACTCCACCCCCCCCTCTATGTGCTGCACTAACCTTGTGAGTGGTTTATGACAAAAAGCCACCCATATCTGATCTGCTACCGTGAGGCACCGGGGTTTTTATGCTTCGATGAATCTCATCATTTCTGTTTTCGGTTTGTGCTCTGTTTTTTATGATCCTTTGGACGTATTAATAATAAATAAATAAATTATTCTATGTCATATGCTGGTTCAATCTCGCCGAGAGTCAAGCGTTTTGCGATCAACTCAGCACCTTGCGTAAACATACCATAACGTGTACTGCGACGTTAAACTGCATTTACGGCAAAAAATATACCAAAATCGTGTAAGACAATCTCGAGAGTTCAATTGTTCGTGTCGAGAGGCGAAAAGGGGGCATGAGGCGTTTTGATGATCTCAGAACGCTTGTTTGCATTCGTTTTTTTGCCATTTCTAACTCGTTTTTTTCTCGCTGCATACGTCTGTGGGCAGAAAAGGACCGGTTGCAAGTTGCATCAGAACCGGAAATTCTAGACCAAAAAAAACCGAAAAGTTCTTTAAACTTTTTCGTTTTTTTTTCGATATTGATTTTTTCCGCCAAAAAGAGCTAAAAACGAAAAAATTGAAAAAATGAAAAACGCACACCCCTAGTCGGACGATGGCGGTGAATCGTTCTCGTTCTCTTTCACATTGGCTACCAGGCGACTTCCGTAGTGGCTGAGCTCCCTCTGTGACCATTGTCATCTACCGTACACCATAAATAGCGGCGACAGGACAAATCTATTCGAAACCATTCGAAATTATGACTATTCGAATGAACATTCGGATAGAAGGCTTCGATTATTGAATAGATTCGAATACCCCCTTTTTTAGGAGGTCCGACTATTGATTAGATTCGGATGCCCCCCTTTTTTGAGGTCCGATTTTTTAATAGTATTGGAATAGTGCGATTTTAGAAATTCCGATAATGAATACGTATTCAAATGGCAATTATTCGAATATATCGATTCGATTCTATTCGAATGGCACAACTATAATGGCACCGAGTTTGCGCCGAACTTCAATAGGGAACGCAAAGTTTCACTAGGATCCATGGCGACTGCAGATAAATATTCGTGAAGGAGTAAACGCAAAATGTGCTTGTTAACCATAAGAAGAAGGGAAGGTAATAACGAATTCAATTAAGAAAAAGTATTTAACTAAAATGCATAGGACAAATGACGGAATAAAGGGAAAATTAGCTGCCGAGGCGTGCTTAATTGGTCAGCGTACGAGCACGGAGCCACTTTTCGAAAATACGCACCCAAAAAAACCAGATCACCGCGGCAAGCGAATTTTCAAATAAAGATCGATCTTTTCTTGCTTCTAAGGTATTTCGTGAGGGCAACCCTAATTTGTGGTGTAATTTCTTCTTGACCAAAGTGGCATGTGCGGGTTTCTATTCACACTAACATTCATATTCATCTGTGTAACACTAAGCAGTACTTCCGTCACTTTTGGCAATGATTTGGTTAGGGATTATCATAGACATTGAATCAATTCTACAAACGCACAAATCCCACAAGAAATTCCCCATGTTTGGTCTGGTGCCGCAGGGTTTCTTTCCGCGCAGCTGTTATGTTTGCGTTGGGTGCGTCACCCTCATCGATCCCACTAAAGGAGAAACCATTATCACATTCCCGAAGTGGGTGCATTAATTCGAATATGTAAAAACTGAAGTGAGAAAAAGAGCTTAGAGCCCTTCAGTATTAGAGAGCTCACGGAAAGTACGTCGGATTCGATCGTGCGTTCGACGGAAGTGTCTCCCATCGGCTCATAGCGAACCTGGAAAGGAACAAGTTTGATATTTCAAAACCGTTAGAAGACGCAAAACAAATATTAGCAGAAACTTGTGCAAATTGTACAGATATGATTACTACCAAACAGTGACGTAATAGATGACTTCGAACTGGGCCAGGCCAGCGCAAGCTGGGTAGGTGTGCACGTTTCACTGGGTAAATATCAGGCTGAAGAACCCTCTCCACCTCAGGTATGAATCCTGACTACTCAGACGTTGTTTTCTGTCATGACCAGGTTTCTTGAGACCTCCTCTTGAGTACATAAAGTGAATTCTCAAAGGATGTCTGCCTACTGTAGAATTGTTTGCTCAAGTATAAGTTGAGCAAAGTCAATATCTTTACGGAGGATTTTGGCTCGAAATCGCTCCCCCATTAGTCAAAAGCGAAAATGTACATAGTGTTTGCAGAAAAACAACTTTTCCTGTTCACTACGCATGAAATAGCTGAAAATTCCATGACTTGTGATAAAATTTCAAACACTATTCGAGGAGAAGTTCTTACCCTGATATCAAGATGCTAAGAAAATATGGCAAACAATCGAATAACAGAACCGGATTAGGCAGAGTTTTATTTGATTGATAGCGAGATTTTCAAACGTAAAACAGGAAACAGAAGAAAATAAGGGAATTCCGGAAATTGCATTCGCGTACGCGTCTTAAAGGCGTCGTACACGATGAAAACCGAATTTCAGCTTTTGCGTTCAGTCGGATTAGTGGATCGTGACAGTGCCACTTAGAAAAATTGGAGTTTTAAAATCGCTTCTGAATGAAAATTTGCTTACCTAAAGCGGCTACCTGATTTTGGGGGGCCGGCCTCGGGGTCAATCCGTTGTTACAAGGAAAAAACTCCTTGGTTGCTGCTGGCGGGCGGGGCCCTCCTAAACAGGCAGCAGTGACAGTTTATCCACACCGTTCACCGCGCTGAATTCTCAAGAAGTTGGCACGTTGAAACATGAAGAAACTTGTAATACATCTCCACTGGCAAAACAAAGTGGTGGTACACGTATGGATAAACGGTCGCTGCTGAATGTTTAGGTTTCCTCCTGGCGGGCGTGCCTTCGCGCGTTGTAGGGTGCAATGCGCACGCCAGTCGATTTCACGTTCGGCATCGGTCGAAAGCAGCCGACAGCAATGGATGCGGAGGGATGGTAACCCTTTTTAATTTCGTTCAAGAAAAAATGATCGCTCGTTTGAATGGCGTCCTTGGTGAACTGCTTCCAACGCTGCGCCAAGGAAAGAATCGTAAAACTGTTTCTTGCGTTCTCCGCGCAACCATCCCAAGCTGATGCCGTCGGCGCGAACTTCTTATTTCTTTTAAACTTTCTTGGAGAGAGCTTTTCTTGAAAAGTTGACGTTTTTGAGGGGACCTTTGACAACTTTTAGTCACTATAGGGATATAACAACATGAAAACGTCAAAAACCTAAGTATGGTTTTCATCGTGTACGATGTCAATAAGGAAAAAGCCAGAACTTTCAGAAGCAACATACCATCGAAACTTCCAGAAGCCCACTGCAAGGTAAAAAGGCACCATTGGTTGAGCTCAATGAGCTTTTCCAGGTTGTTCAATAAGTTTTGTCGTTCGAGAAGAGAGTGCGTTGCTACTAGCCCAAAAATTTTTCATTTCGTTGGTACACTCTTCATGTGGACGTATGTGAATTTTCATTTCAATCTGTCAACTCATTCTTTGTTTACAAGCCATTTAGTGTCGCCGTGTCACAGCAGTGGAAAAAATTGAATATATGTAGTGCAGTGTTAAAAATTCTTATTTTTGGAAGGTGTAGCCGCAAAAGAAATTCACGAACGAATGTTTAAAGTGTACAATGATTGTTCACCTACAATTAGAACAGTAGAACGATGGGTTGCTGAATTCAGACGTGGTCGTACAAGCCTTGAAGACGATCCACGTAAAGGACATCCAAAAAGCGCATCAACACCAGAAATCATAGCCAAAATACAGGATATGATATGGAAGATCGTCAAATGACTGAGAGAGATTTAGTAAAGGCTCTACACATCTCATTAGGCAATGTGAGCCATATTTTCAATTGAAGGTTTTGGGTTTTAGAAAGCTGTGTGCTCAATGAGTGCCGCATTCGCTAACGATGGAACCAAAACACATTCGAATGCGACTTTCTCAGCAACATTTGGAGCCTTTTAAAAAGGATAAAGTGGATTTTGTGCGTCGTTTCATCACTATTTATGAGACTTGGGTTTATCACCATGATCCTGAATCACAACAAGAGGCTATCCTATTCGATGCCTGCAGGGTAGTGTCTATCCAGAGTTCCTCCACGAGCTATGCCATTGCATCAACCCCGCGTCGGTGTCTCAACCAGGACGCGACGGCTCCCAAACCCGTTCTGGAATTACCTCAACGCTATCTCAACGGTCCTAATTCGGGCCGCAACGGTGCCTGAATCTGGCTGCATCCCCCCCAGAGAAAGCCCCGCCTAGGTCCGGACAAGGGCTTAACCTTCGCCGAGGTCTGCAGTGAGGAACCACCCTCACTGCGGACAGCGGCGAAAACCGCCCCACTCCCAGCCCTTGGGATCCCTATCCCCCAGCGATCAAAAATATGCTGGCCTCCGGAGAGGGACTCGAAGTCACCTCCCAGGGCCCGCGTCAGAATGCCGAATGAGGACTCGAGTGAGATGAGGCACCTTTTATACCGGCTTTGCATGTGATAAACACATCAGAACGCGATCATTCGCTTTACCATTTTTTATGTCTGCCACTGTAGCGGTGGCGTAGCGGTGATATCCCGAAGCCGGCGCGAAGCTGTTGCGAGACCCAAGCTTCGCTATCGCGGTACCGTTAATGATTGCGGTGCCGTTGCTGTACTGTTACGAAATAGAATGAATCTTCCACGTTTTCGGAGCCGTCGCTACAGTGTCGCAGCACGGGCTCGGATCACTGTGCCGTTGCTAAATCGGCCCGGCACGGTCTCGGGTTGCGGTGCCGTCCCGCCACGGTCAATGCAAATTTTCTCAGAGTAAAGAGTGGTGTGAACCTAGTTGTTCGGCTTCGAAACGATTTCGTGACCGGAAATAGGCCAAGAAGGTTATGGCACCAGTTTTTTGGGATTGTTTGTGAATTACTTGAAAACTGGTAGAACAGTTATTTCTGAACATTATTGGAACCTTTTAGACCAGCTGAAGAAAAAAATTCGTGAAAAAGACTTGGTTCGCAGGAGAAAAATAATCTTTCTCATCAGGACAGTGCACCGGGTCACAAGAGCATTTTGACAATGGCTAAAATCCATGAATTAAAGTTCGAATTGTTGGAGCATCCACCGTATTCAACAGATTTGGCCCCCAACGACTTCCATTTGTTTCCAGAACTCAAAAAACAATTATGCGTGGCAAGCGTTTTTCACGAAATGAAGAGGCCATAACAGCTGTTGAAGCGTATTTTGCAGACCTTCCGGATTCTCACTTCAGGGATGGGATCCACAGGCTTATTATTGATATCTCAATCAATCCAATCTTGGAAGGCAGCCAACGGTTTTGTAAAGTTAAGAGATTGCTGGAATCCCACCACCGCTTCTACTGTACGTAGACATATTAGGAGTGTTAACCAATAAAAAAACGTATTCTGGTTTTCCATGTTTTCGAGTAACCAAACGATTATAGGTGAAAGTTTCCACAAAATTCTTGTAAATCGGAGAGAACACTGTCGAAAGAAACCCCTAAAATATTTAGTCACGTCTGTTTGATGCGTTTCGTGGACTACGGATTCTGAACAATGCAGACAATAGAAATGGCTTTTTTGCTTTGAAATTCTTAGCCAGCGACCTTGTTTTCTGTTTCTCATACCGAAAACTCTTTGAGAAATGAGATGGGTAAATGCACAAGCTTGGACGTTAGAATCTTCCATATGATAATGAGTATCCAATAATTCGGCAACTGTTACTGTGCTAAAACAAAAGGCGGACAACTGTTATATGACGTGGGCGGGGTGACATAATGGGTCGGCTGGTCCACGGGATTTTCACCCACTTCCTAGCCATTTTTCGTCCTAATTTCGTCCTTACTCTTCTTGAAGAGACCCAATGCTTACGTTTACGAGGAAAAAACGGGTAACTTTGAACACTGTCTTTAATTGCTCACAGGCTCTCACTCCTTTAACATGTATTTCCCACTGTAGAATGTTACATACAAACTTTGAACTTGAATTTGAAAAAAAAATTGTAGGAGTCAACTAGATGCTTCAGAAGCGAACCAAAAGAAGTGAAAAGTTCAAACACTGCGCTAAGGTCATAATAAACTTATTCAAGAGGTTCCTGATAGACCGCGAATGCACCTTGTACGGAAAACACTGAAGGTATGATTTAAACGCAGGAGGCTTTATATACGTATACTGGCAAATGAATGTGACGTGAACGTGACGCGTTGTTGCCAGGGGACCTGGAGGTAGAGGCAGCAGGCACAAGTGCTCCATCATCGACAAATTCCGGTCCAACCGACCGGTCCCCGGCCTCGGCTGCGTGCCGGCGTTTTTCGTTGAACACTCGTTCCGTGGCATAATCTGCTTTTCCAATCCCACACCCGGTTGGAAATGCTCCGAATACACTAATTATTTTGGTGCAACCTAGTTGAAAAAGCTGGATTCATTCTAATTCGGATTCCTTGACAAACATCCAGCGCCAGTGCAGGCAAAATGGTGTTGTGATTATGACACAGGTGGCTGGAGTGATAAAAGAGGGCAAAATTTTCTCTTATGCATACCTTCGTGCATTTTAACTTTAATCGAGTAGTATTACTTTAACTGAATTTGAGAGCATTTTAATCGTGTGTTGTGGAAACTTACTAGTATCCATACAATGGACACTCTGCGATAATTTTCGACCAAAAAAATTAAATAAATATTGTCTTTTTATGAAGCCTGGAATCAATTTGTTTTTCGAGTGACAATTTTCGAAGTTTCCACAAATTTCTGGATGATTGATTTTTAAGACATTTTTAGAACTATCCAAATCTCTCTCCTGGTCGATTTCAATGAGAATTGGAAGATTTATACTGAAATTCTAACAAATCTTGGAATCTCCCATAACTTTTTGGTTAGTCAATGCCTGAAAGTGGTGCTATGAATGTCAGCGAATATTCAGAAAAAACGATTTTTTGAATCTTCAATCAGAACAAATATTACAAAAGCCATTAAAAAATTTAAATGAGTCGATGATTTGAGAACAGATCGGTAAGAATTCCTGGTCGGATCGAATATTAAACAGCGGATATTTTAGCTTCCCAAATGACCCAAATATTCGAGAAACCAACCAGTCTTCAATCGCGAATGGAGCAATTATCGAAAAATCGAAACATTGATGTTTTAGAATCAATCTAGTATTTGGACGGAAAAGAAACTTTTTTGAATTTCAGAGAAGTGAAAGTTTTGAGAGTCTGTCGAATCTTACTTACTCTATTGGGCTGATGCAAAAGTTTACGGACTTTTAACGACTTCGAATAAAAAAAAACATTTATTTCAAAAACAAACAAGGCTCACCCAACAGAATAATTTCCATCACATTCAGACACCGTCCATACGTGGCGAGAGCGGGAGCTCCCGCTGCTGTGCGCCTCTCGACGCTCCTCAACGCCGGAGCCGCCCGTGCCCTCAAACTACCACAATCAAACACACTTATTCTTCATTTCCGCACTGCCGTTCAGTCCGCAAAGTGCGCTTGATTGCGAAATCGTGCTGCGGCGCGGTTGCGAGTATCCTCAGACAGGGATGTGGGATCACCCGGGCGGTGGGATCACCCGGGCACCAAAGGCCAAAAGCGCCCGGGTGATCCCTCATCCTTGTCTGAGGATGTTCACAACCGCGCCGCAGCAAGATTGCGCAATCAGGGTGCACTTTGCGGACTGAACGGCAGTGCGGAGGTGAACTGTACCTCGTGTTGATACGACTGAAAACCTCTGACCGGGCGATCAATCACTAGAAACGGCGCAACTGCTGATCATTTTCTTAGGTTTGCGAATTCTGTGGTGGGATTATGGGGTACAAGGGCATTAGTTTTGCTACAGGTTTGATACCACCTGCTTTAGATATGGAGCAGTGAGCTTGAAACTTGCTACTTGCTTCGTGGTGCTGGCGTAAGCGCGCGAGAGATAGCGGGGGAGGGCGCGCGAGAAGAAGCGCCTATGAGCGGCTAGCGAACCGTGAGTTCGCGACGCGTAGAACTCTGGCTGTTTCGAGTCCAAGTATTTTTCTAAGGCCATTTTTACTTCGTCACTGTTTTCCATCCAGGAAGTGCAGCATCGAGCGGAACAGATGGTAGTCGGAAGGGGCAAGATCTGGGCTTTATGGAGGGTGAGGAAGAACTTCGCTGCCCAGGTTAAAGGCATCGTACGCGCTGAAATCCACTTTCCATTTTTTATGCTCAATCCCTTCCTCGGGCCCCTGTGAGAACGTACAACGAGCTTGGCTGCTCGAGAACGTACCATTGTGAGCATAAAGGAAGTGGAAAGTAAGGAATTCCGTCCAAAGGGGCCGGCCCTTCCATCATTCATTTGGCACTTTCGCAATATTTGAGCTGAACGTCGTGTCGCTAAGTACAGGGCATGCCACTGTACGCTGACGCACCGTCGGACGAAAGTGGCATTATCGACTGGAAATTTCTCGTCACACAACGAGCGATTGCTTCCAACGCTGCGCCAATGGACGAATTGTAGAACTGTTCCTTGCGCCCTCCGCGTAACTATCCCGAGTCGATGCCAGCGCGAAGTTCAAATGATTTTCAGCAGTTTTTTTAAAACGTTTTTCTTGAAAAGGTAACGTTTTTGAGCAGGCTTTTCGTTACTTTTAGTCACTATAGGGGGCTAACAACTCAAAAACGCTTAAAAACGAAACATGGTTTTCAGCGCGTACGATGCCTTTAAGCAGTTTCTGTTGAACACTATTCGCCTTCTTCACGACAATGCTCGGCCACATGTATCACGGATATCCGAGTTATCCGAGACACATGTGGTCGAGCATTGTCGTGAAGAAGGCGAACAGTGTTCCACAGAAGCTGCTGACCTGGGATGGGAAGTTCTCCCTCACCCTCCATGTAGCCCAGATCTTGCTTCTTCCGACCACTCTTTGTTCCGCTCGATGCTGCAATTCCTGGATGAAAAACAATTCACTAACGATGACGATGTTAAAATGGCTTTAGAAGAGTACTTCTACTCGACACAGCCAGAGCTCTACGCGTCGGGAATTCATGATCAGCCCATTCGGTGGCGAAGCATCCTTGAATGTGATGAAAATTATTTTGTTGGGTGAGCCTTCTTTATTTTTAAAATAAATGTTTTTCTGAATTCTGAGTCGTGAAAAGTCCGGAAACTTTTGCATCAACCTAATAAAATCAACCCTACATTCAGAGAGCTACTCTTCCGTTATTCTGAATTAGCCGAACAATTCGAAAAATTGAAATGTTCAAATGTACAGTTTCATCCACTTCCTAATGAATCGATAATTCAAAAAACTGAATACATCAAGCTCCCGAGTAAACCTAGAGTTCGAAAAACGGTGACTCGATATATGAAAAAAAATTGAAAACCTAACAAAGTCATTTTTTGAGTAAATGAAGTATTCAAAAACCCAATACAAATTTTGATTAGCCGAAAAATTCTAATTACTGAGAAGGCGAATAATCCCAGTTCTCCAGTTAATGGATAGATCAGAAATCTGGAGATCCAAATTCCTAAACGACTAAGAGTTTGAAAAAAAAATTTTTTTCTGGAATTTTGGTGTAAAAATCGGAATCCGAGAAAAGTTAGGTCTTGAAGAATGGGAATTTCCGACAAGAAGAAAAATTCTTCTCTGGAAAGATCGAAATTGAATAGTTTTCATCATTTGGAAGAACCGATTAACTGAGAAAACGAACACCCCAACTTTGAAAAACGAATCGAATATTTGAGAAAAAAAGCGAACATTTCGAGTTCAAAGTGATGCTATGAAAAAGAAGCAAATATTCAGAGAAACCGAATCTCTGAATCTGCAATGAGACCAAATATTCGACAAGTCGAGAAATTTTAAATGAGTCGATGATTCGAGAACAGATCAGTAAAGTTACTGGACTTCTTGAATACTTGAAAGCGCATATTTTAGATTTCCGAATTTGTCAAATATTCGAGAAACTTACCAGTCTTCAATCGCGAATGGTGAGATTTTCGAAAAATCTTAACAGTGAATATGGTATTCGGAACAAGGAATTTTTTTTTCCGAAAAATGAAATGTTTAAGGGTCTGCCGAATCCTATCCTTCAATCAACCCCATATTCAGGGAGCAAATCTTTCGATATTCTGAGTGAAGCAAACAATTCGAATAGTTGAAATGTTTCAATTTCTAGTTCCATCGACTTCCAAATAAACAGATTTTTCTAAAAACTGAATTTACAAGCTCCCGAATGAACCGGATGTACGAAAAACGAACTCGATTTAATGGAGAGAAAAAGAAATTTTGAAAACTCAACAAAAGTGTTTTTTGAATGAATGAAATGATCAAAAACCCAATATTTTGATTAACCGAAATTTTTTAATTACCGAGAAGGCGAAAAAGCCTAGTTTCAAATCAATAGATCATTCAGAAATCTGATCTTACGAATTCCCGAATGAGGAGAAGATTCAAAAAATATTTTTTCCGGATTTTCGGTGTAAAATACTGGAATCAAAAAAAGTTCTTGAAGATTGGGGATTTCCGTCAAGAAGAAAAGATATTCATCGAACGGATCGAAATTTTAATAATTAATATCCTTCGAAAAAACCGATAAACTGAGAAAATTAACCTAAATTTAAATTTCCGAGTTAATCGATTATCGAAAAAAAAAACGATTTCGAGGTCATCAGTGAATAAAGTGTTCAAAACTTTGGTCACCGGATGAACCGAGAATTCGGAAATTTCAAAGTCTATTACGACTGATGAACTGAAAAAAAAACTATAATATTTTTCTATTTTCTGAAGAAATCAAGCAATCGTAAAACGAAAATTTGGTTATTTGAAAAAAAAAACAAATGAGTCGAGAAATCAAATGTTAAGAGATTTTGATTCCAATTACTGAAATAAAAAATCTAGAAACTGGATAGTTTCATCTCCCGAATAATTGAGTAATTTGAAGAAACGAGCTGCCCCAGTTTCCAAGCGAATCTATTACCCAAACAGATTTTTTCCAAAAAAAAATCAGATTCTCTGAAAAACCCAAGTGAAAAAATTCTAGTGAGCTCAGTGCTCGATGGTAAGGCCTATTTTGGTATTTCGAATTAACCAAAACTGGAAAGAAGAGAAAATAATTTTTTTGTAATTTATTTTTAAAGTTATTCAATTATGAATAGAGTAATTATTCAATTCGGTCCCAAATTCTCTGCACTTATTAGGCACATAATTTATCTAGAGTGTATCATAGTTAATTATTCGAGAGAATCCCTAAAGGAAGGACTTAATCAAACCGGACATTGCCTTCTGAGAACAGCATGTCTACATAGCTGACGACATTGTATACTTGCACTGGGTCTTTATCTCCGATATGTATTCGGCGACTGCTGGAAAGCAGCTTAATTTTCAGCAGAAGATCAAATGGCACGCGTAAGTGCCACAAGAAGGTAGTTTTGGAAAAAAATCTTACTTTTTTTCCAAGCGAGATGTGAACGATTTCTCAACTGCGAGAGGCGCTCTGGAACCTGGAAAGGTCAGTTATAGATTCTGAACCAAGTCCCATCTATTTCAAAGCCAAATTTACTCCGTTCCTTTTCGTGCGGGTGAGGAGCGTGTTGTGAGATCTCGAAAAGAAAATAAGTGGAAGGAGACGCAGCATATGCGCACACACGCGATCATCGGAAATAGATTTCACACCGAAATATAGGATATGTACATGAGAAAGGGTGAAAAAAAAACCATCGCGACGAATATAGCAAACGTAATCAATAATATTAGAGTCAGAGTTGACGATGAAAACGTTTCTCTTTTCTGAGTTTTTTTTTCTAAGGTGCTCTTGCAAAGTAGCCTAAGCTCTAATCCCTACTTGCAAAGGAAACCATTTAAGCGTTTTGCGAGTTCTGAAAAATTAAGTACGCAACGACAATGTCCATGCTACGACTACTAAGTAGTCTACGACTAGTAAGTATAAACAGAGGCTGAACACGTCCTAAACCTGTACCTGGAAGAGTTATACGCTTGAAACAATGGGCCGAAGTAGTAAAATGGCGTTCTCTTTAGTGTAACCTCTCGTGAAAGTTCAAAACACATGAAACAGACCTCATATTCGTGTTATGAAGAAATTTTAGGAGTAATAGGTGAAGTTATTAGTGAGAAATAAAAGTGTGGAAAACCCTCGGCGACCAGCGTGGCCCTGCCACTTCTATCCGGAGCTTAATTAAGCGCCATGCAAGCAGTAGTCATGGTGCAGTGGTGATGGGTCCAGGCTTACAGGAGGGATAGTACTAGGATTCTAATCCAGTCCACGATAAGAATTTTGCATTTTGTGAGAAGTACACATTTGGCCTTCAGATCGCATCCCATACTTTACTTAAACACTTTTCAGCGCAACATAATTTTTTGGTTAGGGACATACACATATCAAACATGAGGTTGAAGATTGTTCAGAGGCATGTTTATAATGAAAACCCATTTTCAAGTTTTCGATGTTTTTGAGTAGGCAAGTCCTCTAAACAGGGGTTAATATTGAAAAGTTCCCACACAACACTCACTGTTTGAAGGCACTTCTCCAAAAATTTTCATGCCTGTTTATGCGTTTCGGGAGGCTGCAGACATTGCTATGAACCTTACGCCAGGTAAATGAATTCGCGCTTCAAAATCCTTACGTAAATGATTTGGTTTCTGTTTCGGGTAGCGAAAAATCTGTAAAAAGTAAGAGGGGCCAATGAACGCGCTGGAATGCTATACCCTTTCGAAAATTCGGTGCCATTTCCTCCGGTGAAACGAACTTACGACAACTGTCACAGGGTGTTGGCGGGTGGGCCCAATGGGTTTGCTGGCCCACGAGATTTTGACCGACTTCCCCGCGGCTTTTTGTCGCTTTTCTGTTCTTACTCATCTCAGAGGGACCCAAAGCTTACGTTCTCGCCAAAAAACGGGCACCTTTTTCATCGTGACCACTGCTTTTAAGAGAAAAAAGGAGGAAAGAAGGACAAAAAATGGTAACGGAATCCGCCAAAACCGCGTGGGTAAATCCGCCTACTACGTGGAAGAGTTGACAACAGTTGCCGACGTATCGAATCTCCATATCAAATGTTCTAGCATCTTAAAATGAGCACTGGAACCTACTTGTTAAGGAAATGTCACTAAAAGAGGCACAAAACAAGGTAACTTTCCAGACAGGGAGAAACCATTCTAGCGTAGTCCGAGTTGATCACTGCCCAAACCTATATCTCAAACAGTAACAAACCTATGTACATTACCGAGCAAGTTTCTTGCAAAGAAAGCGTTTTGCGACGTTTTTTGCGCTCACGAAGCGCTGCAACGCCATAACTTGTTTCAAAGTGGTCCAATTTCAATTCTGAAGTCATTTTTAGATTGTTTCCATTTAGTTCTATACGATAGTGATACAAAATTGAAAATCCAACTCCAGAAGTTTATCGAAAAATGAATGTATGTACCACAAAATCCCTCATTATGAACTGATCAGATGGTCATGATAGCAGAAATCTGTTCAGTTCTGGCCTGCGGTCGATGTGAGTCTTAGAAGGAAATACACATTTTTGAACGGAATACCGGAGTTACAAGGGCTTTCTACTCATACCATTGCATTCGCTTCGCTTAGAGGAACACGAAAACTTCCTGAAAAACTCATTTCGTCAATTCTGAAAGGAGGTATGGCGATGCGGCGCTTTGCGAGCTCGAAAAACGATGCAAAACATGGTTTTTTGCAAAAAAAACATGCGCGGTACTGTAAAGCGGTGAGTGGTCCATAAAAATTAAAAATGCTTCCCTTCACCCGAACTTGGTCTTTTGCAAGGAGTTATTTTAGGGTGCTGTACACGAGTGAGAGATTCGGTCTAGGATTTGCGGGCGACTACGATAGTTAACGGTTGGAATATTTCCATTTTTCTGCTTTTTCATAGTCGTCCGAAAAATCAAAAACGAAGAAAGTAATTTTACTGAGTTACTAGAAGAAATTTAAGATTTCCTACTGAAAAACACATCGCGAATTACATACGCTCTATTTCGGAATGAGATTAATATCCGTCGCACGCGTATGAGCGCCGGCGTGTGCTTCGCCTCCTTCTCGCTGTTTCTTCCCTCGCTCCGCACAAGCACGCAAAGGAACAAAATAAATTTGACTCCGAAATAGAGGATGGATGTTGAGCATACGAAACTTCGCGTATGTTTTGTTTAGAATACATGCGCTTTCTTGCGTTTTCAGCGCCTTTTTTAGTGAATCGCTTCATTTTCGGTTTGTTTGGAATCCTAAAACAGATTTAGGCTTCTGGGGGTGAGAGATTTACTCAACGGTAAATCGATTGCTAGGGTTTAGGCTCAAGCAAAAAAGTTTTAGATTGCATTTTCAGGTCGTTATACAGCACACTATTGTTGTGCAAGCTTAGAAAAATTGTCCAAAAAACGAGAATTGAGAGAAAATCGTTCAAAAAAAAATTTCGAGCGAACAAATTTCTAAGCTAATAGAAATCTCAGCTTTTATCGGAATTCGTTAAACATTTGAGATTTTTCTTTCTGAAATTCGTTCAAAATTTCGAAATTTTTGAAACTTTTAAGGGATCTCTTTTCTAAACTGGACTCGACACTCCATTTACAACGCTCTGCTAGAATCTTGGGTTTCACTAATCACTTATCTACCCTTCTTTCAGAACCTTTTTCTCAGGGGTCATTTGCTCCTTTTGATAGAATCCTGCGTGCGGTGCTGCAATTCAATCCATGAACCAAGCGTTGAAGTATTCATTCCCCACTTTCTCTTCACTGCAAGGAACTTTCCCTTACCGAGGCCTTCTACTTCTCACTCAACGTAAGGTCCAAGGTTCTGCGACCACCCTTCCAGAAAGAGCCTGTGCATAATCCAGGAGACGGGTCAATCGGCTTGTTGCTCACGATTGGAGCAGCGTTATCGGTTGAGCAAACAAACTGCTCTCATGCGGGAGCACGAGCTGCCCTCAGCAGCTGACTGAGAACAGGCGGGGGAGGACTGACCAGCCATCTACTAGGCGCAAAGGGTTAGATTGGGTAAGTTAGAGGTCATCACTTGTTGTTAAACACTACGCTTGTCAGCATAGGAATCCTCAGATGCTACTCCTATCCTAAGACAGTCATAGTGCAACCTCTTGCAGTAGATGGAATCTGCCTATCGAAGGCGTCATCAGGTGATGATAACCAATGTGCTGCTGCGGCATGCATGAACGCTGCCAAGAAGATCAGGGGCCGCTCCGCGTTCTAGGCAGGCAGCGTCAAGCCGCGGGACGGCCCCGAAATGCATGGCGTATATTGGTGCGTCGCGAACGTGAATACACCTTCTTCAGCCTACTCTCCGCCATGCGGCATTTTTCGTCATCCCGCTCATCTCAATAATCGGACGCAACCGCGACTGGGATGACAGAAAATGCGCGCGTAGAGTTTGCAGTAGAGAGTGCATTTACGTCCGAGATACACTTATATAGGCCATGCACTTCGGGGCCGTCCCGTGGCTCGACGCTGCGCGCATGGGACGCGGAGCGGCTCTCTGACCCTTCTCGCAGCGTTCATGCATGCCGCTCCTGATATGAGTGAGGACCAGCTGAATAAGAATGGCAAATCCGGAGGCAGCCCGTGAATGCACTAAGGTTACGTTAGTGGTTCCATCGCGGCAATTTCCGACCAGTAGCTATAAGAAAAGTAACTGTGAAATACGGACGTGCGAGCGAAGTTGTGGTAAAGTATGTCCGAATGAGACTGTCCACCCACGCGATCGACGTGCGTTTCGAACGGCCGTTGCGGAAGCTTTTTTATTCCTGTAGATCGGTTATCGTGATTCTAAGATCTATAGTGAATGATGTCCTAGTCAGTTGTCTGCAGTCATGGAGTGACTGCACCACAAAATTGCCTCCGCGTTGACTATTCGACACGCACGCCGACCGCGTGGACAGGCAGTCTCATTCGGACGGACTTTATGTCCTGTAAACAAGTACAATCACACAATTTTTGTTCCCCCGACGAGATTACTCTGGGATAGTGAACTCCGTCCGAATGACACTGTCTGCCCACGCGGTCGACGTGCGTACCAAGCGCCTCGAATTCGTGCCCACATTGTATTTTTTACAATTGTGTAGTACAAAGCCAACAATCAATCTGTTACAAGATGAGTCATCAAGAACGGTGAGTTATGACAATCTCAATGGGAAAATGGCGATAGAAAAAGGCAGAAAAGAAGGAAAACCCTGCAGACACCTTAACTTTCCTTTTTAGATGAGGATATTGAGTTGAACAGGCCAAACTCAGAGAAATGAAAACGACTTATTTGTAACATAAAAGGCCGAAAACAAGTTACATGTAACATATCTAAGCCGATGGAAGCTACCTGCGACTTATTTCAGGTCATTTAGGTTACATGCTACATATCGACTGGATACCACGAGCAGTGCGCCTCCGACATGTTAAATGTAAGTTAAATGGCACAAGATAAGTCGCAAGTAAGTTAAATTAGCCAAGAAGGCTTTGTAAAGGGGATTACACAACGCACTCCTGGGTCAGGTCCCACACACGCGCTGCTGTCGGGACAATTACCCAAGTTTGAAGTGCTTAACCCCACACTAACAGGAAAGGCCCCGCGCAGCATTTTCCGCTTAGCGTGCGTGATGGCCACCCATGGTGAATATATAAATGCAAGTTACATGTATGTAATATAAGTGTAATGTACATGTACTATAAAAGTAAGTTACTTGGGACATCCATGTGACTTACATTTATATTAGAAGAAAGTTTTTTTCATTTTCCTGAGAATCTGAATTGTAGTTGACGATTTTGAATGGCTCAGTGACAGTGGTTGCCGTTGTGAGCAACAAGGTCCAAATTCGGATCCCGACTGCACTTTATCTTCAGAGCATCCACCACTACCACTGCTCAAATCCGTTCATGATACCTTAAACCTCACTGGTTATCATAGAGATATTGTTCAAGCACTTAAAAACGCAGGCGTTAGAAATACGATAACGACTTTTAAAAACAATTCTTCAATTTTTTGGGCAATTTTTTTTTCTGAAATTTTCCAAGTTTCTTTCCATCTTTCAATCTTTTTATATTTATTATTTATTTAATCATATTTATATCTCAGTAAAGACCTCTTTAAGCACGACAGAGGGATTTATGATTCAAACTGTTCGAGCGCTTATTCAAGTGAACTCAGCAAAGAAACGCGAGCGGATTAGGAGGACTGATGGGTCGATTTGCGCAAGAGGTGATCTATGTAAACCTACATAGCAAAGAAACGCGGGACGGATTAACAGGGTGAAAGCTATGATTTAAGGTCAGACGTAAGCAGCAAAGGCCAGCAAACAGGTGAACACTACTGTTGATGAAGCTCGCTCAACCGTCCATTGTGCCATTGTCAAATTAGGTTACGTTTAGTCTGCATTTCTAAGCGAGATTCACATCCAAGCTTACTGGCAACAACCACTGCGACTGGTCCCTTTCAGTCGCTTCTTTGAGATGATTGTTGGAAATAAACTCCGGCTTTCTATGTTACGGTGCGAACCCGAAAGCGGCATTCGTGATGGTCCGTGACCTTGCCCTAACTAGATACGTGGGTGAAAGACGCTATACATAGAGTCTATTTGTATCAGTCTTTCCGCCCATGCAGTCGGCGGATCGGTCCTCGCGAAGGCTTTTTCAGACGAGTATAGATAATATCCCAGTATCTCATTCGCGAGAAGGCTCGTCCGAAACATGTCTTCGTGACGGCCGCTCGACACGCACGCCTACCGCGTCGCTCGGACTAACTTTACGTAGTGGCGCAAGAGACCTATGATATACATCAAAACATAGTACAGTTAGGTCTGTGGCTTGTTGTCTCAAGGAAAAACATTCCAATCTCGCCCGCGGCTGGCGCAGGCGGTTTAAATCACACCGGCGGCTTGCGGTATAGCAAGCTGATCAGCTGCGCTCTTCTCTTGGCCTGAATCGATTAGCGTGCCAGCGCACGCGACCGCAGCGCTAGCCGCGGGTGAGATTTCAATGTTTCTACATGGAAAAACAAGCCACGGACCTAACTATACCTTCCTCGAAACGAGTGAAACGTTTTTCGGACATGCTTGAGCACACTACCTTTTCCTGGAATGTTGAGGGCTGGCGCAAACTCGGTGCAACTATGTTATAACATATGGTGCCGAGTTTGAGCAAACGTTCAATAGGTAACGCAAGGTACTGTGGTTTTCTGAACCAAATTGTGGTCCGAAATTACGTCTCGACACGCTTTGCGGTCGCACGCAACCGAGTCGGGAGTCTGTGCAGTCGGCGATCTGTGAGAAAACTGTATAAAAAGCCAGCTCGAGTCGGCTATGGCACTGGAAACTCGCACGAATCGAGCGCTTGCGGCCGCAAAGCGTGTCGAGACGCGATTGCGGGCCGGAATTTGGCTTCGAAAAGCACAGCTTCACTAGGATCCATGACAAATAGTCCGAGTGAATGAGTTTTTTGAATATCGATTTTTCGGAGCTTCGGAATAAATCAAATTTTCAAGTAATGCGTTTTTCAGGAATGAATCAATTATTGCGTTTTTGAAATACTTGAATGGAGGAATAGATGGGATAATGATTTTCCGAAATTCCGGAATGAATGAATTTTTCAAATAGTGCATTTTTCAATGCTTTCGAACTAATGATTTTTTCGAATATTGATTGCATCGAAATTTATGAATGATTGAATTTTTCAAATATTGCGCTTTTGAGAGTCCTCGAATGGAAGAAATTGGATTTTTCGGATTTTCCGAAGGAACGAATTTTTTGAACATTGTGTTTTTTTTTTGAGATTCTCGAATGAATGAATAGATCGAATTTTGATTTTCCAAAAGTTTTGATTCAACAAATAGTTCGACATTATGCAAGTATGTAAGTGGAGAACTCGTTGGATCATAATATTTTGGAAAAGGGATATTATCAGTATAGCCACAATGGATTAACTGTGGATGGTCGAGATCGAATACGGAAAATCAGAGCCCAACAGCAGCGAGACTGCTCTGCGCGGCTCTCGTCATCGTGGAAAAGCAAATACTGCTCCGAAAACACAACACACAGACTCGCACCGAAGGACCGCATTCATTCATCCACCCACCGCATCCGATAATATATAGGATTACACTGGGATATAGAGAGTTGTATGTATAAGGATTTTTGAATTTATTTAACAAACTACTCTAAGTCGTACTAACAATTCCAAATGAAATGCTTTCACTAGGACCATTCTCGGACGAGGTCCAGATAAAGCCCAAATATGCCCATCGCAGCTGCCAAGAACAAGCACAGAAGAGCCCTATACGGTCCTAAACTTGAGTGCTCCGCGCACGCAACGCCCACTTCTTTCAGCGGCCTCTGATTCGTAAATAACTGGAAAACCCATTTTGAGAAAACAGCTTACATTCAGACTATAGTACACTCCATTTAAACGCAGTGTTCACGATGATTTTCGTCCCCGACTTTTTCATACAAAACAA
Organism: Aplectana chamaeleonis; assembly: GCA_029168955.1. Taxonomy (NCBI): domain Eukaryota; kingdom Metazoa; phylum Nematoda; class Chromadorea; order Rhabditida; family Cosmocercidae; genus Aplectana; species Aplectana chamaeleonis. Next base: position 128,443 of record JAPDOI010001246.1, on the reverse strand, counting down.
TGCGTTGGCCTCCTAGGGTTACCAAAATTACGAAGAAAAGGCGAGAAGCGCATTCAAACGTCGTATTCCAGTGACATTATTCTCTGGCCTGGACTAGTTGTCCGGTTGGATGAACATGTTCATGGTGTTTGTCACCGGTGGAAAATTGGGTCAATCGAAAATGAAAGAATATTTTATGCAAAGCAGGATTAGTTGGGGCCCTAAGGAAAGAACGGAGCAATAGAGAGTGGAAAATTGCACAAAACATTTCATTGTCATAACAAACAGTTTCTGTGAGACTAAAGAGGCGGGGTAAAAGTAGAGGGTTTCGTGCACTACTGGTGCGTTTTTCTCATTTTCTACGTAATTTTATTTCTACCCGGAAACCACCTATTCAATATAGCGAATAATCCCAAAATTGAAGATTATCGTGAACACTGCCTTCAACTAACCTTACCCCATTTGATGATCAATCACTTTCTCAAACAAAAATTTTGAGTTGGACATCTTTATCGGTAGCTGTTGAGGGAGTGGGCGTTGCGTGAGCGGAATACCCAGATTGGGGCCGTATAGGGCTCGTTCAAGCTCGTTTTTAGCCGTTTTTCCAACGTTTCTGATTTAAAGGCAGTGTTCACAATGAGAATCGTTTTTCTGCTTTCCCGTTTTTCTTGAAGACGATTCAATGCCGGTTCCAATGATGTTTTTGGAATCGTACAAAACCTTATAGGAACGGAGTTATGGTCCTTCAAATATTGAGCTAGGGGAGCATGGTGGACGAGTTGTCCGAGGCTTGTAACATCCGTCTTTCGCAGCCGATGTATGCGAGCTGACCTGAGTAAAGAGAGGAGTTGGGAATAAAGGGAAGAACGGGGCTATTGATCGGAAATCGTCGCTCATCTCACAATCTCAAGCATTCATTTTTTGACGTCGGTGGGCGTGGAAGGTGCATCTGGGTGTGACGAGCTGACGGGTGTCCAACTTTGGGGCCGTAGGGGACCGTTCCGAGCGCATTTTCCTTAGTTTTTTCAACGTTAAGGTTGCGCTAGGCCCCGCAGCTGCCGATCTCTACCAAAAAATCAGACATGGTTTTTATCGTGGACACTGCCTTTAGAGGTAGTGTTCACGATAGCAATCGTTTTTCTGCTTTTTCGCCTATCTTGAAGACGATCCCATACTGATTCCAATAATGTTTTTAAAATCGTACAAGACCTTCTAGGAACGGAGTTATGGTCCCTAAAAAATTGTGCAATGGAAGCATGGTGGACGAGTTGGCCAAGGCTTGTAACTTCCGTCTTTTGCAGCCGATGTATGCGAGCTGACTTGAGTAAAGAGAGAAGTTGGGAATAAAAGGAAGAACGGGGCTATTGATCGGAAACCATCGCTCATCTCACAATCTCGAGCATTCATTTGTTCACTGCGGTGAGCGTGGAAAGTGCATTTGGGGTGTGACGAGCTGACGGTTGTCCAACTTTGGAGCCGTAGGGAACCGTTCCGAGCTCATTTTCCTTCGTTTTTCAACGTTAGGGTTGCGCTGGGTCCCGCAGCTGCCGACCTCCACCAAAAAATCAGACATGGTTTTTATCGTGGACATTGCCTTCAAATGTGTATTAATTTTCGTCCGCGCTTCCTGTACCCCGTACCCGATATAATTGAACGCTGAACAGGAAATCCGTACAAGTCTAAACGGGTATGCGAATAGTTTGGTAAATATGCTTCAACCGAACTTTGCCTTGTAGGGGGGGGTCGTTTTGGGCCTTGAACACGATTATTAGATCCGTTTCCGGATTTTCGTATAATTAGAGCGCTTTTTGGAGGGTGCAATAAGTACGAAAATCAGGCAAAATACGCCTATAACTTCTCTCAGAGTGATTCTAGGAAGCTGCGAACAAAATATTCGAACTCTACGTCGAAAAATGACTATAGAAAAGTACAGTTTGATCGGTTGGACAGTCTGGCTAATTCAGTATTGAAGAGTTCCTGAGCTTCATATTAACAATTTGTTCACGCGTAGTTTTGAAGCTCGACTGCGTAGAGATTGACCTTCTTTAACCTCTTTATTGCGACGTTTCGGGTCGTAGACCCTTCGTCAGGCTGTAATTCATTACAGTACACTATAAGGCAATTGCTCAAATGAAGTGCTATCAGAAACCGATAAGGATACGGCAGTTAAGAGAAAATTGTCTGACCGGGTTGGGTGTTTTTGTTTTTGAAAGCGGTTGCAGAAGACGACCGACTCTAACCCAGGGCTAACGACAAGTGACCGGTTGGGGGACCAATGTCGTGTGGATGGTCACGGGTCAAGTATCACTGCCTAATCCAGATGCGTTGTTAGCAGTCTCAGCGCTTCCTTCATTTCTTCCCGGTTGTTCATGGGCGGTCTCCATTTCTTTATCTCTATCGCTTCTTTTATTTTCTTCTCTACCGTGTCCGAGATGTTTCTATGTAAAACGCTGGCTGTCATTCTTGGTACAGCATCGTCGAGGTGGCGAAGAGTCCGATGTCTGGAAAAGGCGCTGCATGGATAGGAGTTTGGTGAGTGTAACGCTCTGAAGTGCTCATCCAATCGAAATCTTAATGGTCTTCCTGTCTCCCCGATATAGAATTCTCCACACATCTCACATTGCACCCTGTAGACCACATCACGTAGTTGACAGATTTTTTCACTTCCTGTGCAATATGTGCAGGCACCTCTGTCACATCGATCTTCGTAGGGTCTCGAGGACGTTGAGAGTTGTCGTAATGAGGGTGGTGGACGGAACACCAGGCAAAGGGGAAGAGAAGAACCGCGGACAACTGTGTTAACATCCCTGGCGAAGGCCTCATTCACGTATGGAAGGACCAGGGCGGTGTTTGACAAAGAATGCCGATATGGACGCCAAGTGTACGGGTCTCTATCGCTATAGCCGTTTTCATGCAGTATTTTTCTTATCTTCCTTTCCGTCGCGTCCTGATTATCAGAGGTCAACTTTCTTGCTGCGCGTACGAAGTTTCTCACGACACTGCTCTTCATAAATAATGGATGACAGCTACGTGAATGCAGTAAAATATCTCTGCAATAATATCGACAATTTATATATAATATCAATAATATATAATATCGACAATTTTCTCTTTACTGCCGTATCCTTATCGGTTTCTGATAGCACTTCATTTGAGCAATTGCCTTATAGTGTACTGTAATGAATTACAGCCTGACGAAGGGTCTACGACCCGAAACGTCGCAAAAAAGAGGTTAAAGAAGATCAATCTCTACGCAATCGAGCTTCAAAACTACGCGTGAACAAGTCTGGCTAATAGTAGTTTCCTTGTCAGTCTGGGCCTAGCGAGATTCGATAGAACTTCAATATGTTATGGGGCATCCCAAACCAGACCTTACCCACGCTTGAGCTAGGGTTTCGGATGCACAGTTTTCGAATTTGAAATGTGTCAGCGATATCGTGGTATTAGTTCAAATTGGGGCTGTTTCCTCAGAACATGGCCATGAAAATCCCAAACTCCTATCAGGGCCGGGCACACGCCCCCGTTACATATTGGACATCGCAGAGAGTTCAAATTGGGGGGGGGGGGTGGTGGTGCCTAAACCGAATACCCCCAAAAAGGAAACGAAGTGCCTGTTTACCGATTTTTAGCTAAAAAATAATAGACATATATTTCTTTTCATTTGTCTTATCTTCTTCTCGGCTTTTTGAGACGTATAGATTTTCTGATAGACACGCAGGTTGTTTTTGCAATAATTATTAGGTTCTGTCAAACATTTTAACAAAACCCGAGTTGTTCCTATCTGTAACGCAGCGATCCGTCGACTTACCGTGCGATATGAGTCTTTTCCGCAGCTACACAGCGCACATTGTAATGGACGCGCTCGCAATAATTTAACTTACTTTGACTTAATCGGTTTTTTTTAGCCTGACGCGGTCATTCCGCATCTTCACCGAGGTGTGCCGTCCTAGTAGTCAGCCGTGTCCATTTTTCACGGTCTTCCGCCACAATTTGATAATATTCCATCTAGCTGTAACTATTCCATTTCCTGCGAAACGAAACATCGCGCCTGAACTGTCTTTCGATGCCGAGTTTGGTGTATTAACAATGGTTACGGACACTTGCAATATATAGATTTATTAACAAGTGCCTGCTCGGTGAAAAGACGAGCCCACCATCAACATTTCATCGCCTTTTATACAGATTGGGGAAGCGGGCCCCACAAGCAAATATCACACAAAGTTGTAATAACACATATATTCACAGGGTGCACCGAGCCTCAAGCAGTATCGCATCTATCAATGGTAGCGGCACCTATGAAGCACACTAGCGTGTAATAAACCTACCAGACACCACCCTCTGGATACGATGCCTAACGGCAGAGTTGTAAATGGTGTCTAGGCTATTGATGAACTATATAATGTTTTATGACCGCTCTGATTCTTAGTACTCATTACCATTTTCCCTAATCTATATATCGCTCCAGCCGCGAAGCGGCAGGAGAGATTTGGTTTTGCCTAGGCCCTGTGATCACTTAGAATTATTATATTAGATCCACAAGGTTGTGTGTTTACAACACCAAGTGACTTCAGATCCTCTTTAAGGGCAGTGGTCGCGATGAAAAAAGGTTATCACAAAAACTATGAAAATCAGCTCAGCTAGAATACAGCTGAAAAACTATGAAAAGAGCGCGGTGAAAAACGGGCTAGGATCAGAGTTTCTAGGGCCCAGAAATGCTAGTTCGTGCACACGTGCACAGCGCCGCAAAAAAAGATCGTAGCCTCATGCCAAACAGTCAAAAATCATCGAATTCAGAGTAAGAGATAAATGCAAATTTACGTAATGAAAAGGGTTGACCAATGAAAGCACTTCAGTCAATGTTTTTGACTAGATGAGTCCGAAGGATAATGTTCATTGATTAAAATTCAATTTCAAGCAGCAAACGGTGCATGTAAATAGCTCAGAAGTCTGGATAGCGCAGTTTTTTGGATATCACTCGGCAGCGACCTCGCAATAATAATAATTTAAAAATGTAATTTATCATAAAACGGGGTGGAGAAAAGAAATGAAACTGGAGGAAATGGAAGGAGGCAAAGCTAGGATACTTTCAAGGTACATATTGTAAAAATCTAATGTGAATAAAAAGATTTAGAACGCAAGTAGTTTTTGGGATCTGCTAAGATTCTTTCAAATGAACCCAGTTTACCGAAAACATTAGTAAACATGAGAACTAAGAGCATTGGAAGAAAGTGGGGAATCTGGCAAACATCTTAATATCAATAAGTTTGATATTCAATGTAATTCAAGGTACTCACTTCAAATACTCACTTTAAAAAATCACTTTACTCAATTATTACTGTGAGCGCGTCCATTCCAGTGTGTGTTGTGCAGATGGGGAAAGGTTCCATGTCGCACGGTAAGTTAAGTTTCAACAGATGGTGGCATTCCAGGTGAATAGAACGCGGTTTTTTTCAGTCCTTTCGCATCACGTGAGTCCTATCTTGTTTCCACATGACAAATAAATATTGATTTCTTCATGAGAGTAATCAAACACAGAATAATCCTTCATCCTTCACAGGTTCTTGAAAACATTCGGCGGAAAACAATATTCATCGCAATAGTAGTAAATCTGTTGTTGTTTGCAATTTCTGAATGGTTTTGAAATGAAAGTTCTCATAACTTTTCTCATAACTCACTGTCTCACTTACCATTTTTCTTAATGATATTCCACTGGTTTTGAAATTGCTGTTCACCGCAATGTTCAAAGGCGCTGGTGCGGTTGCAGTCGGCACACTATCGTTAACCCACTCATGACCACGTGTCCCGTGTCATGACCAAGCGTGGGACACGTTTTTCAAAAATCGATTTCTCCGCCGCAAGAAGGATTTACAAACCTACACATGATCAAAGCACTGGCCTACTCTAGACGAATACAAACCTCGTGGTCCGCCGATAGGAAATACGCAACAAAGGATTTAGACCTTTGCAGAAATACCGTTAGTTGAGGTGAAATAAAAAGCCCCTGTGCAGCTACTTCAGAAGCACCTCATAATTTATTTTTGGTTCTATCGCTACTTTTTATGCTTAAAAGGAGAAATGTATCGTTTTAAACTTGTTTACTCTTCTCGAAACGTTACAACTTAGTTTACCGTGTTGCTGTTTTGAGGTATTGTTCTTCTAAAACCAGAGGGTTTGGAGCTCAAATTGTGATAATGTTCTTTCAGCGTTACAAGCTGCAATACGACGAGAAAAGAGAAAAAATCAACCGTGGAACGCTATTCAAGCTGGCGTGTCCCACCGGTGGGACACGGTATACGGTGACGCAATATTGCATGCAGTCGTGAATGGGCTAAATGCGCAGTCCAAGCTCAAGGACGAAATCTGAGACTCCCACATAATTGTGAAATAGACCAACCCTATGTAGCACCTGCCAAGTGCCAGGTCTCAATTCCACCGAGTAAGCGAGATACAGGAAGAAGCCACCCTGGGGCACCCATATCAGGAAGCCATTTTGGCACGCCCCTTTTACGATCTTTCGAGCTCACCATTGACGAGATCAGCGATAGTTTTCAATCATTGGCCCCGTTATTCCGTTTATTCTCAACTTCTCTCTTTGTTCAGGTCGGCTCGCCTACATAGGTTGTAAATGACGGAAGTTTGGACGTCTCGGACAACTCGTCCGCCATGCTTTCATAGCTCAGTTTTGAGGGGTCATATCTCCGTTCCAAGGGGATTTTGTACGATTCTAAAGACATCATTGGGATCAGCGTGAGACCGTTTTAGGTTAGGTAGCAAAACCAGAAAAAACGATCCTGAGGTTGGACTGTGCCTTTAAAGGCACAGTACACCCTCAGATGTGATTTTTGAGATTTTCATGTAATTGTGTAGAAGACCGCTCGTGTATAACACGTGCCAAATGCGAAATCTCAATTCCTTCAAATAAGCGAGATATAAGCGACCACCACAGGCCCGACCCCCTTCGCTCACCACCACAGGCCCGACCCCCTAACAGATTTTCGGACTCGTTAGCGGCTCGATGGATGGATGAATTCCAATAATTCGTCGTTCCTCAGTCCACTGCTGGGCCATCTCCTTATCCTGGCTCGCCCTTGCGCAACGATTGCGAATGAAGAGAAATACAGGCCTGAGACAACTCGTCCACCATTTTTTCACCCTCAAAATCTATGCATCTTTGAAAAGCCATAACTCTGTTTAAAGGGGGTCTTGGACGATTTCAGAGATACCACAGTGATCAGCGTGTGACTCTCTCCAAGATACGCATGAATTCCGAAAACTAATTTTTTGGGCGTCCTGTGCCTTTGAGGCGGAAAATCTGGCGCATTGCTTGATTTCGCTATAGATCGACAGCAAAGCTGATATTCTGGGTGAGTTGGGATTTTTCTTTTCTCATGCTTGTTTCCGCATTATTTTTGTTTCTGACTCTTTTGATACTGCGAATAGGGGCTTTTCTTGGAGCGTGAGTGGGATTTTTTTTTCAATTTTAGAGGGATCGTACGTGCAGAAAACCGTATGTTAATTTTTCATGTGTTTGTGTACAGGCTATAAAATGGCGAAATTCACATGGTTCCTACGCGTGCTGGTGCGGAGCGGAGGTTAGAGACAGTGAGAGAGCGGAGGGCAGACGGAGGCCCAGGCGTCACGCGCGCCTCTTGCGCCTCGAATGATGTGAATTACGACGTTTTATAGAGGGTAGCTTGGTCTCTATAGTGATCGAAAATGTCGAAGGGGCCCATAAAAACCCTCGTTTGTTAAGAAAAGTGAATCGGAACACACTGCAAATATTAATTTGAATTTCGCGCCAAAATCGTTGTTGAGGTTTTTCTGCGTTTGAAGACCTCGTCACTGCCATTTTTAAAGTTTCTCTGCATGTGGGACTTGTGCCGTAACTGCTTTTCGTGTTCTTTGACGGTCGCATCAGCACTCTATGAAAAAATGCTAGATTACCGGTGAGAACTGGTGACTCAGTTTAACTCCTTCCAACCTCCTAACCCTACGTTTTCGACGAGCCGAAATTCACCGGTGTGCTTTACCTGGCTGAAATTAAGCCGGAAAAATGGAAGTGGTTTCTAGCGCGAACGGTGTCTTTGAAGTAGACTTTAAAAACTACCAAGCCCGAACAAACGGCAAGTCGCCGCACTAAGAAAAGCTCCTATTCGCACTATTCAAGGAGTCAAAAATGACAATGAAGCGGAAACAAGCGTGAAGAAAAGAAAAACGGTAACTCATCCAGAATATGAGCATATCTTGTCGAACGGTGACGAAATCTGGAAAAGCGCTAGGTTTTCCACCGTAGTGTTAGTGTGTCGACCGCAACCGCACCATTACCTTTAACATTGAAATGTAACATTGAAACGACTGTAGAGTGCATGTCTTGAAAAGGTTCTAAGCCAAATAATTTCATTCTGGTAAAATAATCAATAGAGAGCCTATTTCGTTCAATCTTCGAGCATGGAAAAAGGTTGCAAATTTTCACCACAATATCGCACGAGGGTTTCGAACGTCTTCTAGTGGAAAACAAGCTCTACGGGATTGGAATTTCCATGAACAGGTGTTGAGTGAAAGGTCCTCGTTTGAATTAATGCCACGAAATAGTGATTAAATTCCGTATTCACACAAGACTCAAGCTTTTGTGTGTTTAAATTCAGGGTTCGCAACAGATCATTTTGTGCTATCCTTATTAGAAGGTAGATCTGGCCATCACAAAAGTGAAAATAAGTGAAAAGTTGGAGAGAAAACGCTTAAGAATAAGTTTTGGGGACATTGGGTTGGACGGTCCCCACTTATCGAGATTTCTATGAATGTCTGCATTGCCTTCTTTTATTCTGCTTCTAAAGTTATTTCTGAGCACTTCTAGAGACCACTGAACGTTAACGTATTCGCGCATTACCGGGTTAACGCTTTTTTTTCTTAAAAAATAACGATTAACGCCTAACGAGAATGTCTTGAAAAGAACACTAATTTAGTTTGTTAATTATAATGGAATAATATATGAATATGGACCTGTGATGATTTATTGAGCTTTGCTGTTGTCAGGTAATGTTTTTTATATCTAACAAATGGCAAAAACAGCGCGTTAAACATGCGTGCTCGGGACCGATCAAACACGGTGATATGTGATCCAGTTAAGATGGTTCATCAAGGTTTCAAGGTAGGTATGCTTCAACTTCGTCTCCTAATTTCCTATCACATCTGTTCTTGAATTGAAACTTCTTTTTCTCAAATGGTTGCGACACACCTTCAAAGAAAATGGAGCGGTTAAAACCGGTCGCTGCAAGTCTGCAGAGCCCTTCAAAGGCACTGTTCACGATAAACTTCGTCCTTGAGCCTTCAATTAAAAACATTTGTGGTAGCCTCCAGAGGGAGAACTGTGTTGGAAAGACGGAAGTAAACGCATACCCAGAAGCGAAAACGGTATCGAAAATTACCCCAGTCGGCAAGGCCGGCCCCTCTGGGTTTATTTGTTGGCATCGACACCGACAAGGCTACATCACTGCCACTCCTTAACCTGCTAGCATCAGAAGTGGTTTTCGTCGAAATAAGCCATGAGTTTGAAAGATTTCCGCCTGAAAGAGATTTCCGGAAGTTTTCGGCAACTAATTCTCAAATCGAATCTCTCTTTCAAAGAAAAATCATTGCCGACGATCGCAGGTCGAAGCTTGGCAGTGATAGAGACGTGTCTGTGTTGAAGGCGTAGGACACCCAAAAAATTAATTTCCAGATTTTATGCTTATCTTGGAGAGAGTCACACGCTGATCACAACAGTGTCTCTGAAATCGTTCAAGACCCCCTAATAACAAAGTTATAGCTCCTCAAAGATGCCTATATTTTGAGGGTGGAAAATTGGTGGACGAGTTGTCTCAGGCCTGTATTTCTCTTCATTGGCAATCATTGCGTGAGAGAAAGCCAGGATAAGGAGACAGTCCGGTTATGGACTGAAGAACGACGACTTGTTGGAATTCATCCATCCATCGAGCCGCTATCGAGTTCAAAAGTCTGTTAGGGGGTCGGGCCTGTGGTGGTTAGCGAAGGGGGTCGGGCCTGTGGTGGTCGCTTATATCTCGCTTATTTGGAGGAATTGTGATCTCGCATTTGGCAAGTGTTATACAGGAGGGGTCTTCTACACAATTACATGAAAATCTCAAAATTCATATCTGAGGGTGTACTGTGCCTTTGATGACAACAACTATACCCAAGGACACCTGACTTGCCCACTGGGGTAGTCTTCAAAACCGTTTTTTCCTCTGGAAAGGCTTTCGGATTATTCAACACTGGTCTGCTTCTAAGGGCTACCATCCTTAATTTTCGAAGAAAACTCAAGGACGGAGATCATCGTGAACAGTGCCTTAAAGCGTCAGGTAATGGACTGGATTGCGAGAAAAACTCTTTGTACAAAACTGTGAAAGTAATCCGCATAGAAACACAAAAACAACAGTTCACCACAACTCTTGAAGCGAATGTACAACAAAATGTATATTCGTGACAGAAACTTTCCAACAGTGTTCAGGACAGAAATGGTGCAAGAACATGCACAAAGTCGAGTTCACTAGGGCGGACGAGTAGGGCGTGGACTGGTTTGAAGGCAGTGTTCGCGATAAAAAACCGTATTCTGGGAAAACTCCCCAGAGATCACTTAAATACCGAAAAGAAACTGTATTAAGAAATTCCTGAAAAATTCATTTATGCGTGGTGGTATGTTCTGGGAGATTGCAGACATAGCGTCAAAACTGTCGTCGGTAAATGTTTCTCCGCTTCAAAATTCTTGGTTAAGTGACTTTCTTTTCGGTTACTTGTACCGAAAACCCTTCAAAAATAAGAGAGCCATCGCACATGCTGGGATGTTAGAACCTCTTGCGATAAGCTATATTTCAAAACTCGGTGCCTTTTCCTCTGATCAAACGAACGCAGGATAACTGTTATATGGCGTGGGCGAAGTGATGCAATAGGCTGGCGGGCCACGAGATTTTGATCATTTACTGGCCGTTTTAGTCGTACATCCGTTCTTACTCTTCTTACTGGGTCCCAAATCTTACGTCTTCGCCAAATAAACCAGCACCTTTTTAATCGTGAACACTGCCTTTAGATTTTTCAGGTGGTATCCATTTTTCAGGTTCACAACGGTAACATGTATATGCGCTGGAGGTGGCTTAGAGCAAAAGGTTGAGCTTGCTTGACGATTTCGAGTAACTTGCTGTTCAAAATTTTCTTACAGTCAGCGTAAGTGTGCATCTTCTTTGTGCCCACGAGGTCCTCCTAAACAGGCAGCAGCGACCGTTTATCCACAACAACTATTGCTCTGTATACTCAGGTAGTTGATACGTTGAAACATGATGAAACTCGTAGAACATGTCCACAGGTGCTGGAACACGTATGGATAAACAGTCGCTGCTGCCTGTTTAGGTTTTCTCGTGCCCACGTAGGTTCATCCATCTCGCTGAGCTCGACTCTATAGTAATACCCCACAATGTCTGAGGGAGGTTCTGGAACAACGACTCATTACAGTCTAACAATCAACCTGGACCTGTAGCAACATGTCCTGAAACAATGAAGGAACCCCTGACCGCTTAAGAAAAACGATGCGAAGTAAGACGCTGTCTACGACAATTAAAGACGATTTTCTACAGTGCTGCATTTACAGTATCCGTTGAGAGCCATGTACTCAGAAAGGCAAAGAGACAATACAGGACCAGCTTGGATACGTTATGATGGGAGGGTTGTTCAGGATCCGGCTGAGTAGACAGCCCCATTCGAGGTGCGTAAAGACGTGAGATTTTAAGGCTCGCCCCGTGTGTGTGTGTGTGTGTGTGTGTGTGTGTGTGTGTGTGTGTGTGTGTGTGTGTGTGTGTGTGTGTGTGTGTGTGTGTGTGTGTGTGTGTGTGTGTGTGTGTGTGTGTGTGTGTGTGTGTGTGTGTGTGTGTGTGTGTGTGTGTGTGTGTGTGTGTGTGTGTGTGTGTGTGTGTGTGTGTGTGTGTGTGTGTGTGTGTGTGTGTGTGTGTGTGTGTGTGTGTGTGTGTGTGTGTGTGTGTGTGTGTGTGTGTGTGTGTGTGTGTGTGTGTGTGTGTGTGTGTGTGTGTGTGTGTGTGTGTGTGTGTGTGTGTGTGTGTGTGTGTGTGTGTGTGTGTGTGTGTGTGCTAACCTTCTTTGACGCGACAGGTGAGAACAATGCGCGGGGTAAATGAACAGTGGTCAAACAATTCTAAAAATGGGGTAGGGTCGAACCTCAACATACACGGTGTGCATACCCAAATCTATATATAGTACATTCAACATCGGGTGGCACTCTCAGACAATATCCGCATTTCGTGGGGTGTTCCCGATAACCGTATCGATTGGGTCTGAAGTTCCAGTTTCACAGTCCTCATCATCAGCCGGGAAGAACGAGTTATAGTCCTCCATTAGTGGATCGCCTTCCGAATCTAAATGGATCAGAATACAAGTATGTAACATTGAGATGACTCTCTAAGTAGCTTTAGTCAGTAAATTATAACAAGTAGTCAATGCTTTGTCTGGAAAATCTTTGAGGAGTTAACTCCCTCTACTGCTCAAAGTAAGTATCTTAGAATTTGCCTGAATTCTTCAGATCCCTCACTGCAGGCTAAGGTTTTGAGTACTCCTCTCAAAGGAGAAAACATCATTGTTCGGGCGGCTTTCGATATTTTCGAGACTCTTCGCCCACTTTGTTAGGAGCTCTTCTGGTTTTTGGAGAGGCTTGAATCCATCAGCGTAGCAAAATTTGAGAAACATAGATTGAGGAGTGTTCCGATACATTGTATACGGATAGTTTGATACCAACAATATTTAAAATGCAGTTCTGTGGAGAACATTGAAGTTATTCATTGATCAATATAGTTAGTGATTTTACACCCATAATTCTTGGCAATTGTACTTGTATCGATCAAGATATTTTTGAATTATCATTTTCGCGCAGTACAGGAAGCGTATTAAATACACAAGTTTATAATTTGCCACCGGCACAAAATTCTCACAGAAGTGCTGTAGATTTTTTATTCAAAGTTTTCCATGTTATGGGGTCGATATCGTGATAACTTTATCGCCGGTGAGGATGTTTCCCTTCTCCCTCGTCTGTACCACAGCTTCAGCCGCTTTCCTACACAGAAAGACGGTGTGTGAATGGAAACACACCGCTCTCCATTTCTTTTATACCCTACCCCTTAGCAATTGGCTATCATCAATTTTGTTTACCGTGAGAATTTTGAGCCGGTGGCAATTTATAATCATCTATTAAATACTCGTGTGGTATGCACAAGTAATTCATGCAGAATGCCGCGACGCTGCTACGTAGAAAAATTTGCACACGGGAAAACGGTGAGAAAGTGACTAGCGTTCACATGGTTTTGGGCTCAATCGCATAGAGCGGCTTTTTAATTGTATGAATCGGACGAGGAAAAGTCTCCAATCTTGTGGTGCTGGTTCTTAAAGGCAGTATTCCTGAAAGTTTAGGTTCCTGGCAAAAGTAAAGATTTGGCATGGTCATAAAAATATAGTCAGTTAAAAAGGGAAGATAAAGAAAAATGAAAAAAGGTTTTGAAATATTCCTGAGAACGATTTGGCGTAGAATAATTTGTTTTTCAGGAAATGAAGTGAAATAGTTGAAAGTATGATTTGGCAGTCGAGTTTGAACCAACTTTTGATAAGAGTTGTGCAAAACGAGAGATCGCCTTGTCTGTGCTTATCCGTAGAACATATCAAAGCGAAATCACGCGTGTTGATTTTAGTTCACCTAATACGTGAAGACCGCCGCATTACACCTCCCGAAAAAGTTTTGATGCTTCCCATTTCACGCGTGATTTCGCTTTGATATGTTTTACGGATAAGCACAGACAAGGCGATCTCTCGTTTTGCACAACTCTTATCAAAAGTTGGTTCAAACTCGACTGCCAAATCATACTTTCAACTATTTCACTTCATTTCCTGAAAAACAAATTATTCTACGCCAAATCGTTCTCAGGAATATTTCAAAACCTTTTTTCATTTTTCTTTATCTTCCCTTTTTAACTGACTATATTTTTATGACCATGCCAAATCTTTACTTTTGCCAGGAACCTAAACTTTCAGGAATTTCATTTATTTTTTCTAAAGGTTTCCTTTCTAACATGATTTATGCCTGGTGGTGTTAGATGAAAGTAAACCCACTGATGTCCTGCCCCCCCCCCCCTTCTATGACGTCCTGCGCACTCCAACTGATAGCCTGCGCGCTTTCGATGACGTCCTGCACACGCCCACTGATGTCCTGCATCCTTCCACTGATGTCCTACACACTTTCTATAAGGTGCTGCACACTCTCACTGATGTCCTGCACACTTTCTATGACATCCTACACACTCCTGTAATGTCCTGCGCACATTCTGTTACATCTTGCACACTCCCACTGATGTCCCACACAATTTCTAGGGCGTTCTGCGCACACCCATTTGGGTCCCGCACACTCTCTACGGCGTCCGGCGCACTCCCACTCGAATCCCGCACACTTTCTACGGCGTTCTGCGCACACACATTTGGGTCCCGCACACTTTCTACGGCGTTCTGCGCACACCCATTTGGGTCCCGCACACTCTCTACGGCGTCTGGCGCACTCCCACTTGGGTCCCGCACACTTTCTACGGCGTTGTGCGCCCACCCATTTGGGTCCCGCACACTTTCTACGGCGTCCGGCTCACTCTCATCTGGGTCCCACACACTTCTAGGGCGTTCTGCGCACACCCATTCGGGTCCCGCACACTTTCTATGGCGTTCTGCGCACACCCATTTGGGTCCCGCACACTCTCTACGGCGTCAGGCGCACTCCCACTTGGGTCCTGCACACTTTCTACGGCGTTCTGCGCACACACATTTGGGTCCCGCACACTTTCTACGGCGTTCTGCGCACACCCATTTGGGTCCCGCACACTCTCTACGGCGTCTGGCGCACTCCCACTTGGGTCCCGCACACTTTCTACGGCGTTCTGCGCCCACCCATTTGGGTCCCGCACACTTACTACGGCGTCCGGCTCACTCTCATCCGGGTCCCACACACTTTCTAGGGCGTTCTGCGCACACCCATTCGGGTCCCGCACACTTTCTACGGCGTTCTGCGCACACCCATTTGGGTCCCGCACACTCTCTACGGCGTCCGGCGCACTCCCACGTGAGTCCCGCACACTTTCTACGGCGTCCGGCGCACTCTCATTTGGGTCCCGCACACTTTCTACGGCGTCCGGCGCACTCTCATTTGGGTCCTACACACTTTCTAGGGCGTTCTGCGCACACCCATTTGGGTCCCGCACACTTTCTACGGCGTTATGCGCACACCCATTTGGGTCCCACACATTTACTACGGCGTTCTGCGCACACCCTTTTGAGTCCCGCACACTTTCTACGGCGTCCGGCGCATTCCCACGTGGGTCCCGCACACTTTCTACGGCGTCCGGCGCACTCCCACTTGGGTCCCGCACACTTTCTATGGCGTTCTGCGCCCACCCACTTAGGTCCCGCACACTTTCTACGGCGTCCGGCGCATTCCCACGTGGGTCCCGCACACTTTTTACGGTGTCCGGCGCACTCTCGTTTGGGTCCCGCACACTTTCTACGGCGTCCGGCTCACTCTCATTTGGGTCCCACACACTTTCTAGGGCGTTCTGCGCACACCAATTTGGGTCCCGCACACTTTCTACGGCGTTCTGCGCACACCCGTTTGGGTCCCGCACACTCTCTACGGCGTCCGGCGCACTCCCACTTGGGTCCCGCACACTTTCTACGGCGTTCTGCGCACACACATTCGGGTCCCGCACACTTTCTACGGCGTTCTGCGCACACCCATTTGGGTCCCGCGCACTCTACGGCGTCTGGCGCACTCCCACTTGGGTCCCGCACACTTTCTACGGCGTTCTGCGCCCACCCATTTGGGTCCCGCACACTTTCTACGGCGTCCGGCTCACTCTCATCTGGGTCCCACACACTTTCTAGGGCGTTCTGCGCACACCCATTTGGGTCCCGCACACTTTCTACGGCGTTCTGCGCACACCCATTTGGGTCCCGCACACTCTCTACGGCGTCCGGCGCACTCCCACGTGAGTCCCGCACACTTTCTACGGCGTCCGGCGCACTCTCATTTGGGTCCCGCACACTTTCTACGGCGTCCGGCGCACTCTCATTTGGGTCCTACACACTTTCTAGGGCGTTCTGCGCACACCCATTTGGGTCCCGCACACTTTCTATGGCGTTCTGCGCACACCCATTTGGGTCCCACACAATTACTACGGCGTTCTGCGCACACCCTTTTGAGTCCCGCACACTTTCTACGGCGTCCGGCGCATTCCCACGTGGGTCCCGCACACTTTCTACGGCGTCCGGCGCACTCTCATTTGGGTCCCGCACACTTTCTAGGGCGTTCTGCGCACACCCATTTGGGTCCCGCACACTTTCTACGGCGTCCGGCGCACTCCCACTTGGGTCCCGCAGACTTTCTTTGGCGTCCGGCGCACTCTCATTTGGGTCCCACACACTTTCTAGGGCGTTCTGCGCACACCCATTCGGGTCCCGCACAATTTCTACGGCGTCCGGCGCACTCCCACTTGGGTCCCGCACACTTTTTACGGCGTTCTGCGCACACCCATTTGGGTCCCGCACACTTTCTACGGCGTCCGGCGCACTCCTACTTTGGTCACACACATGTTCTACGACGTCTTTCGCACTCCTGCTGGGGTCCCGCACAGTATCTACGGCGTTCTGTGGCGCACTTCTGAGTCACACCGTGCGGCGTTTCAAAAAGTACTTCCGAGATCCCACCGTATTGATTGAAGCGTTGCCCCGTCAAATCCTGAGCAAAAGCCTATCAGTAACGGTGTTTATTTCACTAGTTCATTTTTACGAATAAGCAAACGTCGGTTGGTTTTTAATAACATGTTTACGTGTTTTTGTCTTTCTTTACCCTCAATTTTGAGGTTCCGCAAAAATTGAGCTACCAACTTCAAAATTTGACAGGAGCTAGGTGCAAACAAAACCAGCTCCCTGGCCAAAAATGAGCTCTCTAGCTCAACGATAAGTGTTCCAACAAGATCGTGAACGCCAACTGAAAAAAAGGAGATGAACATTTTTTCGACCAAAATGACGTGGTTTTGACACTTTTTCTCGAATCTCAGGTAACCATTCCGGACCATTTTTTGAACAGTTATTCACCTTTCTAAAGTGTATTAAATGCAAAAAGAACGGTCTTCCTACGTTTACTCTGGACCCTGATACTGAGATCAGGGGGTCGCGCGATGGCGAATCAAAGCCAAATCTGGTGAGCGCTTCGCGCTCACCACAATTCACAATAAAAAATGTGTTTCATTTTCCACTAGGATTGGGTAGTGGAGGGGCACACTGTAACGTTGACGTCGAAAGGATGCATGAAAACGAGCCAGGAAAAGCTCCAAAAGAGCCCGAAATTGCCACTTCGAGCGCAAGGCAAACCCCAAAAGCGCAACACAGGTCCACCGACATGAACAAATGAATGCTCGAAATCGTGAGACGAGCGATGATTTTCAGTCATTAGCCCCGTTCTTCCCTTCATTCTCAGCTTCTCTCTTTACTCAGGTCAGCTCGCATAGATCGGCTGCAAAAGACGGAAGTTACAAGCCTCGGACAACTCGTCCACCATGTTTCCTTAGTTCAATCTTTAAGGGACCATAACTCCATTCCCAGGAAGTCTTGTACGATTTCAGAGACATCATTGGAATCAGCATGGGGCCGTTTTCAAGATATTCGAAAAAACAGAAAAACGATTCTCATCGTGAACACTACCTTCCATCATCTGGCATGATCTATTATTTTCCCTGACCCTCTCTGTCATGTAGAAAGTACCGAAACCGTGAGCAGGAAATCGTTTTCGAAATGGGTTGTGCACAGAAGGGCAAGAGATCCTCAGTTTTCACGAAATAAGCTACTGCGAACTATGCATCGGTGTTTTTGGCTCCAATTCTACAAGTAAACGCACAGATCCACTCCGATAAGTACATTTTCGGGCAGAGGTTGCCAGCTTCAGCTCTTCTGTCGGCCGTAGGTCATCCTGAGCCCTCTGTCACGAGAGCAGAATACGGCGAACCAAAACTAGCCCCGGCCACTGTTTGGAGAAGCTGCATCTGTGCCACTTTTTTCGCTTCCTTGACATTGAAAAGGTGTGAAACCATATGTACTCCCTAAGATTCTCTGTCGACCCGTACATATGTTGCCAACTTTTCTCGAAAACTCGTGAAATGAATCAATTATCGACTCTCTAACCCTAAGACCTATTGTCAGGCCAAAATATGTATGTACGTCTAGAAGTGTGCAACCTCTGCTCGAAGTTGACCTTATAGTAGTAGATCTCTACGTCCAAATGTGGAAGGTGAGGGACGAATAATTATGCAGAGGAAACAGTATGTACCTTACTTCTGGAAATTTGAGAGCCTCAGGCTTCTATCCACCATCAAAACCAAAGACAGTTCCACGCTCCAAGAGTTGGTAAATTTTGAGAGAGAGGTGAAAGAAGAGACTATACTTGGTGTTTGACAACATATCGGCACAAGATTAGAAACTTTGTACGGTTATACCTTGCCGATTAGAGAACGCAAAACTGTCACAGAGAAAATAAGGTCTACCGAGTTTCCGCCCAGTATTGTCCCCTTGTCTTCTCTAGGCCAATCTACGGGAGGTGGCGAGAGTTCTTGCCCTCAGACAATCTTCCGTAAAACGATCGATTTGAACGTAGAAACTAATTATCTTCAAAAAAATTTGTTGAACTCTCTAGGAACCGTAAGCACTCATTAGATTCCAAAAATTCATCTTTTCGCTCGAACACAGGCTGAGAGTCTTTTCGGGAACGCGTCTACAGCGGCACGCAGACAGTCGACTTCAATATCGTCAAATGCTTCCTTTAAACTAAGACGCAGAGAGTCCTAATTTGGGTTTCGCTTAGCACATGCCTTCAACTTCAGAATTGACCACACAGAGTAGTCTACGAGATTGAGGTCTGGACTATAGAACGGCCACTCCTCCTAGGAGATGAACTCCGGTAGGTTGTTTTCGAACCACCTCTGTACGAACTTCGCTTCATGGGCTGGTGCAGAGTCTTGATGATAGGTCCAAGTTCAATTTTCAAAGTGAGATTTGGCCCTTGGGAATACTTCTTTGATAAGGATGTCTTCCAGGTAATTTTTGCTGTTCACTTTGACGCCCTTTTCCACGAAAATCAGTGGCATTTTGCTTTCAGCGTTGATCGCACCAAAAACATGATAGTGTGTGCACAGTCCTAGGAGCGATGCGTCCTCGTTCGTTGGCCTCTCTGAGTCCTCGTGCAATCACCCTATTGTTATGGTGGTCCGCGAATTGGTCTGCTGGAAACACGCACTCATGAGAGAAAATCATGTCCGGCCCCGTGCCCCGGAGAAGCGTTTCAGCAATGGTTTGCATATCATCAGTCCCATCTTCTCCAGTCTTTCAGTAATTTTGTGTGCTTTTTGTGCTAGTAAAGACCATGGTGCAGCTCATCGATCACATTTCTCCGGGCAGAGCGAACAGAAATTCTAACCTTAGCAGCCATCTATGTCATTGACCTCCTTGAATCACGGCACAGCCTTTTCCTAACCGCTTTCATCAGTTTCGGGGTAGTTGCAGTCCTCGGTCTCCATCTACGTAGCCTGTCCTCCATAGTTTCAGGTGCTTTTAAGCGACAAAAGTTGCTGAAGAGGCTGCTTCGAGTAGCCCAGTTTGAGAATTATCTTCTGCTGTGCTTGAACAAAGCCTAGTTGCAGCAGTTCCCCAATAACAATATGGATTACTGCGCTTAATTAACGCTTGTTCCGCCCATATTGGTCCTGATGGCGATTCCTACCTAATTTCTGTACGACAAAACTAAAATGTTCAATTTGAAAGATAATAAATTCAATATTTTGGTGCAGAAATATCGTACCACAATTCCACCAGCAGTTGTTGGTAACAGTGACAAGTACGACGGCGATTATGGCAAATGCCAGAACGAATAGGGCTAGAACGGCGAACGCAAAGCCTAGTGCGGCGTGCTCCACAAACGACGATGACAACATTACCTCATCTGAAAGAAGATTAAGGACTGCAAAGGACTAGTTTTTGAAAATAACGAAAAGCAAAGAGAATAAAACAGATTGTCACACTTTCTATTGTGGTAGTTACTATGTGTAACCTAAAAAAGCAGGCCATGCCTTGAAACAAGATTACAAATTTCAGTGGTTAGAAAATAGCCACTGTAATTAAATTCGAGGTTCAACACGTTTGCAACAAAATGGAAGTATAGACAGGTTGACACCACATTCCAATGCTGTAATCTTTTGTCACATTTGTCAAAGCATACAATTTGTTGTGAACGTGTCAAGAACACCAGTATTTGCTAAGGTGTTTATTTTCTAACGACTAGAAACGATAATCTCGTTCCTTCAATTCAAACGCAAGATTGCCTCCAGAATATTCCCAAAAGTTGTATTAAAGGAGTTCGTCCTTGCTCGGAATGCAATCGAAGAGGGTCGATCGGAGAACGAGGGAGGAAATCACATGAAGCAACAGCTTACGCCACGAAGTCACTAATGGAGAACACTTGCTGAGTGTTATTCCCCAACTCAAGTTCGTGGAACGAAAAATTCAGTGGGTGAAAGACACTGATTGAATGTGGCTCGAAGCGTTTGTTCATCATGAAAATTATATCAGAACTCAGGGAAGCAAGGATTAGTTTCTGACTCGAAGTTATTTTTGGTGACGTAGCTCTGGCAGAACAGCGGCTCCGGCCTTGAAGCCAGTGATTATGATGAGAATAGTTGTTGAGATAACCACAAAAATCAGCTTGGTCCGCAAACGGCTCAAAGACCAAGAAGGTTACGCAGAAAGAAGCGGGCTATGATCAGAGTTATTAAGACCCTAAGTAGCTAAATCGTGCACAGGTGCGCAACTCCGCCCCAAAGGGTCGAAGTCTTATGGTGTGTATAGTCAGAGCTCACTGACATTCACAACCAGAACTAAATTCAACGAAATAAATTAGCTGAACCATGAAAACACGCCCTACTATCCGAGCAGGCTAGTCCGAAGGCTAATGTTCAATGATTCAATGTCTATTTCAAGCCAGCTGATGCTCTTAGTAATAAAGATCATCAAACTCCACGCTTGGCTAACGATGAACCTCGGCATCAGATTAATAGTTGATACCTTTACTGTATCAGACACAAGATAGTATGACTTTACTGGCAGGCTAACATTTCAGTGGTATCGCTCTCTTTGGAGTCTTCTGAAAATCCATGAAATATCAAGTTATCAGCAGGGAAACGGCGGGTACCGAGATATCAGAAGGCAGTATGCCAAATCAGAAGGCTAATCTAATGCCACCTCGTGCCCTCTAGAGTCAAAGTTTCTACTATAGAGATCATCGATGTCGTAGATGTGGAGTGGGCTCGTCCGCCATCAAAAGACCGGAAAGTTGAGGCTTATAACTTGACCTAAAGAAGGGATTATTCGCATTTTTTCATATACGTCCTACAACCCTGAATCCGGGAAAATGTTCGAAATGGGAAAGTGGACGAGCACTGCCTTCAAGATGGAGTCAGGCCAAAGAGGACTGTCCTCTATCTCCTTAATACATGATGCTCTTGACACGACACAACGAACACCTGCGTAAGCTGCACTCGGCGTAATGATGTGGCCTCAATGCTATGCTTGAAAATACATATTGGGGACCGTAAAGGAATGTCCTTTGTGGGCATGTGCTTCAGGGATGCGCGAATTAAAAATTTAGTATGGTCACGTCCGTGGCTTGTATTCTCAAGAAAAAACATTTAAATCTAAACAGCCTGCTGGCGCGGGCTGTTTAAATCTCACCAGCGGCTGGCTGGTAATTACCAGCCAGCCACCAATGAGATTTAAACCGCCCGCGCCAGCCCCGGATCGTACTTAAATGTTTTTCCTTGATGAAACAAGCCTTGAACCTAACTATAATTCGTTAGTCGTTAAAAATCTAGGCTTCGAAACTAAGCACAGTTAAGGCAGGAAAAAGCCTTTAAGGGTAGAAAAAGAAGGAAGGCGTGAAGTAAAGTGTGTACGTTTCTCAAAACATTCATAGCCGCTAAACACACAGAACATTCATCGTTAGAGAACCTAGCCTAAACTGCAAACCTACATATACGCAACTAAAAATATGAATGAAAGCTTTATACTCGAGCTTGTGTATTTGTCAATTTCGACACAACAGAAGCGCTATGGGAAACCAAGGCGACCCTGAGCTCTTCGCTTTTCTTCAATGCAAGATTTGCAGTTTTGCGCTATTTGATGTTGTATGAGATCTACCTCATAGTAACAACACGGAGAACTGCACCAACATTGCACCAATTGTTCTTTTCCCAGCGTTGCAAGGTGTGCGTGCGCGTCGTTTCGAGCTTGTCTCATAATGGGGGTAGGTCGAAAGAAATTGGCACCCAAGTGAGAATTTCACCCACTGAGAGGTCTCAGCACCACTTTGTAGAAATCCCAGATCTAGGGTCAAGCGGAGCGTCGCGTAATTCTTCGAAATCGGAGCGACCCCCACCCCCTCCACCATCAGAATTTTTTTCTAAAATCCAGAATGTTCGCGATACCTCGAGGCAAAATTTGTGAGCAGTTTATCTTTGATTACTGAAAGTGTCAGACGCCGAAAACTGGCTCATTAGCCGGGCTTTAGCGACTGAAACCTGAGAAATGCTACGACCCTTCTCTCTGGTGACCAAAAATATCGCGAATTTTCGGGATATCTTCACCAAGCCGGCATAGCGTAGACGAGATTCATGGCTGGGTTCGATACCTACCCCAAAACCAGCGGAAGCTGTTAGTCCTCCGGAAAGTGCTAAGTTGGTCTAGTTGGACGAAGTGGTTGACCCTATTTCCGGTTGACCTCGCTAGTCGGTTACGTGTTTTTTCCAGCACTCAATAAATAGCACCAACGATTCGTTTATTGTGACAAATGTGCACTGTATCATTATCGCCGTGAAGTATTAATAGCATTATTATTAGACAGCTAGATTCTACTCTCTCACGCGTCCCGTAACACATCAGTGGATGACTATGTAGCTCAGTTATGAGCTATTCATATGGGCGAGCGAGCTCATTAGGGCTCAGGTGCGTTCTTGAGAGAGAGAGAGAGAGAGAGAGAGAGAGGGAGAGAGAGAGAGAGCAGAGGATGCAATCGCATGTAAAACCTGAAAAATAGGGAGTTACCAACACGGAGAAAAAATATTGAGTGTTATTCTCAGCTCTTTTCGGATCTGAAACAGGTTGCTTATGACCACATATCAAATGCTTTTTTCCCCACATCTCGCTCTCTCACATAGGTTCGTTGGTGTGGAGAGAGCGGTCTGATCGTGAGAGATAAAGGTTTTTTCTGATGCAAAGGTGCGAAGAACCGAAATTATAAAGAAAAAAACTACCATGTTTTCGCTCGCAACCCTTTGATTGAATGATTAAATTTGATTTATTGATCTACGACTATATGCCTTTGGGGCGAGTGTGGGCGGTGGCTAGAAGCACCAAGGTCACACACACGGTCGAGTGATCGATTCCCGACCATGGTCAACCAAACCTTCTATCCCTGCGTGGCCGGTAAATTGGACTTGTCTGGGAGGATAAAAACACTGACTTGAACATTGGCTGGCTCCCCAAATCATTGTACAGGCCCAATACATATTCAAAAGCCTCTACGATTCTGAATGAAATTCGAATGTGTGGCGCATCCTCATACGCCGAGAACTGTATCCTTTTATCCTTTATTTGCTTTAGAAGATTCATACCTAGTGAAGGTTGCTTGCGGAATAGTCGTGAAATTCTGCGTCGAATAGCGTAAAAAGCTGGAAAAATACTACCGCGATCCTCCAGCCGCTTTCAATTTATGAAACACCATTTTTTTTCGCTCGAAGTAATCAGTTTTTCGCTTATAACGTTGTAACCCCTGGAGAAAGCTGCAAGGTGAAAGCTGTTTTTGGAATCTATATGGAATTCTGCGTCGAACAGTGCTTCCAGTTTGAAAAGAAATTGCTCGATATACATACATATTAGCCCCAGGAAATTTATGAAATACCAGTTTTCCGCCTGCAACTCTTTGCCCGTTTAAGATGGTGTCATGTTGATGGTTGTTTTTTGAAAGTTCTTGAAATCCAGCGTCGGGCAGTTTATCCAGCTCCCAATTTCGCTTCTCCATAAAACGGCACAGTTAAGGTGCGTCCGAATGAGAATGGCGGCCCATGTGGCCGGCGTGCTTGGCAAACCGCCGTCGCGTTCGCCGCTCTCGGACGAGCATGCGAAAAGTCCCCAGCGCCATCGACTACGAACGGGGCCGTCACCAGCTGGCAGCAAGCACTACGCCGATCAATCAGCTCTGCAAATGGTGGGAGAGGGGACGGCCGTCGTTGAAATTCAACACTCGTCCGAGGGCGGCACATGCGACGGCCGCCTGCCAAGCACGCCGGCCGCGTGGGCCGCCATCCTCATTCGGGCACACTTCATCTCCATGGGGGAAAGACCACCCCGTGGAGATAGCTGTGGAGCTCGGAACCACCGACCTGGGTCGCTCAAGGAGTAAGCAAAGTTAGGGATCCGATATATCATTTCACGCATAATTTCAAGGCAATTTCAAAAACTACCGCGTTTTCTGTTTTTAAACACCCGGGTGTACTATTTTTTCAATCTTCGCCAAAAGGGGGGGTCAATTAGAGGAAGGGGTTCGAATAGAGGGAGAGGCTCTAATTTTCAACCGCGAGTTCAAGAGTTAATACGGTCAAACAATGTTTATTAGGCAAACCAAAGTGGGACAATAATTAATTACTCGGCGAACTCAAACTTACTTGTTTTCTAACAGCTTATCCTCATTGTTTTTCCAGGCTTTTCCATTCTAAATGATGCTCGATCAATGTTAAACGCCTCGCATACTGCACGAGTTGAGTTTTTTTTTCAGAATAGTCGAGGATCTACAACTTCTCCTTTGTGTATGCCTTTCTTTTCCTCGAACTCGAGCTCGGCAAGTCAGCTCAAATAAAGAAATATTCGGAGTCGCTTGTCTTGTACCGAACTTCAATCGACGGAAGATTAGCTTAGAGAGCCTCTGCGTCCCTGCGCCTCAGGCTACTCTGCCGTTGCCAGAAGGCCAGTTCTCACAATCTGCGCGAGGTATATAGTAGGTAGGTGAAGAATTGCCAAACACAAATGCATCAAGTAGAAAAAAATGAGACAGAATGTGGGTCCCAGTTAAAATCCCCAATGACTTTTTAGCTGAACGGGGAGTGGGCTCTAATAGAGAGAGGTGTTCTCTTTTTAACCTTCTCTGGTAAGAGGTTCAATCAGAGGGAGGGGCTGAAATAGAGGGGGTGTTCGATAACAGGAATTACGCTACTTTACCCGCGACAAAACTGGTAACTTATCGAATTAATTAGGTTTGAGGATCGCGAGAATATTGCTCAAACGAGAAACACTATTCCGCAAACAGCACTTACCAAATAGTCGCTATTCAAGGATAAAAATGTTACCAGGGAAAACCTAGACTTTTCTGTGAAACATATTCTTCACTTCCGCACTGCCGTTCAGTCCGCAAAGTGCCCTTGATTGCGAAATCGTGCTGCGGCGCGGTTGCGAGTATCCTCAGACAGGGATTTGGGATCACCCGGGCACCAAAGGCCAAAAGCGCCCGGGTGATCCCACATCCTTGTCTGAGGATGTTCGCAACCGCGCCGCAGCAAGATTGCGCAATCAGGGTGCACTTTGCGGACTGAACGGCAGTGCGGAGGTGAACTGTACTTACTTCAGATTCTTCAGCTCAAAAGATTAATGTCCCTCGTTTCGGAGGCAAATGTAGTGTGTACTTTCGCGTGCTTGTGCTGTGCGGAGCGAGGACAGAGAAAGCGAGAAAGTGTGGGGGAAAGGAAACGCAGCATACGCACGCAAACGCACGCGATCTACGGCAGTTAAATTCGCTCCGAAGTAAGGATGCCTTTGTCTATTGTAATAAACAGTTTTATGCGAAAAATTCTCACGAAGTTATAGGCTACTGAATGATTAGTGCGACGAATTCTGTGAGAAGCTCACATATGTACTAAGCAGGATATTCATAACAGAAAGACTGAATGCTAAGGGAACACTGACTGACCGACTAGGTAAACAAAAAATCAATGAACGACAATGGGGTAAACAATTACCATTAAGAGGGATTGTCTTGTTGGCTTTTTCGCTCACAATGGCTATTTACGGGCATTTGATTTATCGCAAGGGTCGTGATTTCGAGGTTACATATGTAATCCTCCCTTGAAACCACTTCTGTGAAATAACAGTACGAAAATTTAGGTCGAAAATCATTAAATTTAAGTTGAGAGAGAGGGCTGGGCGGTTACAAAGTAGTGCAAAGAAAGACAATTGACAGTGCAGGTTGTTTTCCATGGTTCCAGTCGCGATAAGTTTAACTCTCACATCTCTAGAGCATTATGAAAAACAAACTGTATGCGCAATGTACATATGCATGTAGCCATCTTGTCACCTTTAGATGGAACACGAAGGAGCAGGATGACTTCGAATTTTAATTGAAATGGTTTGCGTGGGTGAAATTTCATGTCAGTTCCAATGCATAATTAAACCCCATTGTGGGACTGAATGAGTTTTTTCTGGGATCATTGGGGGGGGGGGAGATGGGGAAGTTGCAACTGCAGGGACAAAGATCCGATAAAAAAAACGGAATAATGCCTCCTATTTCAACTTTCAAGTACTCAGTCACTGAACGGCCAGTGAGTTCACCAAATTACCGGAGAACTTGCAAAAGCAGAACTCGATAGCATTTATAGGAAAGCTGGGATGAAGATATCGTGCTGAAAACCACTCACCGTTTTTTGAGTTTGAATCATTGGCTGGGCCCGCCTGAGTACGTGGGTAGACTTTGTCGGGTCACCGACGCATCATTGGGAAGATATGGGAGATCGAATGCCTTGAATTCCACCAAAAGAGGCCGGCCTTCCGACAGCCATGTGTCCTTAAATGAGAAAAGAAGGTAGCTTATCAACAAATGATACATCAACTTCCACTCATTTACGCTTGTTG
Source organism: Aplectana chamaeleonis (assembly GCA_029168955.1). NCBI lineage: Eukaryota > Metazoa > Nematoda > Chromadorea > Rhabditida > Cosmocercidae > Aplectana > Aplectana chamaeleonis. The sequence goes on along the minus strand of JAPDOI010001246.1, from coordinate 101,395 downwards.
AGAAGCTACCTTCAATTCTCATTTGAGGCCACATGGCTCTCAGAAGGCCGGCCTCTTTTGGTGGAATTCGAGGCATTCGATCACCCCTATCATCCCAATAATGCGTCGGTGATCCGACCAACTCTACCCACGTTTTCAGGGGGGGGCAACCAATGAATCAAACTCAAAAAACGGTGAGTGGTTTTCAGAGCGTACGATGCCTTTAAGAAATGAACTCCAGCGATCGGCTCGACTTTTACCTAGACCATTTGCTTATAAGGTATCACAAGGTAGCCTGCCGCCTCCGAAAAACTTGTTACGGTTAGGGTCTTCGCCAGAGCTTCAGGACTATTTCATAGCTGGTCGAGGCGACCTGCTTTATTTTGTTAGGTCGCTTCGACTAGTCGCGTCGCGTCCATAATGGGAGCGATTCGTCTAGTCAAAGCGTCCAGGCCGTATTCTTTCGTCAAGACGTAGGGTATTTGGCGCCAAAATGCAGTCTCCACACTTTGTTAGCGTGAATGTCCCGTGTTTGCATTAATATTAGAATCCTTGAAAACACTTTTTCTGTTTCGGAACAACCAAGGCTCTCTAAGCACGGTGAATTGTTTCCCATTAGTTGTTTCTACAAAATTATTTCTTCCAATGAGTTTCAGCCTTCCTATTTAAACACCGCCACTACTACTTTATTTTTTCCTATTTCAGACGAACAGATAACGAGTATCCAATCGAATACCATTGCGAAATTGATTGATGCTGAATTCAAACATTATGTCAGAGTATGTGGTCTAAACTGGGCGAAATTCATTAGAAATCAAGCAGGAAATGGAAGCGAAACCACCACCCGATTCGAAAAATCAATCTTGCGGCGTTGGCTGCGAATCTCCGTCCCGCTTCACGCGCAACTGCGTCCCCCACGAGCGATCCCAAGTAGCTCGACTATTTCAAATCGCTGTACGGAGCGATTTCAAATTCGTCTAGCGATTTCAATTCGCGGCGGTATCGTTGGTCCCTGCGAATTCAAGTAGAAGCGACCACCTATAAAGGGGGCTTTAGTTAAACACCGTAGCAAAGCTGCGGGATTAACAAGACAACTACCACGAGTGAGCACCTCCATTGTGTTGAGGCATCTCGAGATTAACACTCGTACGATAAACCATCGGAAATCACAAAGCATTCCAAACCTTGCAACACCGGTTATTCTTCTTATCAGTACCGTGACACAGCGGTCGTTTTTTTCATTTCTGTCATGATAAGGACAACAGCTGTTTGAAATTCACTAAACGTTTCCATAACAGACCGACACCCTGCTACTTTTAGGCCCCGGTCAGAGTTGGATGAGCCGACGTCTCCAGCCCGGTCGATACACACAGAATGCATTGGAAATGAGATGCAAAAATCACTCGGTGCATCCCTCCAACACCCCCCAACACCCCTCAACACCCACCCGGTCGATACGTATGAACAACATGGTGAGATGAAGCTGAGAGAATCACTCGGTGTATCCCTCCAACACCCCCCAACACCCCTCAACACCCACCCGGTCGATACGTATGAACAACATGGTGAGATGAAGCTGAGAGAATCACTCGGTGTATCCCACCCGGTCGATACGTATGATTGAAATGATGGAGTGAGGTTGAGAAAATTACTCGGCGTATCCGACGCGGTCGATATCCATGCGATACGTAGATGACGGCGGATGAGAAAATCAAAGGGGTGGGCGGGCCTATGATAAAACATTGCGTATCCCTAGAAAGCTAACCTTACTGCTACCTCCGTTCCTTCACTTTACTCTCCTTCACTATTTCTTTGAACAGGTGCAATCCTGTTGGCCACGCAATCATCGTCATATCTAGTTGGATACACCGAGTGATTTTCTCAACCTCACTCCATCATTCTAATCATATGTATCGACCGGGTGGGTGTTGGGGGTGTTGGGGGGTGCGGGGGGGGGGCTGGGGGGAGTGTGGGGGTTACAGATGCAAATAGCACCAACTCTGACCGGGGCCTTATTGCCAAATGAAGTATATAGAATGATTTCTGTGTTCCATGGATGCGAACTTTGATAAGCTCTTATTTTCATCGTATACGAACACGATTTGGAAAAGTTAGTGCATATAAACAGCTAAGCAGTTGAAATGAGTGGTGAACGGGGAGGGGACCTGAGAAAAGAGGTTGTATGCGCTCTCTCACGAACGCACGAAATGATTCTGGAGTTCCGCGCTCTCCCACTTCGATCCCGCACACTTTCTACATTTTTATGGCTTCCGGCGCACTCCTACATGGGTCCCGTGCACTTTCTATGGCGTCCGGCGCACTCCTACATGGGTCCCGTACATTTTCTCTGGCGTCCGACTTACTCCTACATGAATCCCGCACATTTTCTATGGCGTCCGGCGCACTCTTACATGGTTCCCGCACACTTTACATGACGTTCGGAGCACTCTAAAATGGGTCCCGCATTTTTGTCATGGCGTCCGGCGCACGTCTACGTGTGTCCCGTACACTTTCTATGGCGTCCGGCGTACTCTTACATGGGTCCAGTACACTTCATATGACGTCCGGCATACTCTAACATGGGTACCGCACATTTTTCATGGCGTCCGGAGCACGTCTACGTGGGTCCCGTACACTTTCTATGGCGTCCGGCGAACTCTTACATGGGTCCCGCAAATTAACTTATGCGTCTGGCGCACTCTTAAATGGGTCCCACATACGTCACATAATTCAGGGAAACTGTTATAGGACGTGGGCGGAGTGGCCCAATGGGTTGAGTGGCACACGAGATTTTCACCCACTTAACGGCCGTTTTTCGCCGCACGTCTTAATCTTCTTACGTTTTGACCAAACAGGTTGTTCTTTGTGAACACTGTTTGTAAGGGGCTTTCGGAAGCGGAAAAGCTGTGGAGGTATTTGGTGTCTTTAACCTCGCACTGCTTTCTAGGCTTCTGAAGACGACGAACTTCGTCGAAACGCTACGGCCGATACAATAAACCTGTCCACCTTTCAACCTCGAGGGCAGAACGCATTGGTAAACAATATATACATCAACGGTTAAACATTCCCTCCGGAAATCGCAGTTGTCACCTGAGAGCAACGTGCTGGTCGAGCGCCGGAGTCGTGCCTTACCACATCCAAATGACATCTAGATGACATGCTAGAAATCTCGAGGTGATATGACTTCATGTCACTTCGAGACCTCTGGCATGCCATCTGGAGTTGGTGTGTATGTGATGTGGCATGACTCCAGCGCTCGGCCTGCAATCAGCCTTAAGATGGCAAGAATCATCTATTCACTTTATTTTGCATTCACTTCACAACCTTTATAACTTCCAACTGAACCCTTCGCTGTCTCAACTCTTTTTTTTTCTTGTATGACAGCAACATCTTTCACTAACAGAGCAAATATCCAACTTAAAAATACATGGCCTAAAGTGTGAGAAAAGAAACCTGAAAAAAAAAGATTAAAAACCAATACATAGAAAAGGAAAAAAAAATCAAGGACGTAGCTTCTGCTTTGACATCTACACAAGTTTTTCGAATTTTGTGATCTATTCTGACAGTTTCTCTCCCCCAGCTGACAAGACAAAACACCATGTTCGGCTCGTTTACACCTAGCGGGAGATACTATGAGAAATTTCGCACTCACATCAAAACTTCGCCCACCCAGGGTTCCAATCCCCTGAGGCGAATCGGGTTTTTTCCCGTACTCAAAATAGAACTTAAGGAAGTCCTAGCAATAAACGAAATTTCGTCGTGCGCACAAAATTTTTGACACCATTATGTGTTGCTGCTGCATTGTAAGCTTGTTTTTCCTTACTCATGTCAGCAAAACATCAAACCTACAAGCATAAAGCAGGAAAAACCGGAAATTGAACTACTCTAGTGAAGATTCAAATTTCTGATAATTTTTCAGTTAAAGGCAGTGTTCACGATAAATTTCACTTCCGATATCTCAACGGTTTACGGAAGGTCTGGTGCCCTATATAGCAAAGCATGCTTAAAAAGGACGCGAAAGTCGGGTTTTCGAGCTAAAATAGACCCTCCCTTGTTTACGTTGATTTTTGAGAAGGAGGAATTGACCGCTATGGACGATAATGCTTGTGAGTGCAATGAAGCGATCAGCTCACTTATCAGCACTTCCTTCACTTGATCATTCCTGTAATCTGAGTCTTCATTTGTTCTTTTTGAGGGGAGGATCTGGGCACCAGGCGTGTCTGGGGCTTTAAAACGCTTGTTCGCAGCCGTTATTTTGTCGCTTCTGGCTCGTTTTCTACCGATCTTTTGACACTGGGAGCCTAGGATCCTTCTCGCCTATCATTTCACAGTGGAAAATCAACAATGATGATCATCGTGAAGGATTGCAAATATACAATTTTCCGATTTCTTGGATAATCAAATCTCGTAAAAGGAAGGAAATAAGCTAGATTCTTGATATAATTAGAGGCAGTGTTCACGATAAAAATGTTTGAGATTCCACTAGGAATGGGTGGTGGAGGGACACTCTGTAACGTTAACGTCGAAAGAACGCATGGAAACGAGCCAGGAAGAGCCCCTAAAGAGCCCGAAGTTGCCCATTTTGAGCGCAAAGCAAACCCCAAAAGCGCATTGCCCGCCCACCGACGTGAACGAATGAAAGCTTGAAATCGTGAGATGAGCCATGTTTTCCGATTATTGGCCCCGTTCTTCCCTTCATTCTCAACTTCTCTCTTCACTCAGGTCAGCTCGCATCTATCGGCGGCAAAGGACGGAAGTTACAAGCTTCGGAAAACTCGTCCACCATGCTTCTCTAGCTCAATTTTTCAGGAACCATAACTGTGTTCCCAGAAGGTCGTGTACGATTTCAGAGACATCGTTGGAATCAGCATGGGACCGTTTTTAAGATAGGCTAAAAAAATAAACGATTTTTATCGTGAACACTGCCTTTGAAGACACAGTCCACCATAAGAATCTTGAGAACGGTCCCATGCTGATTACAATGATGTCTCTAGAATCGCACAAGATCTTCTGGGAACGGAATTAATGATCCGTCAAAAATTGACCTGGGGAAGCATGGTGGACGAGTGTTCCGAAGCTTGTAAATTACGTTTCGCAGCCGATGTATACGAGCTGACTTGAGTAAAGAGAGAGGTTAAAGGCAGGGTTCTCGATAAAATCGGTTGTTGTGCTATACCGATGGAATTGTAGATCTGGCCATCACAAAAGTGAAAATAAGTGAAAAATTGGAGAAAAAACGCTCAGGAGCAAGTTATGGCTTGATGTCCTCCCGCCCCCAATCATTTAGATTTGGGTAAAAGCCTGCTTTGTCAACTTTTATTTTACTTCTAAAGTAATTTCTTAACATTTCTGGAGACTACTGATTACTCTAACAGCAAAATAAATGTCGTATAAGCAAGCATTAATGAAAATCGCGTTAATTAGGGGGCCGGCCGACACCGTTAATTAGCCGTTGATCTTTGTTTTTGAGCGTTTTTCCCGCAAATTTCTGGGTTTTTTCACTTATTTTTACTTTAGTGATGGCCAAATCTACATTATTATGGAGAGAGCTCGAAAGTTGTTTTTATCGCGAACCCTGCCTTTAAGAATGAAGGGAAAAACGGGGCTATTGATAGGAAACCATCGTTCATCTCACGATCTCGAGTTTTCATTTGTTCACCTTGGAGGGCGGGCATTGCCCTTTTAGGGTATGCTTTACGCCGAAAGTGGCAACTCCGGGCTCTTTTAGGTCTCTTCCTGACTCGTTTTCATGAGTTCTTTCAACGTTAGCGTTAGAGTGTGCCCCTACACTACCCATTACTAGTGAGAAGCGGAAACTATAATTCGTCGTAAACACTGCCTTCATTTGATAATCCAAGTTGGCCGTCTCTTCGAGAAAAAAATCGAGGACATAGTCAATTCAGGATTCTCTCGAGACGGCTTACCACACTTATGAAGACTTCCTAGAATACCATCAGCTGCGATGAATGAGAAGGAATTGTTACGCAAGAGTAACTAATACAGAATGGGAACGGCCGAGTAAATGAAAGGTAAAGTGCGCGAAGTCTGGGAAGAGGTGACTCCGTAGAAACTTTCAGCCCTGTGTTCGACTTCCATCATCCCTAACAACATAATATCGGCATGGATCGTGAAGAGACTTCGCGTTCACTGTTGAAGGTTGGCGCAAACTCTTCCTAGAATACCATCAGCTGCGATGAATGAGAAGGAATTGTTACGCAAGAGTAACTAATACAGAATGGGAACGGCCGAGTAAATGAAAGGTAAAGTGCGCGAAGTCTGGGAAGAGGTGACTCCGTAGAAACTTTCAGCCCTGTGTTCGACTTCCATCATCCCTAACAACATAATATCGGCATGGATCGTGAAGAGACTTTGCGTTCACTGTTGAAGGTTGGCGCAAACTCTGTGCACCTATGTTATGGCATTTCGCACCGTGTTTGCCCCACCCTTCTACAGTGAACGCGAAGTCTCTTCACGATCCATGCCAACGTGATGAGTTCTAACTCTCGATCCAACTCTCACTCTCGTCCCACTCTTCTCGTCCGTGCTCTGGCTTGTCATCACCACATCGCAACTACAAGCAAAAAAACTGAAGGTCACAGCACGCAGCACGATTATCATCCTGCTGCGTGATGCAACCGCCTTTGTCCGCAAATGCGAACGGGTTTTGGGCTTCGAGACCGACAGTACTTGCTGTTAGGTTATTTATGTTGTAACATAGAGTTCGCGCAATAACTTTAGTCTGATGAATGGACGAAGCTGCGAAGGGAGACAACACCGCGCAAATCGAAACCCCATTCTCCAGTGAGGCCCCTAACCACGCACGGCCAGCCGCCTGGACCACGCGTTAGACTGAACCAAAAACAGAAACCATACGTGCTTCGAGATAGCGCCAACGCAAATCATACAGTGAAGTAGAAATCAAAACGGTGCGCGCAGAGTGTAGGAGGCTTGATTCTGAGTGGGGGAAGGGAGTGTTTCTTGTTTAGGCGCATTTCCAATTCTCGCAATCGCTCATAAAAATTAACACGGTAGTAACTTAAATAACAGCGGAATTAGCAACGCTCAGCAATGAGAATTTGTGGTGATTTTGCTTTAACTCGCCCATGCGCAACCCTGCGATTCCGAAATCTAAGTTCAGAGTAACTGTGGAGACACGGTTTTTCTTCATTCGAAAGAGCGTAAAAAGTTGGCCTACACACCCAAAAATGATTCTGAATGGTTTGATGACTGACACTCGAGAAGAATGAGAAAAAACCCAGGTGAGTTTGGTCGGAAACTGTGAATCTCTTTTTTTTCTGTGGGCGTTCACGATCTTGTTGCGAAACATCCCATTGAGCTAGGGAGCCAATTTTTCGACAGAAGGCTGGAAATGGATGCAGCTAGCTTTTTTTGATTTTGGAGTTGAAAGCTCAGTATTAGTGGGCCCAAAATTGAGTTCGAAGAAAGGTAAAAAGATGTAAACATGTTATTATAATCAGGTGATGAGAAAATAGTATTGACGGACGACCTTATGCACATATGATAATTACCTGGATCGACTTCGAATTCTGGCACTGGTCCACCGTGAGCTATAGAGAAGTGTCGCGTCATGTGAACTTTACCGAATGCTGACTGGTCAGTCGTACTCGTCCGTCAATTTCATTCTATTCAGGCATTTTCGGGAAAAAGTCCGATCTTTTATGAAAGTAGCAAAAAAATGAGCGCCTGCAAAACTGACTTAACCCGTGAGAACGTAGTGTTAACATTGAGGCACTTCGAACTCATCGAGTTGTTGACTTTGATTTAAAGGCAGTGTCCACGATAAATTTCGTCCTCGGTTTTTGGCCGGAAATCGAAAGTTCAGGGTGTCATTGGAACACTAGAGTCGAAAGAACGCCCGAAAACGAGCCCGAAGGAGCTCTATACGGCTCCGAAGTCTGCTCGCGCTAGACCTTCCGCTCGCGGTCTAGTTTTCCGAGGAACAGTTTGGTCCGCTTCTACATTAGCATTGGAGCGCGAGCGAGGCTGAGTTTTAGCATTGGGGCGCATTTGCGCACGATGTCTACTTCAGGCCCATGCCCGCGCAACTCATCCACCGTTGAAATGTGGCTTTCAAGAAGAAGAGCTGATTTTGGATGTTTCGCAGCGTTTTTCATGATTCTTTTTTCACGGATGAAACAGTATGACTCTAAACCTTCGTTCTCTGGTGGAAACTCGAGACCGATTTTTATCGTGGACGCTACCTTTAAGTAGGGGTGATATGACAGTCTTGATTTGAATCTACCTTTGACGCTCAACGTGCCATCAGGCTTGGCTTATTTTTTGAACCCTTTTTGAATATATCAATCCTGAGGAAGAAAAAGTAGACAATAACCATAATCAGTCAGGCAACGAGAACATATTCATTGTCGATCTTATTTGCATGCGATTATTATGTGAATCGACATCGAATTCTACCACTTGTCCGCGTGAGCTCTAGGGAAGTGCACCATAAGGCACCGATCAGGTGATACGCAGCGCAAGGGGTCATAGACAGTGAGGCCATTGAAGTTGATCTTCTCAACTTCGGCTGGATAATCTTACTTTTTGCTTTTTCTATTTTTTCTGGTTTCAGTGTTGAGAATGTTACCATACTGTGCAGTTGACACGCCTCAAACCCTACCTCATCAAAGACTAGAAACACCAACCAAGGTTGTTGCGAAAACGCGATTCTTCGCTCCTACGAGGGCCTGATCGCGGTCGGTCCCACAACGAAAGCTGAACCTACGACACGCTTGCGCTACCCGTGCCGAACTGGTTCGGTCGGCGTCATCATTCGTCGCTTCTTCCTCGGCCGGGAGCGGCCGCTTTTGTTTTGTCCTATCATGGCCCTCCATTGCTAATATGCTTCAGTATGTGGCCATAGGGCCTTTAAAACACTAAAATTCAACTTTGTAATATAGGTGCTTGCGATGAGCATCACTGTTGAACAGTTCATCGGCCGAATCACTCGTTTATTAATCGTTCTTATTCCCGTGGTACTCTCTGGTCATATCCGATCATCCCGAAGATTTGCTAACATCTGTATTTACCTCCTTTTCCTGCGTCTATCGTAATCCGTCTAGAGTACAGAGTACAAAAGAATCTGATTCAACCGTGTTTTGTCGTGCAAGCAAGATGACAGTATATCGCAATCGCAATAGTTATAACACGTATTGATTAGTACAGAGAGCCCAAGTTGGAGACACAAGGGTGCTTCTCCTAGGTCGTGGTATTGTTGTTGTTCTATCTCTATTACAGGATGTAGTTTTCTCGGGTAACTTAGTTCGTGTAATCCTAGTTGTTGCTCCACTGGCCTGTTTTCCATGGGACTGACGTTATTGGGACTAACTCCGCCGTTGCCGGTCCCAAGCCCGGATGAGAAAGAAGGAGGGTTGGCCCCCCATGCTACCGACGGGCTGGAAAACCTAAGGTGGTAACCATGGAGAGTCTCATAGGAATACGCGATACGGCTACCGCATCCGGGGCAGCCGATGCGCCAACACTGGGGACCCAGGGTGTTGGTGACAAGTATGCTACTGGCCAGAACAGTGGACGACTGGTAACGCCGAAGAAGGAGGTGCGGTTTGCGGCATGGAATGTGCGATCAGGGCATTACGTCGGGCAGAAAGAAATCATTGCCAGGGAACTGTTGAAGTCGAAGGTATCGGTTGCCGCCCTGTCTGAATTGAGGATCAATGGAAGTGGAACAATGACTGTCCAGGTGCCAGATAGTCAAGAAAGGATGGTGCTGTACTACTCCGGTAGCGACGGACACCATCAAGGCGTTGGATTCATGCTGAACTGGGAAGCAGCTGGAAGCGTTGTGACATTCGAGCCTATCTCTAGCAGAATCGCTGTCCTCACGCTGAAAGGAACTATAAGGACACATAATGTGGCAGTTTATGCGCCGACGGAGCCTAGCCCGGATTCCGACAAGGACGCGTTTTACGCTCAGCTTCAGGACGTTCTGAACACGATTTCAAAGAGAGACGTTGTTCTAGTCGCAGGTGACTTCAACGCACATGTTGGAAAAGACAGGATGGGCTGGGAAGCAGTATTGGGCCGATTTGGCGTTATGACATGAACGACAATGGTCTGCGCTTGCTCACGTTTGCAGCTTTCAATGGACTCATTATTGGAAACAGTCACTTCCAGCATCGCCAAAAGCATCAGTTGACGTGAAGGTATCCTTCCGGACGAGACGTAGCTTTGTTAGACTACGTGCTGATGAGCTCGCGTTTCAGGTCATCGCTCAAGGATGTTCGTGCAATGAGAGGATCCGACTGTGATTCAGATCATTACCTTCTACGTGCAGTAGTGAAGCTTCGTCTACAACGAGCTAGGATTGTGGAGCCATCTAAAGGCCAATTCAACTGGGCACATTTGATGGTACCTGAGACGAAGGAGTTATTCCAAATGGCACTGTCGAATCGGTTTGCGCTGTTGGCAGACGATGCATCTGTGGATGAACAAGAACAGCAGATAGCAGCCACCATCGTGGAATGTGAAGAGCCACTTTGTCCTGCCCCTCGATAGCGAATTCAGCCATGGATATCAGATGAATCCATACATCTCATAGAAGAAAGGAAAAAAGCGAAATTGACCGATTTCGATCGATATCGTCAGCTCTGCAGAAAGCTTTGTTGCAGATTGAAAATGGAACGAGAGTCGTATTGGAATAAGGAAGCTGCTGATTTGGAGGAGTCTGCGAGCAGGTATGATTATCGAACTCTCTATCGGACACTCAAGCGGCTCGGAGGAAGGACGAAACCAACAAGCGATAGTATCAGGAATGCAGATGGGTCATTCGTGCGCTCTGTGGACGAGCGCCTCCGTCGATGGAGACAGTTCTTCAGTGAACTAACTATACAGTCATTAAGCGCCGCAAGGACCGCTTGTCGAGCCACCACTTGTTGAAGCGGCCGGAGATGCAGTTCTCGGCTCAGAACCCACTGTAGATGAACTAACGGCAGCGATAAAGTTACTGAAAAACGGCAGAGCGTCAGGAGTGGACAAAATCACTGCGGAAGCCATCAAGGCTGGCGGAGACGTCTTGCTGCGCCAACTTCATCGGCTGATTACTCTTATCTGGCAGTCTGAGAAAATACCAGCTACCTGGAAACGTGCCACAATCGTGCCCATACACAAGAAGGGTGATGCTAGAGACTGCAAAAATTACCGAGGGAGCAGTCTGTTGTCTATCGTTGGCAAAGTCTTCATGAGGGTTATTCAGAACAGACTTCAGCGTCATCGTGAGCAAACCAGTCGTGAAGAACAGGCGGGGTTCCGGCCAGGAAGAAGCTGCAGTGATCAGATCTTCGCACTTCGACAGCTAATGGAAGAGAATTCGCTCTGGGAAGCGTGTCGTTATCACATTTATAGACTTCAAATCTGCGTTCGATTGTATTCTGTGGAGAGCACATACCGAGGAAGATAGTCAAGCTCCTTCAGGAAACGTACGAAGGGTCTACCAGTTCCGTACGCGTTGGGGATCAGTTGTCCGAGGAGTTTGCCGTTACAGCTGGAGTTCGCCAAGGCGATGTGGTCTCGCCTCTGCTCTTTAATACTGTTGTGGACGCTATTATGAGGAAGGTCTTCGAGAACAGAAGAGGCGTTCAGTACGGAAGTAATGAGTACGTCACAGATTTGATGTTCGCGGATGACAGCGCAGTGTTTACGGATACTGATGCGTATAGAAAAGTGATGTAGAAGAAGAGGAGTGGTTTAGCAGTTTTATTTAGTGATTGGTACAGTTCTAGAAACAAAGACTATAAGCGCAAAGAAAGACAGGTCGCGAAACATCAGAAAAATGGACAAACAGGAGAGGGAGAAAGGGGACGACTGAGATCGACTGTAACGAAAATGGAAAAGGCATAAGAATGGAAAGCCGAATGGTTCGGAATAATGTACAACTGTAAATAAAAAGGTTTAAAAAATCAAACTGTCGAAAAAAATGAGCACAAGAAAATTAAAATAAGAGCAGGAGAAGAAGAAGTAAAGAAGTGATGTAGAAGAAGAGGAGAAAAATAAGAACGGAACAAAGGCTGGAGGAATGAAAAGCAGAAAGCAGAAAGTGAGAGTAGCAACGAAAGAGAGAGGTTTTTCGGTTCCAGGCCAAGCGCTTGTCTTATACAGCGTATTCAAACAAAAGAATGAATAAATAAAGTCTAAGCAGGCAAGCCAAGACATTTTTAGACTAAAGCAAATCTACTCTATAAATTTACGTGGATATACGAGATACAATCGGATTTTTTTTTCGAAAAAAGCATTTCGTAAACTAGTCAATAGGCCATAACAGACAACTATTGGCTCTACAATTTGCACAACTCACCCAGCTGCTAAACAGATTTTGTTTGAGAATGCACAGCAACGCAAAACAGAAATTTACGAGAGCAAATTGGAATGCGGCGTCCCCTTCCCTTTTCACTTCCTGCTGCTGGCCAAATAAGGACTATGGAGGCCAGGGTGGTCCATATTTATTCTGGGACATATGAGCTGAAAAAAAAAGAAATTGATGACAATCTCTTAGATGAGGTGAAATTTTCGAAATCAAGGAGAAGCGAAAAATTACTTCTAGAGAGCGTTTTTTTTTTGAAAGTGTAAGCGAACGGATCCTGCCTAGAAAGAATTGAGCTCAGTTGTTCAAAAATGAGAAACCTTCATTTTCTGTAATATTCTCGTCATAGTCGGCCGATCGGATGAAGCCAGCCCGGTCGATAAGCACGTGCACCATGCAGCTCGGGTGCACAAAAACTAACCGTTGTGGCCGGACTGAGCACTCCTGAGCTGTCCTTCGCCGGCATACAGCTCTGGGGATCCGTTTTGCTCGCAACGTTGAACTACATCTCTATCGATTTATTCACTAAGTGATAATTTATTGTCCAAATAAATCTGAATATAATATTAATATGATTTTTTGAGGGCGGTTTGGTTCAACGAAGCTAAATATCGCTGTTGGAAATTCACCTCCCCCCAAGTGTGGTCGGCTTGAGCCCCCTGCTCAGAAAATGAAAAAAGTTACCTGTAGTATAAAAGTACTTAAACATGTTACTTGTAACACATCTTACCCGATTTAGGTTACTCGCGACTTATCTCAGGTGATTTAATTTTCATGCAAAATATCGACGGGATACCGCGGGCAGCAATGGATAAGTCGCAAGTTACTTAAAGCGGACAAGAAGAATTTCTAAGGGGAGTGCTCAGAATGATGAAAACAAGTTACTTGTAACATAAACGACCGGAAACAAGTTACTTGTAACATATCTAAGCCTATGTAAGTTACCTGCGACCTATCTCAGGCCATTCATTACATTTAACAAATGTATCGACGGTAGAGCTCCTTCGACATGTTGTATGTAACTTACATGGCTAAGATAGCTCGCAAGTAGTTTGAATCGGCCAAGAAGGCATTTCCTGGTTTCTCAGAGTAGGTATTCCTGCTGTGATTGGCTTATAAAAACAATAGGTGATTCGTTACGTGATTACAAAATCGAAAAACAAGAGAGGTTAAGAGAAACAAAAATTGGGAACAAAATAAGAAAACTGAGTGAAGTGAAATGTAAGGATAACAGACTCAATTTCCGGACCCTCATCTCTAAATAAATAGTGAAGAAGGTCTATTACGCCTAATTCGGTTGTACTCAGTACATAGCTTCCAAAGATAAACTCTTCGATATTATTCTTCTACTGTAATACTAGACAGAGGAGAACGGTTAATATGGCTACATAAAAGAATCAGAAAGAAGCGAGCAGACTAAATACCTCATTCACTGTGAGCATTCTCGGAAGCAGCACATCCAGATAAGGATTATATGAAAGAGTCTTCATCTCGCATAGGCGTAAAGATGAGGGCAGGCTTTAGTGAGTAAACTGGAGAGGATTGTGGCATAATCACTTCATGAAGCTGTGAATCTCGTTTTGACCAGAAAGAGTACACACTCCCAACTCTTCTCGAAATTCTCCTAAGGCATCATCGACCACTGAAATGAACACAGAAAGAGGGGAGGAGGGAGCTATACGTATTCAGAGAGGGGACGATGCTATTCAAAAATACTAGTAGGAGCGTCTACACATAGTTAAGGTACGAAATTGATATTATGGTTGCGTACAGTGCGTTTCATAACAATAAGATCACTCCTGAAAACAGCATGTCCAGGAAAACGCGAACTCTAATCAGAGAAAAGAAAGTTTCCCAAAAACCAATAAATAGTGTTCAGTGTACAGCATTCGACCATTTTTACCGCATTGAACTTTTTAAACATTTTCCCGTAATGAATGGTTCTTTTGCACGACTGGAAAGCCAACAGTTGGCCAGATGAAGAAATGTAGACTTCCGAGAGGGGCAGATAATAAGTGCAGAAATAAACTCTGACCTTCCTTTTCCTGAGACAATAATACTCGATTAAAGGCAGTGTTCACGATGAAATTTGTTTTTCTGTTTCCCCACCTATCTTGAAAACGGTCCCACTCTGATTCCAATGATGTCTCTGAAATCGTACAAGACCTTCTGGGAATGGAGTTATGGCCCCTCGAAAATTGAGCTAGGGAAAATGGTGGACGAGTGGTCCGAGGCTTGTAACTTGCGTCTTTCGCAGCCGATGTATGCGAGCTGACCTGAGTAGAGAGAGAAGTTGAGATTGAAGGGAAGAACGGGGCTAATGATTGGAAATCATCTCATCTCACGATCTTGAGCATTCATTTGTTTACGTCGGTGGGCGTGTGATGCGCTTTTGAGGTTTGCCTTGAGCTCGAAATGGCAACTTCAGGCTCTTTTGGAGCTTTTCCTGGCTCGTTTTTATGCGTTCTTTCGACGTCAACGCTACATTGTGCCCCTCCACTACCCATTCCTAGTGGAAACTGAAACACATTTTTTATCGTGAACACTGCCTTTAAGTAATTGTCTCAGGAAAAGGAAGGTTAGAGTAGATCGGAAGCTCAACATGTGCACAGAGAACATAGACTTAGTCCGAGCAGGTTTTGCCTCCCATAGTGTACATAATTTTACGATAATTCCGAAATATAAAATTTCTGGGTTGAACACTCTACTACTCCTCAACGCCCTAGAGTCAAGCAGATGCCGCGCGGGTGAGCCGTGTGAGTATAAGTGTCCTAACGCGCCGCTCGCACCACCATGGCGGGTTCGCTTAGAATTACATATGTGGCAGTCCCAACAAATACACCACTCCATCATCAATTTCAGTGCACTCTACCCTAATCAATTTTTGTCTCAGCCTGCGCTGGAATGAGTTAAAACCAGAACTTACATTTTGTGTGAATGGAACAGTTTGAGCAAAACTTTACCCCGTTACATCAAAGCGTGGCCATTCGGTAATTCTTGGTCTCTGCCCACAAGCAGAAAGCATACGCGCAGAAAGCATTTGTACTCGAACGCAGCGCTAGTGCGAGTACGAATATTGGATGCTAAGTAGTATTAAATCTCATTATTGTTATTATACAAAATAGTGGGGTTTTCGCATCATTTGACTGGATCGCATACCTTCTGGGAGATTCGTCAACGGTAAATCTCCGGATAAGGGTTATCACTATAAGATAAAGATGAAGTCTCGGCTTCCTGAACCCTTCTAAAATACACAGAGCATTCAACGGCTATGTCATAGAGGCTTGGATGCTTTTCAGGCCTATACAGTAGTGAGCTCGCCCAACTTTCCTGTCACATTGGAATGTTTCATTGTTTTAATTGTTGAGGGGTTTCCGCTCGAGTAATCTGCTCATACTATCACGGATGTTTAAGGCTCAAAGGCACAGCACACCCTCAAACACGAATTTTGTGACTTTTATTCGATTGTGTAGTAGACCCCTCCTATATAACTCGTTCCGAGAACGTGATCTCAATTTCTCCAAATAAGCGAGATATAAGCGACCACCACAGGCGCGACCCCCTCATCACTACGGGCCACGCCCCCTACCAGATTTAAAGACTCGATAGCGGCTAGATATATGGATGAATTCTCAACAAGTCGCCGTTCTTCTGTCCATTGCTGGACTATCTCCTTATCCTGGCTCGCTCTCGTGCAACGGTTGTGAATGGAGAGAAATACAGGCCTGAGACAACTGGGGCCGGATTCATCAACGAAATTTAGCGCTGGTAGGCTGGGTAAGGGTAGCTTCCTACCGAAATTCGCGCGAATGGCGCGATTCACGAAACTTGCTACCCACGGTAGCAACCTACCAAAGCCTACCCTGCGCGAATCTCGGGTAGGGTGCTACCAGCGGCGCCCTACCCGGCGAGATCGCGCGCTCTGATGCCAAATTTACGCGCTCGTCCATTCAGCTGTTTTTGAACCCCTTTTATAATTCCGCCACTCTCATCTCAATACACATTATTTATCGTCAAGGTTAGATTATTTTCGAATTATTAGGTTGGTGCAAAAATAATTTTGAGTTTTAAGAAATAATTTTTCTTCGTCAGGTTGAGTTTTTTGTGGATTTTGATTCCGAAAATCTGGGCCAAATTCCGGTCCGCCGCATTTGCCTCTCGAGTCAGTCGAGTTTCCGGCGCCAAAACTGACTCGATATGGCTTTTTTATACAATTTTCTCCAATTTGGTTTACTTTCCAGTTTCTAAAACCCACTTAGAGTCAACAGATCGTCGGGTGCGGCGCTGGAAACCCTACTCACTCGAAAGAGCGCACAGTACAGTCCTATTATGGACCTATGACTCTCTTTTTACGCAAAAATTGAGATTTCACAGCTTTTAATTTTTGGGCAAAATACTCTTTTAATTTACCCAAAGGACGAGGTCGGCGAAGGCTTGATGATGATGAGATTTGGAAAAATGCAGGCTAAAAACATTATTAAAAATGGAGAGCCGTGGTCTACTCTTGGTTTTTTCCCAACCTAAACACTATACGAAAACCAGGTAAGTATAAGGTATAAAACATTCGCATAAGTACTGAGGCAAATCAATGATTACACAATTAGGCTAAAGCTTTTCTGATACAGCTGATTTTCTTGTTCTGTTTGTTTACAGATATGGTAACATTTTCTATGTAAAAAGTCGCCTTGGGGATTGGTACTGCAATCCAGCTATGAGACGCGAAATCATTCGAGCGTCCCACGAAAATGTCGCGAATAATATACATACACATCATCCACATTCTCAATATTCAAACTATGGCACAGATTAAAGAACATAATAATAAAGTCTACCGAAAAAACCGAAAACCATCGTCATGTTTCCCATACTGCTGTATTCTTCAAGTGATTCAAACATAGATTTATTTTTAATGGTTTTTCTGCGTTTTTATGCTTTCGGTTTGTGAGTCTTCAAAAGTTGAAGCTTTCGGAAACCGATTACGAGCGATATGCAATAGCCGTTGTTTGTAAAATACGGCTGCGTCACCACACACATAACGCTTTTAGGCTTAACTGCTTGGTAGCGCTACCCACGGTAGCATAGCGCTCGTGAATCACAATGTGATGGTTAGGGTAGCAATCTACCGCGGGTAGCGCTACCACTGGATAGGGCTACCAGCACTGCCGCGTTGATGAATCCGGCCCCTGGTCCACCAATTTATACCCCTCAAAATATAGATATCTTTAAGGAGCCATAACTTTGTTCATAGAGGGTCTGTGACGATTTTAGAGATACCACTGTGATCAGCCTGCGACTCCCTCCAAGATCAGCATAAAAACTGAAAAATAATTTTCTGGGTGTTCTGTGCCTTTATGTGCGACCTCTCGTTGAAAACAACGTAGTCTTTTAAAATCCTTACCGGAAGAGAGACATTGATGCTCCAGAGAATGTACAGCGCTTATTCACCGAAATAGTCTACCTACTTTGCTTCCGACTTAGCTCTACAAATTTGCCAGCTTACGGCACTCGAATCAAGGTATCAAAGCTGGAGATTTCTAAAGAATGTCATTCTGTCCTGAATCTAGTACTTTTGAATAAGATTTGGAGATTTGTAGACTAGTACTTTTGAATCAGATTTGGAGATTTGGAGACTCGAGCTGAGACTAAGACTCTCGATGTATGAAGTTTTCACACCAAATAAAGAAAGGGTGTGCAGCGTCGAGTATCAAACTCCATTAAAGGCACAGGACACCCAGAAAATGAATTTCAGATTTCATGCTTATCTTGGAGAGAGTCACACGCTGATCACAGAGGTATCTCTAAAATCGTCCAAGACCCCCTTTGAACAGAGTTATGGCTCTTCAAAGATGCCTAGATTTTGAGGGTGAAGAATTGGTGGACGAGTTGTCTCAGGCCTGTATTTCTCTTCATTCGCAATCGTTGCGTAAGAGAAAGCCAGGATAAGGAGACAATCCGGTAGTGGACTGAAGAACGGTGATTTGTTAAGAATTGATCCATCCATCCAGTCGATATCGAAGTAGAAAATCCGGAAAGGGGTCGGGCCTGTGGTGGTGAGCGAAGGGGGTTGGGCCTGTGGTGGTCGCTTATATCTCACTTATTTCGAGGAATTGAGATCTCGCATCTGGCACGTGTTATACAGGAGGGGTCTTTTACACAATTACATGAAAATCTCAAAATTCATATCTGAGGGTGTACTGTGCCTTCAACAAGAAACTCAAGACTGACACGGTCCTACTTTTATCGCTGCCCCAAGTTATTGCGTATACTTTCAGCCAAACTCGTCGAGAAAAAGAAAAGAGTCAAAGAAATCTTGCAGGATTCCTCTATTGTCTCTGTGCTATGAAGATGTGGTTTAGCAATGCTGCGTTGAAGAAATCTCACGAGATGAATCGATCTTACGATCTTCAACTGAAGTGTATGGTTTCCGTTTTCATTTTAGTCTGACGCATGGACCAGGGGCCGGATCCATCAACGAAATCTGGGGTAATTTACACCCCAAATTTAATTAACTCCACCCCATACCCCAAAATAAACCCCAAATGCGATTCATCAACATTTACCCCGCGAGAGTATAGGATACCCCACCAACGTCTAACAAAGAACCTTTTGTGCAACCGGCACCACTGATGTGACGTAAAATTATGAATCGATAACTGCGCTTCCTCATCAGTCTCGAGGTTTTTTTGTTTGGCGAACTCGACCATGTGGCCTAGATTTTGCAATGTACGGAAGAAGCACTATTTTATCTGGGCCAGTTATCCGGTCCGCAATTGCATCTCGACACGCTTTACGGCCGCACGCGCTCGAGTCGGTCGAGTTTCCAGCGCCAAAGCCGACTCGATGGGGCTTTTGTATACAGTTTTCTTCAATTTTTCTTAGTTTCCAGTTCCCAAAATCCACGTAGAGTCAACAGATCGACTGCTGCGGTGCTCGAAACTCTTCCGACTCGGGGGCGTCCGCCGCGAAGCGTGTCGAGACGCGATTGCGGAGCGGAATTAGGCCCAGAGAAGCACAGTATGATAAAATATTAACATTATGCAATGAAACGATTCGAAGCTTTCGAAAGATAAAACTCAAAAGTTTCTCGATTTTTTTTGTAAGTTGGGCTAGTTCATGAGGTTGGTTTTTGATATATGTTCTTTTGAAATTGGGTTGATTACTTTTAGATGGAAGGTTTTTCGATTTTTTATATCGGTCATTTAAATAACTCTAATTAAACTTTGCTCTGATTGAAAGATTTTCTGCTTTTTGAGGCTGTGGAGCGTAAGAAAATTTCTAACGTTTTAATTAGTCAATTCATATGTCGTAATGTGTACATACTATACTTTGACCGAATCGAATGATTCGAAATATCCATTCGACTGAAAAAATCGGCTTGGAACTATTCGAAAAGTCGAACATTCGTAAAATTCAAAATCTTGAATTATTCGAAAGTGGAATATTCGAAAAAAAATCTGAAAATGTAAAAGTATAATGTGTACAAACTGTGAAGAGGGCGCGTGAGTAAACGAAAGGCTGTGATTGGCGGTAGCCGGTGTATCCTTCGATCACGGAACTTCGCTCCTCTCCACCCTTTTAGCGGTTTGGACACATTACGACCACCACCCATCAAACATTCATTTGAAATAAATAAACAGCTCATATAAATGGACCATAAAAACTTAATCTTTGAAAAATTCATCTGTTTTAAAGTTACAAAAATGAGTATATCAACTACTCTTTTATCCAATTTAAAATATATTTCGAACATCAAAGTGTAGTAAATGCACACCGAAATTGTCGAAGACGAAAATTTCGAGCTTAGAACTCTCTAAAAATCTTTTAAAATAGCCATTGCATTTAAAAATCTAGGCTCGATATGGTCTAGAACACGAAAAAGATACGAAATGGAGCCAAGGAGAAAGCTAAGCATAGGGCAAAGTATAAAATCAGCATTTATATGTATGTAATCAAATAAGCTAAATGCAAATGGTTTAACTTGCAGTGCCTCATAAGTTCTGACAATTCGCTAGTAGCAAAGTACTGATTCTGCTCTCTTGCTGATAGAATAGTATCGGATACCCGACTCCTTCAGCCGGGTATCGGATACTCCCGTATATACCCCGAAAATTGGGGTTCAATTCTTGATGAATAGCGAAATTTTACCCCGTGGAGTAAATTAAACCCTGAAACCGCGGTTTTATCGTTCAGGAATCCGGGCCCAGGCGGCAAGCCGTGCGTGGTTGGCGGCCTTACTGGAGAATGGGGTAGTAATTCGCGCCGGGTGATCTACCGTCGTGGCCCTGTCCATTCATCGGTCTAAAATGATTGTGCGAACACTACTCAGCTGTAGACAACACGTTGCACATTCAATATCTCAACGAAATGATCACGACGGAAAGAAATTTCATGATCTATAGCGGTTATGGTACGAGGCAATGAATCCTCTGCTTGGGCCATCCGCCTTTTCGTTCCGCCTCCTCACTCCTACTCGGTTGCTCCTGACGGGAGTAGCTGCTTACCTTATGTGACTGTGGTACGTCGAGGTGCAAGCGGTTGAAGGGTTACTTCATACGAAACGTGGTCCTTACTGGCGGTTGGAGCCACCACTGGTATCAATATCCCCACGTTACCTCACGAATCCGTTTTACTGATTTTTATAGTGTTTGTGTGCCGGGTGGGTCTGAGCCGACACGCTTCGGTACTTTTGTTTCTTTCCAATGTTGTGACTCTGCACTAGAGGGTCACATCTAGTTAGATGGAGAATCTAGTACCAATTCGAGGAGTTCGTAGGGATAGTAGATCTAGCTGACTTTGGGCGGAGATAGAACCCTCCGTGTCGAGCGAACAGCATCGCTTCCTGCCACTACACCATTCCGGCTCGAGAAAAACTCACTAGGGACTGCTTCAAACTTCCCGTGGCGATTTGGATAACCATAATGTCGTTGGTGTAAGTCCGTGACAGTACATAAGTGACTCGTGCTCGTTATCTCCTAAATGTGTGCGAGATTCAGAAAAATGGTTTTTTCGTTGCTCCACATGAAGGTACTGTTCACCTCCGCACTGCCGTTCAGTCCGCGAAGTGGACGCTGATTGCGAAATCCTGCTGCGGCGCGGTTGCGAGTATCCTCAGACAAGGATGGGGGATCACCCGGGCGGTTTTTGCCTTTGGTGCCCGGGTGCTCCCACCGCCCGGGTGATCCCACATCTCTGTCTGAGGATACTTGCAACCGCGCCGCAACCCGATTTCGCAATCAGCGTGCACTTTGCGGACTGAACGGCAGTGCGGAGGTGAACTGTATTCATCAGAGAGTTTTTGGGGTGTTCAAAAAAAGTTCTGCGGATTTGGCTCAGAATTTTCAGCTGGGGTTATTCAGAGCGCTGAACCCGAATCTGCGGTCTATTCCTTGCCAGACTCTGGGTTACCGTAGGTTACGGTGAGCATAATGCCTTAATTGGCGTTGCTAACCTTACAATTTTGAAAATTGGCAAATGGACCTCAAATTCGTGTTCAGCGTTCCAAATAACACCCACAGTGAAAATTGAGTCGAATATGAGACTTCGACAGAGCTACCGCATACACACCGTACATCCCGTAATCTAAAGAAAATCGATAAACCGACCACAGATTTGTGTTAGGCAGCCCGAATAACCCCTAAGTGGAAGTTTTAAGACGATTGCATCGTAGCATTCTCGAAATCGTCAGATGTCGCGTTTGGCGAGCAAAAATTCTTCCATTTTGAAGCTTCGCACCAAGTCAGACGGAATTTTTCAAATATTGACAAATGGGACTTAGATTCGTAATCAGCATCCATGCATTTCTAGACAAGAGTTTAAGCTCAATTCGAGACAATTTTTCTGAGCGCTCTAAAAGTTGCCATTCGTGTTCCCCTATTTTCGTTGCAAAGCTATGAAAATGCCCTTTATGGAAATCTGCAAAGCACTGAGGCATATAGGGAACTCGTAAAATGGACTATCAATGTTATGTTCCATACCTACAACTATCAACACATGGTTTTATAAAAGCTCTCAGGAAGTGTAAGGTAAGCCCTCCAGGGTGGTAGTAAACCTGCCAAACTACGATGTTAACTTAGATATTTAACAGCAATGTTAACTCAGAAGTTATTAGTCTAGACTGAATTCACTCAACCATTATACGGGGTTTTCACTTGTCTGGGGTGTTAGTAAATGGGTTCGAAGACGGGAGTTAACTCGCGGTAAGTTTGCGGTGAACTGCAGCTAAACGCGAGATTTTCACTTGAAGATTTTCAGAAAAGGGACCAGACGTTGCCGAAACTACGCACTCGCATGCCACGTTATGAGCCACTAAATACGCATAGTGTACGGCTCCTCCGAGCCTTCCTGGGAGCCTCTACGACCAGCGCTTTGTCTTGATCGTCGCCCACGCAACACATTACCCTGCGTAGCGGTGTTCATCAAATGCTATAGGAGGAAAAGCGGTGTTCCATTTTCTGGATCTACCGTGCCTTCATGGTCGTGAGTATAGGCTCCGTTCTTAGTCCCCTTCCCACCCTCTATTAATTGACGTAGTGAGCTGCCATCATTTGATCTGCTGGGACTCAAAAGCTGATGGATGATCGTACGGAACGTATTTACTTTGTCGTATTTAGTGCAGTAGATACTCCAACTCCAAAGTGGGGCTTTAGTTTCTGATCCAGAGTTTCGACAGATTCTCAAGTAGCTAAAAGAAGCAGGAAGCACTTGTGTGACACAGAAGCATTTGTGCGACACACGTGGACAGGGACTCTGAGTAAGCATGCGGCGGCAGTGCAAGGAAGGTACCGCAATCCTCGGTTGTGCCGCGATAGTTCCACAGTACTACCGCATGAGCTCCGTGATGATTACTCTGCCGTGGAGACTGTTGCAGTGTCTTGAGTGTCGACACCGCCGCGACGTTGCCGCGACAGTACAGCGGCAGTTCCGTGTTGGAACCGCACAAACTCCGCGAGGATGCATAAGCGACCCCGCGTCGTCTTCGATTCACAGTTCTATGTGGTAGAACGAGCTTGCAGCTGGTTCAATAGCCCAAATTTTGACGTTCATACCGTATCTTCTAGGTTACAATAACAAGGATACCTTCTGTCCCTACCAGAGGACGCAAGCACCGCAGGTGTGTATTTTTGTTCATGGACCCACCCAGTTGCATTGTGGCTCATTTTGTAAATGTTGCTCGCAGTCGACACTATTTTTGTTAGAGCGCAGTCACCGCAGCGGCACCTACACGGAGCCGCAGCGGCAATATTGCAGGGGCGTCACGAAATTGTCGCTGCGACTCCGGGATAATGCCGCTTCCGTGCCTTTAGGAGCCGGAGCCGCTTCCTCGTAAAGCCGCAGCGACGATTTCTTTGATTTCCATGAAGTCCCACATGTCATGTTTTTGTTCATCTGATGCCTTGAAATGGAGCTACTCCCTCGACTCTCGAATTGGAATTATAATCTTGACATAAGTATTGCAAAAAAAAGGGAAAAAAGTAGAGCGGCACGTGTGAGTAATTTTTGGGTCAATTTAGGCGATGAGGTTTTTTGCCGTTTGCCGTTTGCCGGCCGTTTTTGAGATTTTCTTGCCGATTGCCGTTTGCCGAAATCTCAAACTCGTTTGCCGCACATCCCTGCATACTCTATAACCATAATGCACGGCAAATGCTGGTGAAGAAGGATAGAAGACTCTATAAAGGGCAGGGACTGCGAAATCTCTGAAAATACCCCCTCTTGAATTGAAAAAGCTTGTTAATGCCTTTGCAGGATAATTAGCCTACCTGAAGGGTGTGCCCTGCACGGTCGATGCGGACCTGGGCGTACGCACGCGGTTTTTTGTCCAACTAAGTAAGACGGGCGTCTGAGTGGGAAGCTAGGAGGACCACGATGTTTTTGTTTTCAACTCCCTACACACTACCTCATAAATAGTAATCACCGAAGATGTTTATAAGCAATAAAGAGGATATGGGAGTATAACGAATGCATCCTCAATCCGCCTAGTTGGGATCTTCTTCTTCCTGGGGAGGATGCATCCTTCAACTATATTACTTTTCATAGTACTGCAGGAACAAAAAGAAGAGAAGTCCTTCTGCACAGTATGGCTGGTGCAGTCGAGAGGAATCTAAAGGAAGAACTTTGCCATGGTGGTGGATATATGTAATTCTGTATGACCAGCTATGTACATAATGTTCACCAAAAATGATCACACGAAGTCACGACATGACCCGCAATTTCTCACCAAATGCGGCCTGCATTCCCTCATGTTTTAACTATGAAAAAGAGCGAAACGAAATCTCCAAACCCTGGAAGAACACAGAGGGGATGAAAGAAGATGTATTGGACCCTCTAGTGAAGTGGGTTTCGAACTTTCAATAATACTTGTCCTATTCTAGCTAAAAAGCAAATATGCGACCAAATATCTTTGACTACTTGAAGGCCGTGTTCACGATGAAAACGTTGCCCGTTTTTTGCAGAAACCCTAGCTTTGGGTCATCATAGAAAGTAAGCACGGATTTACGACGAAAACCGGTGAGGAATAAGGTTGAAAATCTCGTGGATCACGTCATATAGCAGGGGTGCGATTAATGAAGGCGCATTTGTTGGTTTGGTTTGGCTAGGTTAGGGTTTGGTTTGCGAGCCCACCCGTGACCAAACCACTTCCCCGCGCTAGCCAGCGATTCATGAATATTTTTGCCGCCTTGGTTTGCAAAACGGTTGTCAAAACGTGTTTAAAACTGGCAAATCGGTGGATTCTGATCAACTCAGGTCGAATCGTGCTCAAAATTTTTACATCGGCTCCTGCTGATCGAGTCTTTTGACATACATATTTTTTCATTCTTGACGTTTGTCTTTTTTTTGGGTGGGGGATTGCATTTCACAAGATTGTCGGCGTCCTCGTGCAGAATGATTTTTTTATTAATGCAGTCCATTTACACAACTGATTCGCGAGCAAAATTGAATTACTAGCTTTTTCTTTCAAAAACTTCATTTGTTCCCAACTTCGATATCTATTTTTTTGCTTCGAATATTCAGTTCATTCGGAATGCAAAATTATTCAGTTTGTTTCAAAAAGCAAGAATATTGGGATTATCGATTATTCTATTTAAAATTTTAAAAAAGGTTTTTATGTATTTGGCCAAGCTAATGTTGACAACAACATTTGAATAGTCAGGCGTCCAAATTATTGGTCTACATATAAGGCTAGCACATTATTTAAAAAAAACTCGAATAGTGGAACGAACATGAAACCGAATAAAATTCGTGAATATTCATTTGGGTCGAATAGCGAACAGGTTTTCAATTTTATTCACTCATTCGTATATTTTGAGAACCTACTCGATTTTTAGCGTTGGAACGAAGATTTTAGGTAGGTCATAATTAAGTCAAATCATTCATCCTGTTTTTTCAAAAAAAGGAAAGAAAAACTTTCTTCATCCAAAGTTGCGGAAGGAATTAAGGAATTATCCATTCCTTCGAAATATTCTAGAAACACGATCTTTGACTTATTCGTGCATGCTTTCGAAATTCGTGAAAATTGTGAATATTTATTTTGCCGTCTTTTGTATTTGCAGGAATCGCACTGAATTGCACGCTTGGTTGCGAAGTCCGCTCTAATCCAGCTGTGACCGCACCTCTAAGATGCGGATGGAGTTTGGCCGACTTGTGACCCAGAGATAGCCAAACCAAGCAATCATGAATAGCTGGTAGGCGAAAACCTTACGGCAAACCCAAACCAAACCAGACCAATGGCGTTCATGAATGCCTCCCCTGATGTCCACCGTTCGTTCCACCAGAGGAACAGTGCGAGTTTCCCAGCACTCTTTCTTCCGGAAGCTTCTAACATCCAAGCATGTGTGAGTTTTCGGTACAAGAAACGAAACAGAGAACAAAGTCACATACAATCCATGGCGACGGAAGAAGGCGTTTTGCGGTTGCGTACATAATTCCGTTGAACATGCTGTAGGTTGCACCACAATCGACGGCAAAGTTGTATTATTTTTTTGATTTTCGAAGAAAGAACACCGGGCATGTTGAGAAACGAATGTTAAGTGTCCTCCTCAAGACACATTTTCAATACGTCAAAAGCCTTTATCATCCATACGTACGCACAGGAAAAACAAGAACTAAAAAAATGGAAATACTAGAAGAAAATTCCTTGTTCCTTCTGAAATTACTTCTGCGTGAATTCATGGCAAATAGTGTTTGTGTGTGAGGTTAAACTCACCGTCCTTCTACGTTCCCGATGTTTTTACTTCAAAATTCAATGAAAAATTACAACATCGACGTCGATTACGATGCAACCTATGCTATGCTTAGTGGGAATACGCAACCGCACAATCGTCTTTTCCCACTTCCGAGGACTGTACATAAGAATTTTGAAGCGCAAAACTACTTCTGACGTTCAAAGTGTTGAAAGCCTGCAGGGCGCCAAACACACCAAACAGTTGAATGCGTGTTCCCAAAGTTGCTTAACTCTTTTCGGAAATGATCGAGTGCTGTTCTAGAGGAATAAATCACTAACGAAAACGCAGACCAGTCCGAAGCAGACGTAATTGCATTAATTATTTTTGTCTAGCTAGAACAACGTGTCATTGGAGTCAAAAAACCTTTTGAAACCTCACCGATGAATGCCTTTTCTTGCCTAAAAATTTGTACTTGAAAGTCCGGGACTTTTCTGCACCTCTTAGAAATAATATCAAGCAAATATAGAAGTTCCTTGCAAGGAGAGGAGCGCTTTTTCCAAACGAGCAAATTGTGTTCACCATCATGGTAGCAGAGGATAGTGCTGGAATTATAGGGAACTTCGTGCGCATTTGCCTATTCACGTAACCAGCTCGCGTGCGGGCGTAGTGTGAGGTCATTCATACACAAACGCCAAGTCGGCGCGCCACGCTCTGGCGTTCAGGAGTATGAATAGCGTCTCTGAACTGTAGTATAAATTTACCAGCGGCCCCGAAAACTAGTTTACCGCTTGTAACGCCTTCAGACAAGCCTTGCAGATCATTTTGTTTTGGAAGCCAGAGATACGGAGAACCAATCAGGCTGGCTGGCGGTAAAGGTATAAGGAGCGAGGCAGGCCTAGGTGCACTTCAGGCTCGTCTGCAATTTTTGTAGGACAAATCGCACTTTGCTATCATCAGCATCAGAAGTCAATCCAACTATAGGCAGACGAGGCGTAGCCTCGTTGGGTTCCGCTCGAATTTGGCGGAAAAATCCCAACATTAGCTGTCATTTGAAGCTTTGGACATTGACTAGGGACTGCTCTACCCAGCCCGTGGCGATTTGGAAAACCGTGTTGTCGTTGCAGTAGGTCTGTGACAGAACATAGATGGACTGAACTTGAAATTCCCTGAATCGCTGCAGGGATTCCAAAAAAATGGTATTTTCATTGCTTCCCAAAAAGGCAAAAAGCTAAAGGTAAGCCCTGGTGAGTGCAGTTGTGGACATAAAGCACTTTTAGTTCACTGAAAATTCTACGCTCATGGAAACAAGTGTTATATAGATTGAAAAGGTGAAAAGATCTCAGAGACTAGCAAGACGCAAGAAAACGAAATATTTATGTCCGCCATTGAAGCAACAGCAGTCACGAGCTAATCTGTGAAGCTAGAAAAACCGGCCAGACCGACCAGTTTGCACGAACATTTACCAAATGACGAATTCGGCTATAAATAGTAAGCATACATTGGAATTAAAGGCAGTGATCACGATGAAACGTCATCGAAAAAACTACAGAAACCAGCTTAGATCGAAAACAGCTGAAAAACTAGGAAGGTTAAGCGGTGAAAAACGGGCTAGAATTAGAGTTTCTAAGGCCCATTGGTGCCTGTTCGTGTAAACGTGCACAGCGTCGCCAAAAAAGGTCGCAGTCTCATGCCGGGCAGTCACAAATCATCGACGTTCGGAGGAAGAAATAGATGCAAATTTACCTAATAAAAACAGTTGAGCAAAGAAAGAAAGCACTCCAGTCAGTGTTTCTGACTAGATGTGTACATAAATCCGAAGGTTCATTGATTGAAATTCAATTTCAAGCCAACTGATGTTCTTGATATAAGAGGTCATCGATGCCGATGATGTGGAGTGGGCTCGTCCACCATCAAAAGACAAGAAACATCAGGCTTCAAATTTGGCCCAAAACAGTGGTTTTTTCGCGATTTTTTCCTATAGGTCCTACTACTCGAGCCCAGAAAAGGGTTTAGAGAGAAAAAGGCGACAAGCATATTTGATCACGACCACTGCCTTTAAAAGGGGAAATCTTGAAAAACAGACATTGGCCTGTAATTTATAATGTGTGGGAGTGACCTCTATCCGTAACCGGGTTGTGAAAAGAGGCTCATGAAAAAACATGAAGGGATACATCTGCCTGAGGGACTCCGCAAGAAATCCCATGATCACAGCTCAGACAAACAGCATGATAAAGGATTAATTCGTAGGATATAATCAGCTATAGAAGGCTGGAACAGCTGAAGGCAATCACTGACATATGTATACTCTCACAAGCTCTAAATGGCCTCAAAAATAGCAGAGGTAATTGAGATGCATGTGAACACGCCCCCTCGGAATCACCGCCTTCCCCTTCCAACCGTGGTCTACTCTTCAGCACGGAGTAAAAGTCATTTATCACTAGGGAGTCCGTGTTTTACATGATGGAGTATGGAGGGGTTTAGATGTGTGAGGACTGTTGCTGGAGGAGTTGACAGATCCTGATAGGGGATAGTAGTGACTAGTATGAGGTAAGCTATCCTTCTTCGTTTGACAGACAACCCACAAGCAGTATCAGGCAGACAGTTGTCTAGGACCTCCATGAAACACCTCCTCAGATACTCGCGGCTTAGTAAGGCAGCACGAGGGGATTACTAACGCATTTACTCGTCGAGGTGTAAGCCACTTTCGTTCCCCCAACTGCTGCCCAGGGCAGCACGTAGTGTCCTCTTGCTCCGCTCACTGCCCCAACTGCTGCTCGTATGGTTGCCCCACCTGCTGCTACAGTCGCCCCAACTGCTCCAGTCGTCGCCCCAACTGCTGCTCGTCATTGTGGCCCCAACTGCTGCTCCTCATTGTGACCCCAACTGCTGCTCTTCTCTCCCCAACTGCTGCTCTTTATTCTCGCCCCAACTACTGCTCCTCATTTATGATCTTTTCTTTTTTCTTATAAATTTTATTTCGCAGGTGATATGTCGCTTTCAGCAGCAGCGCTGCAGCGACCCATCAAAGATAAAGACCCCAGTGAGGCCTATTCATATCCCTAACGGGAGTTTCATCCTTGATTATAACCTTTGATCTTCGCCACCGATCGAGGAAATGATGCTCGCATTGCCGACTGTCTCATGCCCATGTAAGGCTGCCTCGTATCTGGCACGAGTTTGCGAGGGCCATTCAACACAGGCCTCGGTCGGTAGTGAATGTGAGTGTCTCAAAAACATTCCTCAACAGAGATATTCTCTATCCCTAGACAAGAATCTATTTCCACTCGGTTTCGGGACCGTAAAGATAGGAATTAGGCGCAATATTCTGTTTTTCTCGATTTTAAAGACGAATCATTTCTTTCTTTGGGGAAAAAGTTATACCCACATATTCCAAAGATGAAACCTTTCTCAAAATTTTCTTAATTCACTGAAATTCGCACTGGTTAGAGGAATGCCTTGGGCGAACGGCATTGCAAATATCAGAGTATCCATCATTTGGCGATCTCTCTAAAATGGTGATTTTTTTCTTCAGAAAAAGCAATGATTCAATGAAAATGTTTTCTTCTTTCGAAATTATTGTCGTGAACTTTCTCAGGATGGCTTAAAATTGTTGAATTAAATGCAAAGTAAATTCAGAGAATTAAATGCAAACTAAATTTAGAACTGTCTGCTTTGAATATTGTGAGCATCGTGTTTTTCGTGAAGAAAACGTATTGACCATTTCGTTCCATTTTCGGTAAACCATTGCCGCTCAGCATTTGAAAAATACAAGTCCTCGTTGTCCTTGTCCAAAACCAAAAAATTATGTTTCACTGGAAAATGCGAGTCAAGTTCAAAGTCATGAAAACGAATTTGAAAGTAAGAACGTGATTTTACAAAGTTCTCGACACATACCTTCAAGATTTGAGAAAAAAACTCAGATTGTTCTAGAATCTTGTAGAACGCACTGAATAAATTATTTCAAAAGGGTTGAACATTTCTCAAATTTTCGGTCGGTTTCACACAACTATCATCCTATGAGAATGACGACTCATCATTTTTTTTCAGTATAATTCATCAGCCTTTAACCGAGCTGAACCATTAACATTGCTCGCAAGGAACTATTTTACCCGAGTGTACCATCTCAAACCTAACGAAAATCCTTTTTTTCTAGACGGCGTTCGACTTGATGATCAATAAAGTACCAGATTTTTTTGGAAGACTTGATGCAACAAAAAAAGCAATTTTGCATAAAATTACCACATTTGAGGTGGCCGCGCAGGTGAACAGGTAAATCGCTCACGCTTGGAACTGAAAAGTGTACGGGCAAGACCCCAGACTCAGACCGTGCCAAAAACTCCGCGTCCCGCCGAGCGCATGGTGCGGCGCCCCACCCTGCTTATCCGATCCGAAAAGCTCTTTGAATGCATTCTTCCTGGATTTCGATGGAAATGATTAGAAATCACCAAAACATGTTTGGTAATATACAGATTTCCTAGTTTACTACAGATTAAGTGTTTTATGTGCTCTCTATTTTTAGTCTCATGTGAACAACCTAATCTTTGGGATACTTCTATAGAGCTCAGGATTTCTATTATCAAAAACAGCGGAATACTGAGACATGGAGAAATACAGCGGTGCACTCCCAATCATTTAATGATATGCTTACCGATTAAAAAGGCAGTAGCGCCCTAAATCCTTGCGATGGCATACTGTCTCATGAAAAAGGACGTTTTTGGTGGATCTTAGAATAGATTTTGAGCAGAGTATTGGTGGTTAAAGTTTAGCGAGTAGGAATAGGCACGCATCCCCCGAAATCGAAATTCGCGTACGATACTGATGAAGCAGTCCTCACACTTTCTTTGCTTACATAACTATCCCCCAATTTGATATCCGTTCTGTGTCTTTTCTGGAAGATGGCTGCAAAGATACTCGACTTCATTTGTGGTTTGCTTTCCCTTCATACAGGCTTCTGGCAAACTTTCTCATATGCAACAGTACACTCTATACGAATTCGACATGGATAATTCGTAATGCGTCGTCTCAGAAAACGCGGTGAGAACACCTAACCCCCCCCCCCACACCCCTCACCAAACAAGCGGTTGTGTACCTTGAAGTCACACTACACCCTCAGATATGAATTTTGTGATTTTTATTTGATTGTCTAGTAGACCCCTCTTTTATAAGACGTGCCAAGTGCGAGATCAAAATTCCTCCGAATTAGCGAGACATAGGCGACCACCGTAGGCCCGACCTCCTTCGCTCACCACCACGGGCCACACCCCTAACCAGATTTCCAAACTCTGTAGCGACTAGATGAATGACTGAATTCTCAACAAATCGTCGTTCTTCAGACCATAGCCAGACTGTCCCCTTATCCTGGCTCGCTCTCGGGCAACGATTGCAAATGAAGAGAAGAGACAATTCATCCGCCAATTTTTCACCCTTTAATTATAGGCATCTTTAATAAGCCATGACTCTGTTCATAGGGGGTCTTGGACGAAAAAAGAGATACCCCTGTGATCAGAGTGTGACCCTCCTCAAGACCAGCATAAAAACAAAAAAATCATCTTCTGGGTGTTCTTTGCCTTTAAAGGCAGCTTCCTTTTTTTTTAAGGCGGAAATCCTCACTTGGGGTTTTCTTCACATTCCAATGTTTGAACCAAGTGGAGATAGCGAAACTTGAGACCTCAATGTCGCGCATTTATAATGATATAAGCTCGTCAAAACTGCTCCGTGGTCTGAAAAGGCGTCATCTGACATGAGGAACAGAAGCGCCACGACAGGTTCCGACAGCCCGCGAAACTTCAAAAGTTTATTTTCTTTATTCCGAGAGATCCTCGTTCGAATATCTATATTCAGAGCTTCTTGTTTTAGAGAATTTTCGACAACAGAGAGGCGAAAAGAATTGCGGAATCTAAAAAGTTAAGGGGCTAAACCAATTTAGACGTTCAAATTTTCGACATTGGTGTATTACACAATACACACCGAACAGACGTATTTAAAGGAAGCTGAGTGCTACGGGATTTTCAAACGAGTTTTTCTCCGAAGCTTGCGTATTTTGGGTGGCCTCTTTGCGATATGTCACAACCTGGTAGGCCTGTCTGCCCCAAAAAAAGAATACTGTTCTTTGCGCGTACGCTGCCTTTAAGGTATTCCTTGTGATATGGCTCGAGATCGATTGGTTGTGTTAACTCTAACTCGAAGTTGAACAGGCTATAAAACAGCGAAAGGCACTTGGTTCCTACGCGTCCTGGTGCGGAACGAAGGTTAGAGACAGTGAGGGAGCGTAGGGCAGACGGAGGCCGAGGCGTGGCGCGCCCCGCTCCCACATCGAATGACGTGAATTACGGCGTTTTATAGAGGGTATGGGAGTAGGGGATGTGCCCGCTTAGAAGCGAAGAATTCTTCATGCTGATTATGACTGTGCTTGTAGCTACCCGAGTGGACCACTGTTGAACAATGTTACCACACGGTGCTGGCCGCAACAGAGAGCAGCATCTGAGGAGACGAATGGAGAACGAGGGCAGCACTCCTCAAGCAGGAGCTCGTCCACTTGTGCTGCCCTCGCTATTACACTGGAGGCGAGAGCCAACTGTGCTTCTTAACAACCACACAATCGTCTGAGATGAAGGTTGAACGATTGCTTCAATTCCATACACCTTGCTTGGGAGGAAAAAAGAGAAATGGTGAATGGACATATGGCTAATCAGATGTCTATATGTGCATGCTTAAAGAACTCCCCATGCTGATTGTAAATATGCTCGTAGCTGTCCAAACGGGCCACTTTGAGCAATGTTACCCCACTACGATTGCCACAAAAAAGAGCAGCAGCTGAGGCGACAAATGTAGGACGAGGGCAGCACGTGCTGCTAAGAGCAGCACAAAGGCAGCACGTGCTGCTCGAGCAGCAGCTCTTCCCCTCTTGCTGCCCTCGCTATCCTCGTCGAGGTGAAAGCCTATTGTGCTCCATTACGACCCCGCGATCCTCTGAGTCCCCACTTGAAGATCAAAATTTTCGGAAAATGTCCAAAACTTCCACGTCCCCCAGATCCCGAAAAAAATTGCTAGCTTTTGCTGTGAATTTTTTTAAAAATTACTCTTTATTTTATAATTACCGCTAACTTTTTCATCAAAAAATCATCACACTCCCTACCCTACTGATGAGCCTTGGGGAGTGTAGCTTTGACTTGCTCTTCCTGAAAATTCTGCGGTTTCCGCGCTCCAGAGCCACCGACGTAGCTCGGTTTGGCTAGGAGAGCGGTATTTGTGGACGGCTCCCAGCAGAGTAAATCAGGAATATTGCTCTTAAATACCTAAAGTTGCGGAGTTTTCGGCCACCTTACCGCAGTTCAAAGAGTATACATTTTTAAGGAGACGTGTGTTGTCTCGTCTACGAAGTGAACGATTGAAGCATTAATAGGCTTCATTAATTCACGTAACTCGTCTGAAAGTACTTAGTGTGAGCTAAACCTTTGGCAACAGCCTAATTGCTGCTACTACACCGTAATGTGTGAATGAATTTTTTATTTGTACTGTGATAGAGCTGGTATTGTTCCCTTTCACCTTTTTTCCCTATCGTGTTTGGTTGATGCATAATTATGAAACGTCTTTCAAAAATATATTTATTCAACAAAAAACAATAACCATATTTAATCAAAACGTGTTAAAATGATCACTCGAGAGCATTGTCACCATCTATTTCAAGAACTGCTTCCCATTTGCTTGGCAGGCAGTCGATTTCACGTGCGAAGAAGTCACGATTCTTACAATTAGAGGCTTGCTTTGGTATCAGCCACCAAGTTGTCCTGTCGTCGTAGACTTTGTTTGTTTGCCAGTTTTTCGAAGAGAGATTGACGTGATAGTCCGCTGGTGCTTCTGTCAGTGAGTACAGCGGATGTGAGAGCAGATCCTATCACTTATTGGCGATGGATTTGAATACACAGCGCTAAACACGTGGACGGGCGTTATCGTGATTTGAATACACTTTCTACGGCGTCCTGCGCACTGTCCCTCGGGACCCGCACACTTCCTACGGTGCACTCCCTTTGGTCTCACACGCTTTATACGTCGTCCTGCGCAGCACCACCTGAGTCCCGCACATTTTCTACGACGTCCCGCTCACTTCCACTTGGGTACCACACACTTACTACGGCGTCCGGCGCACTACCACTGGGTCCCGCACACTTCCTACTGGGTACTGCGCACTTCCACTTGGGTCCCGCACACTTCCTACGGCGTTCGGCGCACTACCACTGGGTCCTGTACACTTTCTACGGCTTTTTGCGAAAGCCCACTTAGGACCCACATACTTTCTACGGCGTTCTGCGCGCTCTTGAGCCCGCACCCGTATGGTAGCCCGTCTTGAAAGTCAAGCCGAATAAGCCGATCAAACAAACACACAGAGAAACGCACACAAACATACTACAGTTGTACAATTTCGAAAAAAAATGTCGAACGAGCGAAAATCGAAATTTTTTCGTTCGAAATCGTTTCGAGCGAACGAGAAATGATAAAAAAATTCGCGCGAAAAGATTTCTAACGAACGAAAAATGAAAGAATTTCGTTCAAAAAAATCTCGAACGAACGAATTCCGAAAAACTTTCGAAATTTCGGAGGTCGAACAAACGAAATTCGAAACTAACCGAGATTTCGATTTTTTTCGAAATTCCGTATTTTTTTCGGAACTCGTCGAAAATTTCGAAATTTTTTCGAAATTTGTCAAAAATTTCGATTCGTTCGAAAAAATTCCAAACGAACGAATTTCCGAAAAATTTCGAAAAATCGGATTTCGAACGAACGAAAATTTAAAAATTTTCGTCCGAAAAAATTTCGAACGAACGAAATTTGAAAAAAATTTTGTTCGACGAAATTTCGAACCAACGAAAACGAACGAATTTCGAAAATTTCGTTCGTGTTCAACTATAATACATACATACATACATTGGGGGTAAGTATACAAGTCTGTTGGTACCTGCTCGTTGGTGCCCCTGCTTCTACTGAACCCAGCAGACGTTTGAGTGTACACAGGGAACGTTCGAGCGATATAGCGTGCACAACTATATCGCGAAAGTATCCCGCACATTGCATAAAGGTGTCGCCGTCCGGCACACTAAGGCCTCTGGTCCATAACACCTTAGGATCCGTACCTAAGGAGTCATGGAGTCTTTGGCCACAAGCCACAATTTCGCCACCCTGAACTGTCGATCGCTGTCGAGTGATATCCAAAAAACTGCGCTATCCAGACTTCTGAGCTATTTCCATGCACCGTTTGCTGCTTTGCAGGAAACCCGCCTCAAGGATAGACCCGTCATCAGCGTCGGAGAGTACACCATCTACTGCGGTAACGCTGACGATAGGAGAGTGGGAGGCTGTGCAATAGCTGTAAGGAAGGATTTCAATGGTATGGTCCAGGAGTTTGGCTCAACGTCGTGCCGGAATGTATTCGTACGACTGCGGGATCACAGAGGATTCAATCTGTGGATAGTGAGTGCTCATGCGCCCACTGAAACCGCCGAAGACAATTCGAAGGATGCGTTTTATGAGGAACTCAATACGTTGCTGGCCAGGATACCTTGTCAACATGCTGTTGTCGTGGGGGTTGACGCAAATGCGAAGATGGGACTTGATCAGGAATCCGAAGTACTCGGTAAATGGTTCTACCCAGTGGAGCAAACATCGGACAATGGCTACCGCCTTGTCGACTTTTGTGAACGCAGTGGTCTGATTATTGCATCGACATTCAAGAGGAATCATCGCCGCCATCAGCTTACGTGGCAGGGACCAACCCGGCTATCTCCAGAAGAGCAGCGGAAGCGGAAGATGACAACTTTGAAACTACAGCTTGACTATGTCCTGACGAGGAATATTCCAGTATCGGACATTCGAAGATCTAGAGCTGTGTGGGATGTCGCATTCGATTCGGATCACCGTCCTGTTCTGTTGAACTTCACTGCGAGGATTCATAAGAGGAAGCGAGGGGCTCAGCCTCTCCAGAGGATTGACATGACAAGTCTCAGAGATGAAGAGTGCAGAAGGAATTTCCGACAACGCGTTTCTATTCACATCGGAGTACGGACTAAGAAGAAACTTTGCGACGCGGATTCTTTTGTCAAGTGCATCCAGGACGCTTCGAAAGAGGCACTCCCGGTTGTACAGCCTAAGAAGAAGTTCGCCTACGTCTCAGAAGAAACAACATCTACCTACAACAGAGTATGTGCTCTCCGAACTGCAGGAAACTTCGTGGAGGAGAAGCGTCTGAGGAGAAAGTTGCGTCGGCAGCTTCAAAGTGACCGCGAACGAGAGTGGACGTGTAGAGCTAAGGAGTTCGAGAAGGCTTGGGAGGAGAAGAATCCGAAGAAAGCCTACACGTTGCTGCAACAGTATAGCGGGAAGATGAAGAGATGTTCTCCTGTCTTGAACACTACCAATGGAGTTGCAGTTGGTGATGCGACGCTGCCAATATGGAAGGATTACTTCAGTTCACTACTGAATCGTCCAGCGCCATCAGTACCTGAGCTCCCGCATGTTCAGAGAGCACATTACGATGTCAGTGAGGAACCGCCGACTGAGTCTGAAGTTTTGGATTGTGTCCGGAAAATGAAGAATGGAAAGGCAGGTGGAGATGACAACATCACTGCTGAAATGCTGAAAGCTCTTCTTCCGTCTGGGATTCGTGAAATGACCAACACCATCCGTGCCATATGGATGAGCGAAAGGATACCTGATTCTTGGAGACATGCGATCATCGTACCTCTTCACAAGAAGCTATCCGTCACGGATCCTAAGAACTACAGAGGAATCTCTCTACTTCGTGTCATGTACAAGGTTTTAGAACGTATAATTCTCGAGCGACTTATCAAACATCGTGAAGGAACGACCAGAGATGAGCAAGCCGGTTTTCGACCTGGAAGATCGACCATCGATCAAGTGTTCGTCGTGAGAAGAGTAATTGAATCGTGGCAGCGGTTTTCGAAGCCATTACAGCTTGCTTTTTTGGACTTTGAAGCCGCGTTCGACTCTCCTCATCGTGATCGATTGCTCAATGCTCTGCGAGCAGATGGAGTCCCGGAAAAGTATGTCCGGTTAATCGAGGACATGAACAAAGGAACAACAGCAGCAGTTCGTACACCTGTCGGATTTACGTCAGCTTTCGAGGTGAAAACAGGAGTAAGGCAAGGAGCCGTTGCAGGACCTTTTCTTTTCAACTTCGCCGTTGATGACATCATGCGTAGAGTTGCAGAACAGTTTCCTGCGGATGTGATCCTAACACCATCAGGACGCTCCCTTGTCGACCTGGAGTACGCCGACGACATTGTGTTATTCGCTGAAAACAACGCAAAACTGCAAAGGATTGTGAACCTCGTTTCGAAGTATGCCGCAGCCTATGGACTTCGTCTTCGTCCCGACAAATGCAAGCAGATGTGGGTCTCTCAGAGGCCTTCAACTGGAGTTTGTGTGGACGGACAACGTATCGAACTGGTGGACGATTTCTGTTATTTGGGCTGTTTGCTGAAGAACGATGGTAGTTATGCAGCGGATATTCGACAACGATGTGCGAAAGCTACGTCTGCATTCAATTCTCTAACCAAGTGTTTGTGGTCTACCACCATCGCGAAGGAAGTCAAGTTGCGCGTCTACCTATCCGCTATTCGCCCTATCATGATGTACGGATCGGAGACGTGGGCAGCACCGAAAACGCAGATGGAAAGGTTGGATTGCACGGAGAGGAAGCTTTAGGCGTTCGCTTGGATATTTCTGGCCGCGTGTATGCCATAACGAAGACCTTTACAAGGAAATCGACGCAGTACATCAACGCTTGACACGAGGGAGGTGCCAGCATCTCCTAACGCCATCTCAAGCAGCAATGGAAAGTCGACTTCGACTGCTCGGGCATATACTAAGAAGAACGCCGGATCGTCTCGTACAACACGCTTTAAAAATGCTTCCAAATCCTGTTTGGAAACGGCCACCTGGGCGTAGGCGAAAGTTCTGGACGGATGTGGTTAAAGAGGATTTAAAGTCACTCGGCATCGAAAGACAGTTCAGGCGCGATGTTTCGTTTCGCAGGAAATGGAATAGTGACAGCTGGATGGAATGTGTTCAAATTGTGGCCGAGGACGGTGACAAATGGACACGGCTGACTACTAGGACGGCACACCTCGGTAAAGATGCGGAATGACCGCGTCAGGCGAAAGCCAACCGATTAAGTCAAGTAAGTCATTATTCTCTGGCTTGGACTAGTTGTCCGATTGGATGAACATGTTCACGGTGGTTGTCACAAGTGAAAAACGGGGCTCAACGAAAATGGAAGGCTGTTTCAGGTAAAACAGTATTACTTTGGGTCAGAAGGAAAGAACTGAGCAACAGAGAGTAGAGAATTGCAAAAGACGGGTCCACAAAAGATTCCATAGTCACAACGAACAGTTCCAGTGAGAGTAAAGAGGCGGGGTGAGAGTAAAGGATTTCGTGCCCTTCTCGAGCGTTTTTCTCGACTTCTTCGTCATATCAGTTCTACCCAAGGGCCACACAATCGATTTAGCGATTAATCTCAAAATCGAATATTATCGTGAACACTGCTTTCAAGAGAACAGCCGAAACAACATCAGAAGTAGACAGAACAGGTTGTTTCTCCTAATTTATTCTCTTCTGACGCTGAATTAGTATTCAACGACTGGGAAGGGAGAAGGAGAACGTCGTCAGTATGTTTTCCCATAAAGCGGATAACAGCGGGGATTAAAGGAATATGCACGACGTTCGCATGGAAACGGGACTTCTTCGCTTCCGGTCGTTTGAGGTGTTTCCAGCATATGAGAGGGTGAACGGGATTGACTTTCTAAGAAAATGTGACATCAGGGCCAGTATGGTAGGGCCTCCCATGATTGCCACCTTAGAACGAGAATCATTCTCGAAGAGTAACGTTGAATGCAAAACTCTCACTTGAACTAGCACCGCACCAAGACGGATGCCCAACACAGCGCCTTAGACCAGCAGGATACATGTTCATGTGTGAGGGACTTTTCTGTTTTTCTAGATACACTTCCTCCGCAGTTCTTCGTATTCATTGTAACGTTTATCGAACTAGCAGTAGTAAATATCGGTTTTGGGAGCGAACAAATATGTCTATCTTTGAGATTTATTAAGTGTTCAACCTTCCTTTGAGATTTAATAAGTGCTCAACCTTGGATGATGAGATTTCGGAATTTTTCGTGGAACTCATCAAAGCGAGAGAATGTCAGATTTGAAAAACAATTTTGAAAATTTTGTTTTGGATGACCACTTACCACTGAACAACGATACACAAT
Source organism: Aplectana chamaeleonis (assembly GCA_029168955.1). NCBI lineage: Eukaryota > Metazoa > Nematoda > Chromadorea > Rhabditida > Cosmocercidae > Aplectana > Aplectana chamaeleonis. The sequence goes on along the minus strand of JAPDOI010001246.1, from coordinate 61,637 downwards.
ACTTTGTAGTATGATTGTCGACGAGCTAGCTTCGTGTTTTTTCACAATGTACCGAAACGTTCAAAGGATTTTTTTTGAATTATGATTTATTTTTATCCTTCGTTTGTTTCACGCTTCCCAGTCAACATAGAAAGAAGTGAACTTGAAGTGAAAGAGGAAAACGAAGTTTAGATACAAGCCGCACTAAGACGAACTATTATACAGCAATTAGTAACTAGTACACGCAGATCATGTAAGTTTCACGCATTTTCTGAAAAACAAAACCGTTTTTCAGCCAACTTTCTTAGATAGCTTTCCAAGCAAATCTGATTTTATTTGTGGTGAGTGATTATTGGAAAAAAATCTGAAAATAGTTGAATATGGGCACGTCAACTTCTAGGAATTGAAAGCTCAGCTTAGCATAGGACTAAAGCACGTGAAATCTATAAAGGAGACGTATTCATGTCAGCTACGTACAATTTGACGTTAATCTCCCACCAATCTTCGCCAGGAATCATTGAAACATCGATAAATCTTGAAAAGTATCGCCTGTCATTCCTATCAGCTGGCAGAGGAGCTGGATGGTCGCCAGCCGGCGGGTGCAATTTTTCCTTGCCCACCTAGACAACGAGATAGGCCGCAGTACTGTGCTGGGGTGATAAGTGGACAGCGGACTGGTCGGTTCGCAAGCGCTCCAGTGCCCGTTCTCGGAGCACACTTTTCTCAGGAAGAAGTCCTTGCCCAAAGTTTACTGTAGTGAAGCTGGCAGATTGCAGTAGCAGAAACGGGGATGGCCAGTATGTGTAATTCGGAAGTTTTGACCAATTCCTCATACTATACGTTGCAACCAAGTCTATAAAGGCAGTGTCCACGATGAAAATCATTCCCCAGTTTCCATCAGAAATGAAACGCTTAGGTCTTGCTTGACACACTAAGGTAAAAAGCTCAAATGGTAGTCCCTCCTTGGCGGAAGATTTCGATGGCGGACGAGTTGGCGCGGCTTGCGAATCACCTGACAGATTCGGTACCGCTTAACTGTTTTGGGGTATTTTTGGATGAATCTTTTCTGCATTTTCTGTTTTCCGCGTTTTTAGCGACATGAGCATCAGAACTATAATGACTTTGATCACTTGCTGGTATAACATCATATTAAGTAGTCTAGTAATGAATAGTGTTTTTTTTTAATCTACAAGTGTCGTTTGTGTTCGATAATATTAACTTAGCAGCTATACTCACCCTTAACTACAGAGTTATCTATATAGAGCGCACGGCACAAAATCTTGTGTCATAAAATCCTATATCAGTATCTCAAATTTTTCATTTATGCGAAAAATTGTCATCAAGAACAATTTTCAAATGGGTAAGGAGGAAACCAGTGAGAATGAGATAAAGAAGCTAGGGTGGCTAGAAACAGGCATTAATACGCTAAGAAACAGCGATATATCAAACGATTGTAAAATCTCAAGTTGAGCGCATGCGCTTCAAAACTAAACTCGTCCGCTCGCGATCTAATGCCCAATCACAAATCGGACGAAACTCGTCCTTGGAAAACTCGACTGCGAGCGGAAAGGGCTAGCGCGAGCGGATATCGGAGCCGATTAGGGCTCTTCCGGGCTCGTTTTCAATAGTTCTTTCGACCCTATCGTTTTAGCGAGACCCTGGCCTTTCGAGTTTCGGCGAAAAAAAGCGAAGTCAAAATTTATCGTGGACACTGCCTTTGAGGGCAATGTCCAAGGAAAATATCAAATTCGAGCGTTCGACTTAAAATTGGGGTTGGCTGGTCGTGTGTAATCGAGTGGTGAAGAAATAGCGACGAAAAGAACTCAGAATGAGTTAAAATAGCGGTTTCTAACGTACGTCAATGTTCAGGGCGTGGACGAGCTTACGCGCCCTGCTAGTTTCCGCAAGAGTGCGCTCATTGAAAAATGTGCGCGAAATGATCAGACTGGACGTGGCGGAGTTGATTGGCGATTCGCCATCGAAATGTCTGCGGCGTCACAAGCTCGTCAGGACGGGGGGGGGAGGCGGGCGGGCCAAGCAGGAGTGCTGGGCTAACGGAGTCTTCAGTTCGCGGCCATTTTCATAAATTAATGGCCCGTTGTCGCTGCTTCCTTTGACCCTATATCCTCCATCATTTGTCAGCATAGTGTCTTGCACTGAGAACTCAAAAGACGAGGTTTATTGTGAACACTGCCTTTCCCACAGAAGGCACAGAGCACCGTAGAAGTTTTTTTTTACTTTATGCTCATCTCGAAGATAATCACCCTATACTCCATTCAAACATAGTTATGGCTCCGTGAATATGCCTATATTTTGAAAGCGAAAGCTTGGTAGACGAGTAGTGTTCCTCTTCATTCCCAATCGTTGCACGGGTACGAACCAGGACGAGGAGATGAACCGGCCAGGGAATAAAAATCGAGGAGGTTGAAAGTCATCTATCCATTTAGCCGCTATTGAGTTTTCAAGTCAGGAAGGGGGCGTGGCCAGTGGTGGTGACTGATGGGGTCGGGCCCGTGGTGGTCGCTTACGCCTCTCTTACTTGGAGGAATTGAGGTCTCGCACTTGGAAAATGCTACACAGGAGAGGTTCACTAAACGATTCCATACAAATCACAGAATTCTTGTGTGAGAGTGTAGTGTTTATTTGAGGAACTAATAAGGTTATAATGATTTAAGAGTCATTCCTGCCCTGTGCTATCCCTATTAGCGATGGAGCATGAAGATAAAGAACTGCTGATGAGGATGCTTGACAGAAAAGCGGCCGCTCGCTGCTGCTGATGATCGAAATCGAGAGCTCTTTCAAAATACTCAAGAGCTTATATTTCACTCCCTTCGATGCAAGTTTCGCGTGGATATATATCCTCGCCTAACTTTTTTGTTACCTGTCATCAATTATCCGACTTTGCCTTGAGGTCAGCACACAAGCTCTCAAAAGTGGTTGAGATAGGGACCTCAGTTGCTTCTTACGGCTCCTAATAGAGCACTAAGGTCGTTGAAAGCGAGACAAATTACCATATTAGAGCCTCATTAGGCCAGGACAAATGCAGTAACCGCCCATTTTCTTTACAGTTCCCACCCCTTAAAGGCATCCTACTCGATGAAAACCAGATTCCGCCTTTTGCGGCCGGCTTTGGGGTCGATCCGTTGTTACAAGGAACAAAACTCCGTGGTTGCTGCCGGCGGGCGTGCCTTGATGCGTCGTAGGGCGCAAAGCACATGCCAGTCGATTTCACATACGGAATCGATCGGAAGCAGCTTACAGCGAATGCAACAGATTCGTAACCATTTTAATTTTGTTCAAGTGGTTGTTCTTTAGGTAGGAAATCAGAAGCTTTCAACGCTGCGCCAAAGAACGAATCGTAGAACTTCTCCTTGCATTCTCCGCGCAACTATCCCAAGTTGATGTCCGCGCGAACTTCAAATTTCTTTTGTACTTTCTTAAAAAGGGTTTTTTTCAAAAAACTGACGTTTTTGAGGGGCTTTTTGCAATCTCTAGTCACTATAGGGAAATAAGAATACGAAAACGTCAAAAACCCAAAGATGGTTTTCATCGTGTATGATGCCTCCAATATAAATTCGTCCTATTTCACTGCTCGGGTACGGTCACTTTGACTAGTTCTTGATGCTTCAACGACGTGAGCGTTCCGGTACAGGCCGTTAGAGTCCATATGTTGGCTATCCTAGTCGCACTGCCGCTATTTGGTTTCACTATTCCGACCGAGCGGGCATGCTGCGGCACCACTCGTCCACTTTCGAAACAGTGCGGGAATAATCGTTATTCCCCAACCCGCATATCGTTTTCGACAAATTGCGTCAGTTTTCAATGCTGCCAGCTCCGAAACTTCCATTTATGTCATGAAAACGATATCATTTGTAATCGTGTGTGATGCCTATGAAGGCATAGTCTAGTCTCAGGGCTTCATCTGAGACTTCCAGGTATTTGCGAAGTGGACCCTCCGTTTATGGTCAGTAGAACTTTTGAAGGGTCATAACTCCGTTTGTGGAGGGTTTTGAGCGATTCAAGAAACACCATCGTGATCAGCGTGAGATTTTCTCCATGATATGCAGAAAGGCGCAAGACATTTTGAGGTTGGACTGTACCTTTATTCGACCCTTTCTTATAGAAAGTTACCATTGCGATCTTTTCTTCATGGAAGCCGCTACATTTTCATTCTGATCCAAGAATAAAGACTGCGTGTCTGTTATAGGCACTGTTCGCGATAATAATCGCTTTTCTGTTTTTTTTTTGCCTATCTTGAAACCGGCCCCATTCTGATTCTAATGATGCTTCTGGAATCGTACAAGACCTTCTGGGAATGGAGTTATGGTCCCCCAAAAATTGAGCTAGGGAAGCATGGTGGACGAGTTGTCCGAGGCTTGTAGCTTCCGCCTTTTGCAGCCTGACCTGAGTAAAGAGAGATGTCGAGAATGAAGGGAAGAACGGTGCGTTTGATCCGGAAACCATCGCTTAACTCATGATTTCAAGTGCTCCTTTGTTCACGTCGAGGGGCGGAAAGAGGCCGGACTTGCCCACAGCGGCGGGGTTTGCCCACTTTTCTAAGCCGTTTCGCGGCTCCTGGGTAGCTTTTCGTCCCGTTTCTCCGACGCTGTTCTGCTTCTTACAATGTTAGATCCACGAGAAGCGTTTGTCATGAAAAATTCGAGGATGAAGTTATCGCGAACAGTGCCTTTAAGTGGTTATTTCGCTAATGCCTTCCCTTCATTGTTCCTGCAGGAAGGGTTTATTGACAGCGTGTACCTAGGAGTAAATAAAGTGAGAATACAATACCCGCACAAATTTTTTTCAAAAAACCACAAAAGTCGGTCTCGAACTCGCGACTTTTGCGACTTTTCGTCATAACACGGCTCAAAATCACCCGTTCGGGAAGCTAGAGGCATATTTGGAATCAGCATAGGGAGCTCTTCGTTTTAAGCACAGACATCTCTCCACCTGTTCCCGTTTGAAGCAAGAATGGACTTGGCACATATGAAGCGGATGAAATATCGACTTTTCCGAATTGAGCTGCCGCAGTGCTTATTTATTTGTAGGTTTATATATGTACACGTATGTAAGATATAATTACTACGCTATTGTATAGGTATAATTATTACTCTAGTTTATACATGAATGTATAGATGTAATTATACATACATGTGTATACGTTTATATATATATATATATATATATATATATATATATATATATATATATATATATATATATATATATATATATATATATATATATATATATATATATATATATATATATATATATATATATATATATATATATATATATATATATATATATATATATATATATATATATATATATATATATATATATATATATATATATATATATATATATATATATGTAGGTACGTAAATATTTATATTTAAGAAGTGTGTATATATTAGCACATTTGTTAATACATTCTTAAGTATGTACAGTAATATGTAATCATGAATATAGGTAAACATGTTAATTTAAAGAATTGCAGGAAAACAGTCAACGCATAGGAATAAGAAACCATGGCACAGAGAATATAAAATCTCTGATTTCGTCGCAGTGATATTGGAATGTGTTATTTGGAACTAATACTCAGGCAACAAGATTGTTCAATAGATCGCCCGATGGCTTGATCTCACAGAGGTTCTACAGAACATTTGTCTTTATAAGCGGTTAGCCAATATCAAATTATCTTGATACATAAAAGTACATGGGATTTACACACAACAGAATGACAGCTCACGAAATAGAAACAGCGGACACAAGTGCATTTTCCTGAATACTTGAAAATGAAGATTTTGTTCGGCTGTTTGTATAATGTGTTAATAAACATGACAAGTATGTATACTATCATTTAGATACTGGAATTATTCCTTTGATTCAATTATTATCATATGTGGATAAGTTTTCAAAACTCTACACACATGATCACTTTACCATTAATATTAAATTCATACTATGATACTTCTGCTTAATTATTTAATATAATGGCAGATTATAAGGTTACAGTAATATATTAATCTTCTAGAAAGTTCACATCTTATTAACTATTACCCTGCATGTAGGGTTGACTTGCTTTACGTCCTGGCTGAGATTTTCAGCGTGCTTTGTCTTCTTCAGCTAGGTAAGTTTCCCTTCCTCCTTCTTATATTCATATTTGTCTCTAACATACTCTTTAACAAGAGGGCCTGCCCTCTTCCCAAAAAAACAGGCGCTCTTTCGATGGGGTTTATAAAAGTGGTAACCGGCACGGGGGTAGTAGTTACCGCGCTTCCGTTAGAGCGACTCCTATTCATCTACCTATTTTTACGTCTACATTCTATAGGATCAAGGGCCGGCCAGAGCCCTGGTGGCAAACCCACCAAACTCACTGCCTCTCTGTTTATGGGTAAGACCCCCCATGAACTTAGATCTCTGGCCTAAAACTCCTCACAATACAAGCACTAATCACTTCACGAATAAACGATTTCATAAAAGCAGGATCAACAATACCAATTTGTTCAAGCTAGACGATTTCGGTAATAGTAATAAAGCTAGGAAATGTCAGAAAAAAAATTGCCAAACATGTGGATTAATAGATGATTGCGATACCATTCCATCTAGTACCACTAAATTAATAATTAATACATATAAAAGTGAGGGAACTAACCGTAATACCACAAATATAATTTATTGCATCACGTGTCAAACATGTAATCTACAATACATAGGTTTAACTAAGAGAAAAGTTAAAGATAGAACAAGTGAACATGTATATCATATTAAGAAAGGAGATAGACATAACTACTTTTATAATCACTTCAGAAATAAATGCATAGATAGAAATATTAGAGTAAGTATATTAGACAGTATGGAAGAAAATGTTCACATGGATATACTATCCAATAAAGAACTTTTTTGGACAGCACTTCTGATGACAGCACACACATTTGGTTTTAATGATAATATAAAAGGTTATGGAAACATATCTGATGTAGCTAATCCATTACTTCATAAACACAATCATCCATACCTTAACTTGAGTATTATTATTATTAAGGATAGAATAAGAAAGAAGACACAGAAGGTTAAGGTTATTAACAAAATCGCTTACCCAATCTCCGAACATATTTCAAATATAAACTCGTCTAATAATTCCATGGAAATTTATAGATATATCATGTCCCTGAAAAATAAAACTAAAAATAAACTTATTAAACTTTGTTACAATGATAATCAAATCACTGCAATAAACAATAAATACAGATTCACAGTTATATGTGTATTGAGTAAATATCAATTCAAAAACATTCCAAAAACAATACTAAAGAACTGAAAAAATTTTGAATCCTAAAACTCAGTATATTCATAATATTGTGGAAAAATCAATATTAATAAAATATTGAATAAACAGACGTTCAGAGATATAGTAAGTAAACACACTAAAATACCAACAATTAAAAATAGAATTATATTTGAATATGACCCACCAGTTTCTACTAAGATTTTTAATTACAATAAATTACTCAAAAATATAACTAACAGAGAAATAGTCAGTATATTAGAAAATGAATGCGTATGCAAACAACAACGATTACAATCATATTTAGATAAAATTATCAACATATAGTGACTGGCGATTTAACTATTATTGAAAACCAATATCTGTTGAATATTCTAAATAAAGGAACAAAATACAGGGTTAATAAGCTTATTAATAAAAACATATTCATAAATTGGATGGAAAGAACTATAGCTAGATATACTACGCAATTAACGAACAAATATAAGCTTAAGATTGTAGCTAAAAAGGAAATATGCGGATATTTAGAGAAGGAATTTATATTACATAGTAATCCACTGTTTTTCAAAGAAAACTTTGCTAGTGATAATCTGGGTAATTTAGTGGCAAGTATTAAAGAACTACAGAACGACTTTGTAATTACTCCTACAGACAAAGCCTCTAATAACTACTCGCTTATATGTAAAAAGTTCTACATCATAAACTTAATTAAAGATTTTGATATGAAACTTAGAGAACATGAACTTGATTTTACAGAAGAAATTGGTACGTATAAATTATTTAAAAGCTACGATGAAGAAACTATTATACAAAAACATCATGATTTATGTAAAATTTTCGGATTACGATCAGAAGAAACAAGTAGTCTTCCTAGAATCTACTGTATTCCGAAAATGCATAAAAATCCTATCAAATTCAGATATATCACTGGTGCAAAAACAAGCAGCTTAAGAATATTAGCAATTGAACTGAGTACTCTACTCTCGTTCATTAAGAAACATTTTAAAAACTACATGAATGTAATAAAGACCAATAATAAAAATAATATAGGTTACTGGTCTATAGACAACATAAATATCAGTGATAAATTGAGTAAAATTGACATTGGAGGCTCATTAAACCTGTACTCTGTGGATTTTACTAATATGTTCACTAATCTTCCACATGACTTAGTAATAAGAAACGTCAAAGAAATCTTACATATTTGTTCCAAAAACGCTAATAAAAAGTTCATAGCATATAATGGGTACAAAACTATTTTCTACTGTGACGATTATAGAAATGAAAAATATAGATATTATGATATTAACGACATCATTTATTTAGTTGATTACATAATACATAACAGTTATACAAAGTTCGGTGATAATATCTTCATACAAACCCAAGGTGTACCACAAGGTAGTAACGTGAGGCCAGTATTGGCTGATCTGACATTGAGTCTACTAGAGCATAAGTTCAATATGAGAAACGCTAACATAGGTTTGTATATGGTACCTTTCCGATACATGGATGATATATTAATAATACATAATAAAAATGAAAACTTCATTACGAAAGTACTAGCAAAAGCTTATAATAATGTTTTGAAAATAGATAAAACACATGCGAATATCACACATTGCTGCTATTTAGACTTGGAAATCAATATCATAGATAATAAGATTTATACGAAAATGTATAATAAAACAGACGACTATAATTTTGACATTATTAGACTTCCTCAATTTAGTTCATGTATATCAGGGCAAATCAAAAAAGCTACGATTTATACAGAAGTGCTCAGAATAGCCAGAACTTGCAGTCATAAAAAAGATTTTTTTGGACAGAATTCGCACTACTAAACATTTACTCACTAATAATGGCTATGAAGATAATTATATTAATAGTAGTATTTTTAAATGTATACATAAAAATCCCTTCATAGCGTATAAATACGATCTCGATACCAGCGTTTTGTTTTTCTATTAACACAATAGCTTAAGTTTTTTTTTAAAGAATTAGCTTTATAACACAATAAATTAGACGCCTCAAGTATACTTGTGATCTTTCCACACATATTGTACTCCATATGGAGAACCTATCATTCGACCTCGATGGTTGACCCACACCTAGGATCATTGGCGCCAAAATTAATTAAGGGCATATATAAATATGTGGTTGGGTCATGCTCCACCCAGATATACACGTTACGCTTACCACTCTTTCCTACCTAATCTGACAACTCTGGGATATTATTCCTCTGCTATCTCTAGATATTAAAGAAGCCTTTTACTACTGAATATGTTTATTCTATAAAGTTTATTCTCGTCGCAGCAGACCATATTAAAGGTGAGCTATTCTCTGAATCCCATATACATCATAAGATGGTCCTATCGTCACTACTGACGAGTTCCAGGAAGGACCATACACCTTTGCCTTTTTTCCGTATAGTGTTTAGGAACGAAACGGAAAATAGGTTATTGCTTTCTGTTTCCTTTTATTTGGATAAGGATCAGAAAGTAAAGATGTAGACCAAGTCCCACGTCGATTGGTCCCGTATAAGCTAAGAACAGGACGTCGGCGTTGTTTTCGCTCACTCAATTTTTCCGTTAACCTTATATGCCTTGGTCGCATGTCAAGAAATATGTGTGCTCAAAATGAAGAGCTCTCTATGCTGATTCCAAATATGCCCCTAGCTCCCAGAACGGGTCACTTTGAGGCGAGATATGACAAAAAGTCGCGAACTCGCGACTTTTTTAGTAAATTAGTGCGGGTACTATAGATTCAGAATTACTCAATGTTCGCTTCTGCAAAGCTTGTAGTGAGCACTTCCAACCAGTTTCTTGCCAGAAACCCTCTCTCAACAATTTCATTAGGATGCCACCACCGATAAAAGGGCTTGAAGACATTCAATTAATAGTTTTTTGAACACCCATGGGTTGAAACCAGGCTGAAATGAGATGAACTATGTTGCTTCCTGAGTGGTGTGAAGACGATGGCTGTATGAGCAAAAAGGGCTGTTGCAGATACACTAACTTCAGACCTCGCAAGGCAGAAGTATAACAAAACATCCCATTTTAAATGCCGAGGTTTCAAGAAGAGAGAAGTTGGGAGCTACTAACTTCAGACTTATTCACTCCTGCGGAATAACGAGCTGAGATATGGTACTACCTTATATCGTCCCTTTCATTCATTAGGATAGCCGCTTAGCTCAATCACTCTAATGGATATCAATTAACCCTTCGTTCTCTAGCCAGACACTTCCACTGAGCAGCGTCGCGGCTTCCTAACTGAACAACATGGAATACGCAGTAATTTTTTTCGGAGTGCTGTTGATATGGCGCACTGCGAACCGCGACAGATTTGAGGTTCCAGACAGTAAGGGTTGGGGAGAGAGAATAAGTGAGCAGCATATGATAAATGTCATTTCAACCTAATACGTTGTAACATACCAGTACCGAGTTTGAGCCAACCCGCAATAAGGATGTGCACCTCACTCCGAGAAGGAATGCATACTACCCGTGTCGTTTTTCAGGAAAACGAGATGCCTTACCTCTCTGCCACGAGTGTAAGCGAAAGATATTGAGTATCCATCGTAGCTGTGAGTCGTCACATAAAACATGCAATGCCCACTGAAAAATCATCTAGAGGTATGAAAGGACATACAAGACGTGACTCAGGTGAGCGACAGCTTTTCCGCCTTATTTCGCTTCTCAGCTTCAATTTCATTAGTGTCCAGCCCTCTAACTTCCGTAAAACTGTGTGCATTGCGTATGCCTTGCGCCCTACGACGCGTCAAGACTCGCGGGCCGTCAGCTACCACGGATTTTTGTTCCTTGTGACAACGGATCGACCCCAAGGCCGGAACTTCAAACTTTCTGAGTGACATTGTCGTGACTCACTAGTCCGACTGTATTATAGTTGTGTTTTTTTGATTAAACGGACCGAATGAATGAATGAATGAATGAATATATTCAGCTTCAAAATTTTCGAATGAACGAATGAAATAGTTTATTCGACTTCAAAATTTTTGAATGAACGGATGAATTAATATAATCGATTCTCTATTTCCAGAGAATAAATATTGATAATCGAATACTTTCAAATGAATAAATTGATTTAAAGGCATCGTACGCGCAAAAAACTGTATCTCATTTTTTCATCTTTTCGCGCAGGCGATTTAGACATACAGAATAGGAGTGGAAAGGCTCCACAAAACCATCGAATTTCGCAAAAAAAAACTCCTTTCAAAATGAATCGGAATATTCACTTCCCACCCTTCCGTCAATTTCGGTGTGTCAGGTGTCGGAAGTTTTTTTTTTCACAAACGTGGGATGTGTTTTTCGCTTCAAACTTATCAAGTGGGTGTATTTCTCTCGCCTTTCGTCCACGGAAACCCATTCGAAAAAAGAAGCATTCATTGGAAGAGTTTGGATGTTAGATTTCCCCGAGATGAAAATTTCAAATATCGAATCGTTTGCGCCTGTGATGGCGCTTCTGTTCCTCGTGCTAGATGGTTGGTGGAAACTGGTGGCGGATCGTCATTTTGAACCACTTCAACTTCAGAAACATACGTTTTTGGCGCGTAAAACTTCACCGACGTGGTGTGCCGGGCTCATTCATGAAATTGAGCCTGGAAAATCGAATTCGGTTTTCAGCGCGAACGATGCTTTTAATTACGATCCAACCGAATTCAGAGTTTTGCGACACTACTGCTTTGAAGAGGCAGTTTTTAAAGATGGCGTCGAAAGCAGTTGAACTGCTTAATATTCTCAATATTCCGCTCAGGCAGATTTCATGAATGGCAGCACGCTAAATCGATGCGTATCGTTTCTACATTAGCAGCTATCTGATGTCACCCACTGCGGCTCTAATGCGCTATTCATACAACGCCAGCGCGTCACAAGTGGGCGTTTCGTTAGGCTGCGTTCAGAGTTGATTCGCAGCGCGCCCGATGTTATAATCAGCCTACGTATCGATCACGCGATGTCGCGTCGCGTTTTCGCTGGGTGTTCACAGTGAAGAGGCGCGATACATTCAAAATGGGGCGCGATTTGCCTTCGCGTGACGCCCATCGCAATGCATTTCAACGCGACGAGATGCACGTCGTGAGATGGCAAACTGGTTGCTGCTTTCCTTCAGTTTTTTTCATCGAAAAAAACCAAGTCTAATAATGAAAGGAATGAAACGACCATATTAAGGATCACATTCACTCGGAAGAACACGAAAAAAAAAACTGTTGGTAAAGTTTCGTTGCTTGTTAACGAGAAAATTCGTACGTACGCGTCTGCGCGTAGTCGCTCAGCGTTCGCGCAGCGTTCAGACCTGAATACCTGCGCGACGCGATTTTCGCGTCACACTGACATTTCCAATCGCGTCGCCCCGCGAAAACTCTGAACGCCGCCTAAGGGTATATGTTCTGACGTCTCGCAGCACATTTGTGACGCCCTATCCGCTATGGCGGCAACGCTCGTACCGTCTTTTTCATTGTTTGCACTACTCCTCCATCGTTTCTTTTACTAGCAATTTTTAAGAAGTTTCTCCGGAACTCAAATCAGAGGTAATCAGCAGCGGAGCGGATAGTTATGGCGAAAAATAATTATTGAAAACCAGGTTTAGGTGTAACCGGCAGATCTGCTGCTCATATCGAAATTTTTTTGAGCCTAATTTATCCAAAATCTAGAAATGTTCATCTCATCAAAAATTCTCGTGGGGGGAACAGTTTTCTGAATCACATTGTAATGGCTGTCATCGTGATTGAAATTTCATCTAATAGTAGGAAGTCTGTGGTCAGACTTGAATATCATGAGGTATTGACAAACCTTTACCGACGCACATCGCTGTCGTTGACCTTTATCAGTTGCTCCAAAAGCCAAATTTGATCACTGAATCCCTTCATTAGAATGAAACTCGCAAAAAGCTCTCTGGGCCTATGCGGAGTTCCTCGGTCGGATCGCGGGCAGCACTAAAGCAGTGACTCTATGCCGGCTTCCTCCTAGAACGATAGCGGTCGTATGGCGAGATGAGAGTTGTTCGGCCAGCCGCGCGCCAGCGATTCCATCGGTGTAACTGTCTGAGTTGGTAATAGCGTTCGCGGAATTTCTCGATTAGGCGTGATTCCTGGCTTTTTTTTGGCTTTTCGTGAGTTTGCTACATCGACATTTCCTCCACTAACGAGTATGAGCGGCAAAATATGCTACACTATTTGATATTTACTTCACCTTTTTGAGTAATACTTATTTTGCCACCTATTCAGCATTAATCTGAGAATCGCTCCGACAAGAGCACTTTTTTTCAAGTACTCATAAAAAACAGATATATTTTGAAACACAGATCAACATTGGAAAGTTGAGGCGTTTCCATGTTTAATGAAGTTTGGGGCTGTGTTGGAGCTTATTACTCATCAGTTACGAATTACGACTCACGAAATTCAAAATTTTAGTTGCGCACAGCCCTGACCCACAGTAGTGCTGGGGCCGAATGCATCATTGGGCCGGGTTGGGGCAGGGGCAGGGCAGTCTGCGCCCTTGGAGAACTATGTAAATCACCAAATCAATCGTGCCCCAGCTGCCCCAGCTTGGAGGCTGGGGCTGCTGGGGCACGATTGATTTGGTGATCTACTGCCCTCGCACTGCGATCTTCAATGATGCCGTCTGCCCTGCCCCTACTCCAACCCGGCGCGTTGATGCATCCGGCCTCTGGTGCACTGACCCGTCCAGAAATTTCTGAGCAGGATCCGGTAGTGGCTGTGTTAGATTATTCGAATATATTCGAAGATCGAATCTGTTCGAATAATTTTCAGTGTCGATAGTCGATTTCCAATAATAATCGAATATCTGGTATTTTCGATAGTCGATTTCTAATAATAATCGAATATAAAGTTTTTTCGATAGTCAATTTCGAAGAATGATTGAATATCTGTTTTTTTTTCGATAGCCGATTCCGAATTATAATCGAATATCGGGATTTTTCGATTACTCGGTGATCGAATAAATAATCGAATGATTTATTCGATTGCGAGTATTCGAGCACAACTGCGGACTGTGCGCAAATGCTGGAATTCGGTTACATCGTGTACGATGTCTTTAAAGGCACAGAACGCCCAGAAGATTATTTCTCAGATTCAATACTCGCCTCTGAGAGGATCACGCGCTGATCACAATGACATTTCTTAAATGGACCAAAACGTCGACGGACGAAGTTATAGACTCCTTGAAAATGCGCTCATTTTGAGGGCGAAAATTTGGTGGACGAGTTGTTTTGGGCCTGTACCTCTCTTTCTTCGCAGTCGTTGCTTGAGAACGGATAAGGACGAGGAGATAGACTGGATTAAGAAATACGGCAAGTTTCTACTCAATTTGAACGAAGTGGTCCCGAGTGGAATTAAAGCCGCGAGTGACTCCTTTCTTGGTGTGTAGAGAGACTCTATCCCTGCGCACTCCCATCGAATTAGCAGTTGGCTCACCAACAGTTGAAAAAAATCAATATGTCGATCGGAAAATAACATTTCGGACAGCATAAGAAAAACGTTTATGTGAATGATGATACGAACCGGAAGTCTGGATCAGAATCTTGAAAGGCACATGCAGTCTGTCCGATTGAAACTGTCCTCCCACGCGGTCGACATGCGCGTCAAGCGGGCTTGGGGGAGGCATTTTTAGGACGCCGAAAGGGCAGACAGTCTCATTTAAACAGACTTTAAGGCCGTGATCATACTTTGAGCGACGAGCGACGCGACGCAATGCTTCTCATCAATATCGCTTAACAATCGATACACCTAGATTGCACAGTCGCTGTCGTTGGTCACGAGAAGTATGATCTCGGTGTAACATGAAGCGGGACGGATATGCCCTGCATGCAGGCATAGAAGAATTTTGAATCGGTCGCCATATGTTTTTCATTGGATATATGTTCTTTATGCCTACTGCATACTTCATCGCAACAGCGACAGTGCATATCATCCATATCGACTTTCAGATCGATATGTACATATGTCAGACACTATGTCGCGTCGCTTGTCGCATTAAAAATGCACTAGGCCTCAGACGGCGAATGACGGACGATGACGGACGATACGATGTAGCGTTGAAAGGTAAGCGGTGTGTCGAAAGATTTATGCAGACTTTTGAACTCCACTGCATTTAGTGTGAGGGACTTACAATTAGAGGAAAGCTCCAGCTCTTCAAAATTGCATTAGCAGACGGTGACGTATGAAAGTTGTCCGCTGCGGGCGCAAGGCTCTCAGTGGGCGTTAAGGAAAAACTGTGATCGACAGCTTGACAACAATTTACCTTTGGGAAAGCAACAAAAATACTGGTTCCCCACTCAGACTAATTGAGTTGATTTGAACAATACCTGGCGAGGTGAATTTTTATAGTCGGCCTGGCCATTCCAAACGAAAGTACTTCTCTGTAACCGTTTTTTTTCCTTTTTTGGAACAAATAAACATAAAATTCGTATTCAGCACCCCCAAATAACCCCATGAGTCAAATCTGAGACTTTAACCAAACGTTACGGTAGTACCGTATACCGACCGCAATCTACAGTAAGCTGTGGAGAATCGATGAACGGACTTTAGGATTGTGTTAAGTACCCCCAAACAACCATCAGTGCAACAATATAAAACACATCAATCGTACCTTTCCGGAAATCGTCGAAAGTCGCGTTTTGCCCTCAAATTTTCTGGGATGCTTTTAAGGATTTTAGTCAAAAACTTCTGAAAATCGACAAATAACCCTTACAAGGAAACTACTATTAGCCAAACTGGCCACTCAGAACAAAACGCACTTTTCTAAAATCAATTTTTGAATATGCCAAATTTTTGAATCGAGTCCGAATATGCTCTTCGCAGCTGCCTAGAATCAATCTGAAAACTGTTATAGGCATTTTCGCACCTGTTGTACCTCCAAAAAGCGCAGTAATCTTCCAAAATTTCGGAAACGGGCCTCATAATCGTGTTCAGCGCCCAGAACAACCCCCTAGACGAAGTCAGGGTAAAAGCTTTACTTCTATCAATTATGGGGTTTCTATTTTTTTTTGTAGACGCAGGATACCCATGTGAAACAACAAAACAGATACTTAAAAAACGGACAAAAAATCTCCAGAAAAATAGTAACATACTGTGCTTCTCTGGGCCGAATTCCGGTCTGCAATTGCGTCTCGACACGCTTTGCGGCCGCGCGCATTCAAGTCGGGAACTTTCCAGCGCAGCAGCCGCCGATCTGTTGACTCTAGGTGGGTTTTAGAAACTTAAAAGTAAACAAAGTTGGAGAAAACTGTACAAAAAAACCATATCGAGTCGGCTTTGGCTTCAGAAACTCGACTGACCCGAGAGCGTGCGGCCGCAAAGCGTGTTGAGACGCACTTTCGGACCAGAATTCGGCCCAGATAAGCGCAGTAGAGTGCACAATAAAACGTGAACAACAAATATTATAGGAAAATAGCAGAAAAGCATCAGGTAACCTCAGAATCAAACAGCTTCGCGGCTAGACGTTTGAGTGATGTCAAAGGCATTTGCTGAAGGCCTTCGCTGAGAATTTCATTCAAAACGGA
The DNA here is from genome assembly GCA_029168955.1 of Aplectana chamaeleonis. NCBI lineage: Eukaryota > Metazoa > Nematoda > Chromadorea > Rhabditida > Cosmocercidae > Aplectana > Aplectana chamaeleonis. Next base: position 44,827 of record JAPDOI010001246.1, on the reverse strand, counting down.
TTAAATCCGAATGCAAAACAAGTTTATCTTAAGCTGTGTTCTAGTAATTGGGACCTTGATTTTGACTTCGCTACCCCTAGTACTAGAGTTTTTTAGTGAAAAAATGTTTGCACCTCAACCCAATTCTTCCTGATAAAATCTAAAAAGCAGCGATAAGATCGTTCTTTTTTGTTCTACTAGTTAAGCTTGGCAATTCAAATGATTGGGGCTCTTCAGGTTCATTTGGAATGATCTGATATCCAATTCTTGAGCAACGCATTACCAGTTTACAAGTAAAAATATTTTGAGTATTCTCCAATAGGTATATCTTTTTTCACATACACATGGAGAAATTTCAGTGGTGCAATTTTCAAGTAAGGGATGAACGTAGCTTTCATATGCTCTAACAATGAGAAGTGTTTTAGGATCTCTAGATTTTACGGCTTTGAAAAGATTGTAGGTTTTATAAAAGGCTTCAAAGAAAATTGACTCATAATGACTTGCAACAGTCAACTTGTTGGTAATAAGATTACCTAGATCTCTAATTTCAGCGACAGGTTTAGAAAGCGTTTAGGAAAAATGTTTCAGATTTTACTTACAAATTTCCCAGGGGGTTATTTGGGAGTGCTGAATACGAATCTGAGGTTCGTTTGTAGTTTTTCCCAAGTTTTAGACTAAACTCGCCCAAATCTTAAAACCGAGAGAGCAAGTTGATGGCAAAATCGACTTTTGACTATTTCCGGAATGTGACAACAGATGTGGCTCAAGTCGTTTGTCTGGTGGTTATTTGGAGTGCTCAACAATAATCTGATGTCAGTTTACCGATTTTTGACAGCTTACGGTAGACTACGGTGGGTATACGGTGGTTTTCCAAAGTCTCAGATTTGATTCGAAGTTTTTATGCGGGGGTTATTTGGGGTGCTGAATACGAATTCGATGTCCATTTGTCGATTATCGGAATATTGAAGTAGGTTTAGCCTCCTTAAAGGCAGTGTTCACGATAAATCTCGTTCTCGAGGTCTCCGAGTGAAACACTAAGTTGGCAAGTGCTGTAGAGGATAGGGTCGAAGAAAGCAACAAAAACTGGCCAGAAGTAAATACAAACGGCTTTGAAAGCTCTCCCGGAGCGCCCTCTCTATCCCGGTCCGCCCCCAATCGGACGAGCTTGTGGCGCCGCACACGTTTCGATGGCAAATTGCCAAACAACTCTGCCGCAGTTAGCATTATCGATTCGCGCAGATTTCACGATTAGCGCGTGCTTGCCGAAATCAGCATGGCCCACGAATCTCGTCCACGCCCTGAATTTATAAACCGTTATTTTGACTTACTCTGAACGTTTTTTCCTGTTCTTCACTATTAGTTACCCCACGACCGAACAATCCCATTTTTGAGTCGAACTCGAGTGCGATAGTCATCGTGAACACTGCCTTTAATGGCATGTTATCTACCGTAACCTACATACAGTAAACCTCAGAAGTTCGACAAGCAAACCCCAGATTCGTGTTCAGCACCCCTGAGTACCTCTACATACATGTTTTAGCAAAATCCGGAAAATTTTCTCAAAACACCCTGAAAATGCAATGATTACCGTTTCGCGAAGCTTTAAAACGCTCATTACGTCTCTCAGAGTGAGTCTACTGTGCTTATCTGGGCCAAATTCCAGTCCGCAATTGCGTCTCGACACGCTTTGCGGCCGCACGCGCTCAAGTCAGCCGAGTTTCCAGCGCCAAAGCCGACTCGATATGGCTTTTTTATACAGTTTTCTCTAATTTTGTTTACTTTCCAGTTTCTAAAACCCACCTAGAGTCAACAGATCGGCGGCTGCGGCGCTGGAAACTCTCCCGACCCGAATGCGCGCGGCCGCAAAGCGTGTCGAGACGCAACTGCGGACCGGAATTTGGCCCAGAGAAGCATAGTAGGCAGTTGAGATGAGCGTATTCGGAGTTTACATCCAAAAATGGTTTTAGAAAAGTACATTTCATTTAAAATGGCCAGTATGACCAAACGTACTTCCTTTGTCAGATTCGTGGATTTTCTTAAACGCTTTCACAAACACCTGAATGATTGATGCAAGTAAACACCCAACAGAAAATCCGTAAAGCTGAAAGCGCTGTCACTCTGTGCAATGTTCGCAAAGTAAACCTCCATCCAAACTTTGACCAGGGGTTGTTTTAGACGCTTAACACGATAATGAGGTCCGTTTCAGGATTTTCGGAAAATTACCGTGTCTTTCGGAAGGTTCAGTAGGTACGGAAATGAGGGAAAAACGTCTTTAAATTTTTTTGGAGTGGTTTTAGGCAACTGCGAAGGGCATATTCGGGCTCTACGTCCAAAAACAGCCCTTAATGGTACATGGCATTTGCACCATCCAGGCTGACTGATAATAGTTTCCTTGTGAGAGGTTATATACCAGGTTGTTCAATAACTTTTGTCGTTCGATAAGAAAAACACAATTTTATGGTTCAGAATACCCTCTATTATTCATTATAATCTCCCTGAACATTAATACACTTCAGAAAAATCCAAAAAAAAATCCAAGTCTCATACATAGTGATGAATCGACGCACAAAATCCATTCATACTTTTTAAAACGCTCCAAATGTCGCTGAAAAAGTCGCTTTCGAATGTGCTTCTGTTCCATTGTTAGCGAATGCGGCACCCATTGTGCATACAGCTTTATAAAACCCAAAATTCCCCTCACAATATGGCTCAGACTGCCTAATGAGATGTGCAAAGCCTTTATTAGATCTCTCCCAGTCAATCGACAACCTTCCAAAACGATATCCTGTATTTTGGCTATGATTTCTGATGTTGATGCGCTTTTTGGACGTTCTTCACGTGGATCGTCTTCCAGGCTTGTACGACCATGTTTGAATTCAGCAAACCATCTTTCTATTGTTTTAATTGTAGTGAAAAATCTTTATACACTTTTAATATTCGTTCTTGAATTTCTTTTGGTGCTACACCTTTCAAAAATAAGAATTTTATCATTGCACAATATTCAATTTTTTTCATTGCTGTGACATGGCGACACTAAATGTCTTGTAAACAAAGAATGAATTGACAGATTGAAATGAAACTTCACATACGTGCATATGAAGAGTGTACCAACAAATCGGAAATTCTGGGTTAGTAGCAATGCTCTCTCTTATCGAACGACAAAACTTATTGAACAACCTGGTAATTCGTATATAGTTTTACGGATCTCAGTCTCCTCTACTATTTCTCGTTCATGATTGCAGATCTATTTGCCAGAAAACACTGCTATCCAGCATTTATGGTTGTCCATGTAAACCAGCCTGACCCTTGGCTCTTTCGAATGGCAACTCACAAACAACGATCTCATTAATGATAGCCGTTAAATGCGGTTGTAGTCCAGGAAATTAAACGCTACGGACGACGGATTGTCTGGCCAGACGCGCTCAGCGGCCGATGGGGAACGAGCTGGGTTCCAATGTGGAACACTTCTTCCTCCCATGCGAAACCCTCCATCTGCGTCTCTATCGTAGCGCTGATGGTTGAAAAACAAAATTAGCCTTATTGAAAAGCTGTATTGGAAGACGCGTTCATAAAGAGACAGAAGACGAATAATCATAAGGTCTGGGGCATTCATTAGGAGCTCTCGATTTCGATTACCCCAGTTGCGAGCGGTGGCTTTCAGTCGAAACTACCTTACCACTAATAATATTTTACCGAGACCATCTGCCGCACTGCTGGTGATAATCGGAATTACGAGCTCTCTGAAAATGCCCCAGAAAATGCGCAGCTGTTCTTCTGAAGCTTGAAAGTATGAATCATCGAAAATTCTTCTTGTTGAGTACTTTCTAGCGTCAACAGTCTGGACGATTTCGAAGTGTAATCCCTAGAAGACTGCCTTTGTAGTTGCAATTGTAATTGTTTATCACACGAGTCAATTGGGCTTCCGTGACGCCAAACAAAGTGAGATTAAAAAACAAGCCAATGAAAGGAAGAAATACGAAATCATGATAAGCAGTAAATAGGAAGAAAAAGGACGGAGGGACGAGGTACGGAGCTTCTGAGGCTGATTTCTTACGCACAAATACATGAGATTGTGTATCATCCTATCACTTGAGGGGGTTTCTACACACGGTGACCGGACTATAATATCAAAAATTACCACAAGGTTGGACTGTACCAGGTTGTTAAATAAGTTTCGTCGTTTGATAAGAGAGGGCGTCGCTACTAGCCCAGAATTTTTTTGTTTTGTTGGTACACTCTTCATATGAACCGTATGTGAAGTTTGATTTCAATCTGTCATTTCATTCTTTGTTTACAAGACATTTAGTGTTGCCGTGTCACAGCAATGGAAAAAAATTCAATATCGTGCAATGATAAAATTCTTATTTCTGGAAGGTATAGCACCAGAAGAAATTTACGAACGAATGTTGAGGGTGTATAATGATTGTTCACCTACAATTAGAACAGTAGAAAGATGGGTTGCTGAATTTAAACGTGGTCGTACAATCCTTGAAGACGATCCACGTGAAGGACATCCAAAAAGCGCATCAACACCAGAAATCATAGCCAAAATACAGGATATGGTTTGTGAAGATCGTCGATTGACTGCGAGAGATTTAGTAAAGGCTTTGCACATTTGATTAGGCAGTGTCAGCCATATTTTAAGTGAAATTTTGGGTTTTAGAAAGCTGTGTGCACAACGGGTGCCGCATTCGCTAACAATAGAACAAAAACACATTCGAATGCTACTTTCTCAGCAACATTTGGAGCGTTAAAAAAGGATAAAGAAGATTTCATGCGCAGATTCATCACCATAATCCGGAATCAAAATAAGAGGCTGAAGAGTGGTGTGAACCTGGTTGTCTGGCTTCGCAACGAGTTCGTGTCCGGAAATCGGCCAAGAAGGTTATGGCATCAGTTTTTTTAAGACGCGAAAGAAATTTTGTTTTTGGATTACTTGCAAACTGGTAAAACAGTTGATTCTGAATATTATTGCAACCTTTTCGACCAGTTGAAGGAAAAAATTCGTGAAAAAAGACCCGGATTGCAGAAAAAAAAAATCCTTTTTCATTAGAGCAATGCACCGTGTCACAAGAGCATTTTGACAGTGGCTAAAATTCATAAATTAAAGTTCAAATAGTTGGAGCACCCACCGTATTCACCAGATTTGGCCCCCAGGGACTCCCATTTGTTTCCAGAACTCAAAAAATTTATGCATGGCAAGCGTTTTTCATCAAATGAAGAGGTCATAACGGCTGTTAAAGCGTATTTTGCAGACCGTCTGGATTCTCACTTCAGGGATGAGATCCACAGTATTCTGAACCATAAAATTGTGTTTTTCTGAACTTCAAATGGTAACTTCATTTCATTCAACCCTCCTACTGAAATATCGAGGAGTTCGGAGCGTGAAATCGTTCTGAAATGGATGGTGAGCGGAAGTTTGTTCAAATACTAACAAAGATGCTGCAAACTGGGAATCTGTATTCGTCCTTTCTTTCCGCATGGAAGCGTTGAGATTCACTACAACATATCTCATGTGCACATCGATAAAGAATTTGAAGGAGCACACTTAGTTCAAGTTCGACTTGATGACAATGCCGGGGAAACGAAAAAAAGTTGTAGGGATGCAACTGTTCCTAATATTGCCGGTGCCAGATTTGGTTTACTGCATTTCGCTCTCGTTTTTTTTTTGAATAAAGAGTTCAGCTAGAATACGTTTGAAAGTCAACCATTCACTTCGGAAATGATTTACGCCCCAAATTTCTACACACTTTGATAGAGAGGTTAAATGAAAAGAACGGATCGTACAAGGTTTTTGGGATATACTACACTAGCACCACAAGTGAAGAAACTTTAATAGCAGTGCTCACGATGAAAATGGGTCTTCTGTTTTTCTGCCTATTTTAAAAACGGTCCCATGCTCATTTCAATTATGTCTCTGGAATCGTAAAAGACCTTCTGGGAACGGAGTTACAGTCTCTCAAAAATTGAGCTAGGGAAGCATGGTGGACGAGTTGTCCGAGGATCGTGACTTCCGTGATTTGCAGCCGATGTATGCGAGCTGACCTGAGCAAAGAGAGAAGTTGAGAATGAAGAGAAGAACGGGGTTATTCATCGGAAACCATCGCTCATATCACGATCTTGATTTTTCATTTGTTCACGTCAAAAGGCGGCATTGCGCTTTTCGGATTTGCCTTGCGCTCGGAGTGGCAACTTCGGACTCTTTTGAGGCTCTTCCTGACTCGTTTTCGTTTTTATGCGTTCTTTCTACGTCAACGTTACAGTGTGCCCCCACACTATCCATTACTAGTGGAAACTCAAACACATTTTTCATCGTAAACACTGCCTTTGAACCGGTGTTTGATGCGCATCCTGTATCTGGCAGGGCAATTTATATTCCATCCAAGACACTTGTGGTGGTTTTCCCCCACTAGGACCGCAAGGTTTTGCGATCTTCAGCCACTTTTTGCCTGCAATCTTGAGGCAAGGAATTGCAAAAGTGTCATCGAACTCTTGTTTGCTGCAGAGGATATCTAATAGATGCTTAATATCTCGTCTGAGATGAAAGTGCTTTACAGTGGCTAGCACTCAGGCTGAAAACAAGCACTCACGTCTTCCCAACTCTCGGACCTAATCAAAGAAGCAAGAGAGGATGAGGAGTTGTACTTTCATACGAGTGCCCTAGAACAACGGAGACCAATTGTTTTTGGTTCAATTAACGCAAGTCTAAGAATCCTTCCATATAATAAAAGAATCGGTGCACGAAGAAAGACTACCTGGGCCTCCAACACTATAGTACTATTTCGTCTTATCTCTAACCGCTCCAAAACAGTATTGAGCTGTATGTGCATTTCAGTTCATAAAAGCCGTCCAAGTATAGTTAGGCTTAGGTGACTTTGCAGCCATATAGGGGAAGGTTGGGGGATCACGTTCTTGGGTTCTCAACATACTGCCATCGAAATAGCCTTAAAATCAGCGAGCAGTTTGAGATCTTTTCCTTCCTAGAGCAGAACGACATCACCTTTATTACGTCGATGAGATTCCGTTATCACCTGAGGTCTCGACATTCGTGCGTTGGTGACACGACTAGATCATTCACGTGACTCATAACCACCTCCCGGACTTTATACCGCACCCCGAACCCCAATAAAGCGTTATTAAAATCTTTTCAAGCAGCTTTAAGATCCATTCAAGGATTTCTGTGTAGCTTGAAAACCTTCTTCAACGACGAAAGCTTCATGGATTGATTCTGCAAAAGCAATCAAGGACTATTCTTTAACCATCGGTCGGATAACGCTTCAAATTCGGATACTACACAACTTCGCAAACCCAAACCCACTCCATAACTCATTAACGAGACTTTCAAATGCAAAACTGATAGCAAATTCGTGATCAGTGAGTCAAATACCCACTACACACCAATTCCGCGGCGTTTACTGCATCAGGAAAGAAGAAAAAAATTTTGGCCTACAGATTTTTAAGCGAATCTTGTCTGCGAAACTATTGAAGCCGTAGTTTTGCCTTTAGGATCAGAAAACTACATCTGAGATTTTCATTGCACTGCGTTTCACCTATGTCACTGTGTGTATTATTACAGTGATGTTTTTTTCTTACCAAGTGTGCCTTGTGCATCCTAATAAACATGAACGTAAACATAACATGTTTCTGAAAACCGTGATCTGCTTGAAAATTCAAACCCATTAAAAAAACGTAATTTTTTTGCCAACAATTTTCCAGTTGAGCGCAACGCATATGTACCCAAGGAAGAGCGGAAACTTTGAAATATTTTTCTTTCAAAATCAACAGTGTAAGCGATTTCGAAATAGAAGACCTCAAAACAGAAGAAGCGTGTTTGGGAGATTCCAAGCTCTGTTTTCATATGAAATTCCCTTTTCTCATCAGGTCGCGCCGAGGGAAATCCTATTAGAAGAGATCGATGTGGCAAGAATGATTCGGTTACGACACGGCGACCAGTGAAATTACAACTTCTTTCTGCTCACCAGCTAATATCACTGGTTGAGGAAAATGTGGGCCATTATGGCCTTTCTGCCGATCACCTATGAGCAGCAAATGATATCATACAAACATTACTAGCTGAGCATTTTAAATCACACCTTGAAGCTGGTATTGTGTCGAATGACTAAGAAAGCTCCAGTATAGTTCTGTTCTCCGAAAAGTTAGACAAGGAAGTTACCGGAAACTATCGTCCTGATGCTCTGTCGTCAAATTCGAGAAAAGTCTTTAGCGAATTCATTCTGAGTCGTTAGGAGATCGTCATAGATCCATGTCAATCGTACGAGCGGGCCGGGTTCAAGGAGGGTTTCTGCTGTTAGAATCAGGGTAAGGCGTGTCCTGGTTATCGTCCGTCGAAGGTGCGGCCCTCCATCCACGCTGAAATTTTTGCACCCCCTCCAACTCAGGATGGTAGTGAGCATACCACGCATAGAGAGTTAATTGTGCTGGATTCCAATTATGTGCTGAAAACGGATAATTATGAGGAAACTTTCACGTACTTTTGGCGGTACCTTCAATAAAACACGCACTAAATCAAAGCAGCGTTCTTTAGCAAATTTGACGCCCCGGCACAAGCACCCGTTTTCCCTGGATAGGCCGCAAAAGATCCGCAATTGGAGGTAAGCTCAGTATAGGCCACTGAAAAACAGATATCATTCGTCTGGAGGCATTCGCCATTTAGTGGCGCCTCGGATTTCGACGATTTTTTCGACCCCTCATAACCGAAGTCTCATTCTCCGCTCTGATGGAACCAATCGACCTGGTGTTCGGGCAGTGACTGATTTCTGTGATCCTTTTTCAAATAAACACTGCAGCAACCCAAGCCTGATCTCCCTCTGATCACTGTGATAGCCCGTTGTCACATTTCATGTTGAGACTCGAATTTCTGTTCTGGGCGTGACGAATCGGGTCCTTGCTTGGCCAGTCGCTGACTGCTGGCCAACACCTTGGCTCACCAGCACTAGCGCATCGGCTTTCCCGGATGCGGTAGCTTTGTTACAGTTTTTATGAAACGTCGGCGGGGAACCAACCCTCCTTTTTTTGCAGCCGTGCTTGGGACCGTCTTTGGCGGAGTTCAGATGTTCTGAAGTAAGCCGCAATTTAAAGCCAGGCCGAAAGCTGATGTAAGAACATAGATTCTGACCAACACAGATCGTGCCTTTCTTTCTATTGAGATCGGAAGTTTGTCGGTGGGCGTTACCCATTTTTTCTTTCTGGGGATGTGGTCAACTTTTTTCGCGCTTTTTCTCGCTTTTTTGGGCGAACTGAGATTTCGCGCCTTGCAGGGTTGTTGTACGCGACGGTAGGAGTATAACATCAAAAGTTTCACCTGGGGTTGGACTGTGCCTTCAAAGCAGCATACTGTAGAAAGGCAAGGAATATCCTATCATTTGAGTTTAGTGTTCGTTTGGAATTATTGTAGCATTAGTCATAAATTCCTTCAGATCAGCCTAGGCACCCTATCCCAAGAATGCCACCTCTCCTCTCGTTTCTATTTACAGCTGGGCTGAAGATACGATTGGAACGAGATGAGCTGGCAACGGGATAAAAGTCGAGCACGATGAGCGATCGGGGAGCCGAGACGGAGCACGATCGGGAGCTCGCCCGAAAGGGAGTTCCCAACTATGATGCTCCATTGACGCTCCACTTTCGACCGGAGTAATCCATCATTGTTGCCTAATTTGCCTTCGTTTCATCGATTGGTGTTTTAACGTGTAAGACGCCTAGAGCGTATATTCAAGTTGTGATTGGTATCAAGAGGCCAACGTGTTTTGGGCTCATAAAAGGGGCTGGCCGCAAGGTGACGGCCGTAGCTGAGATAACTTTGGAAATCTAATGGTATGGCACAGAACACAACGCCTGTGCATTTCGAACCCTAAAACACGATCCACAATGCAGCTGCACGAGTAAGAAGATGGCCCCACCGCGGAATTTCTCCGCCCCTTTGCCGTCCTCCTCCAAAAGAAGGGTGCTGGGCCATTTCCACCGTCGCCGATGTATGTGGTTCACTTATTGTACTCATTGTGCGACCCACAAACGACGCCGACTAAGGGAATGGCCCAGCACCCCTGTTTTGGAGGAGGATGGCAAATACAGGGGGCGGAGAAATACAGGTCGGACCGATTTCTTACTCGTGTATCAGCATTTTGTGTCGTTTTTGACGCTTCAAAATGCGTAGGCATTGTGTTCTGAGCTAGCTACCTCACACACGTTTACGAGCGTGTACGCTGCCTTTAAGGAGGACACCCCTATGTGGCAATAAATTGTGGGAGCCTGAAGGATAGTGTTACGGAAGTTTCAATTTCAAAAACTGTAGTGAAAAAAATGCGGAGGAGAGAACAGACGCGTGTTCTCTGAAGGCGTATAAAACATGAAGGACATCATTGGGGACTGAAAGCACGCAGTATATTGCCGACCGCATGTTATAAATTGGTAACATCATCTAAAGTACAATCATTGACGAAGCCCTGAATTGAGAGGATTTCTAGGGCAGGGAATAAACAAATGGGTGAGGAACTTTGTGAGATGTATAGCTAAAGACAAGTTCTGCTTAATGATTCAATTTTCAGATTCTTTCTTGAACCAGTGCTAAAACAACTTAAGCAGCCTCCATGGAACTAAAAAAAAATAGTACACTTTGTGTAAGTGGCTCGGTTCAAGAAAAGGTGACAAGTGTAAGATCTTTGTCGTGCTTTTCAAAATATTTTCATACATATGGGCTATTCCAGATGGAAAATACTAGAAGTTACATGGACGCGTTCCGTTTAGCTACACCCGCCCGGTCTGTATTGCTCATAAGAAGATGGATGATGGAATGCTTCATTACCAAACCGTCTTGCACTGCGTGAACACTCCCTTTCCTGAAACGCAAGATAGTTAATTATTAGGAAATATACATCACCGTAGTAGAGAAATGCGATCACGGAATAGGGTGTATATTCTTCACGGGGAAGTGTTTCGAAAAACTAAGCAGGAGGACATACAGTTCAACTGCGCATTGCCGTTCAGTCCGCAAAGTGCACGCTGATTGCGAAAGCGTGTTGCGGCCAGGGCTGTGCGGAATTGTTCCGTTTCCGATTCCGTTTCCGTATTTCCGGCACTTTTTGGGCTGTTCCGTTCCGTTTCCGTTTCCGGCTTTTTGGGCTCGGAAACGGAAGGAAAGGTACTGCAATATAAAACGTCACGCCTCCTCAGCCCTCAAAGCCGCGGTCTCTTTTCTATCATCACAGCGTGAGTCGAATTCTGATCGCTATGATCGGCGTCCCGCTCCTTCCAAACGTCTCACAGCTTGCGCTCCCCACCAACGCCCTGGGCGATCCCAACTTGATCTTGACGTTTGCGGCTAGAGAAGGCATATTCTATCACTACTTATGCACGAACGAGTAAGCGGTGTTATCTCGCAATCGAAGCGTGCTTAATATTATCATCTTAGTCGAAAATCATCAAGATTTGCCTGTCGTACTTTTATTTTTATCACAATATTTTTTTCTCGAACCAGTGGACTATTGGGTGATCATTACTCTTTCATGCATCAGTACAAAACTTTTTTTACAATCGACTCGGCCGATGGAGGGACAAAAGAGGCAGAAACTTTTCCTCTTTGTCTCTCGAGCTATATACTAATTCCGTTGCGTAGTCGCAGTTCAGCGCATTAGAAATTGCACGTTCAGGCCCACATCGAGTTGAAGTCCTCGTTGTCAGCAGCATGTGCTGCCGACTCATACTCTGTTTTGAATTCCCATCGGCAGCTTGTGCTGAAGTTACATAGCATCACCGGTTGCTGCCGACGAGGGGTTGAACTCGATGTCGGCCTCCGAGTGCGACCCCTCATTATCAGGTAAACATGTGTTGCTAGCAGCAGCACGTTATGCAAATGGAGAGTCTTTGAGCCACCACCTCTTCTACCGGAGCCAGGTGCGATCATTGAAATGGCCCGCAGCAAGGACGCCAACCTTGCTAAGGTAAGCAACAAAGGCATTATTCTCGCCACGGTTCACAACAAGAAAGCTTCCCTATGACGCGCTGTGGGGACGATCTTCTCAGAGCCCAAGACTGACATCCACGAAGTTGTGTACTCGAGACCAGCTTCTAGGATCGGCTTCAAACGTACAGTCTCAACAAGAGTGGGTGTCATATGTACCCGCAGCAGTCGTAGAACATCGATTGCAATGGAAAAATCCATCGAAGGGAAGAACTCGACATTAGAGAGATAAGCAGCACACTAGAGAAGGAGTTGCTCGAGCAGACTTGCTTGCACTTCAATATGAGAACCTGCAGCTACACGTTTCCCTTTCATACTTAAAATCTATTTGTCCTCTAGCCGTTTTAGAGCGCAGCCCCATTGGTAATGAGCGAATAGACTGAGAGCACAAGCTACCGAAGTACATCTGCATGTTATGAGCAGCGACGAAGCTTATTATTGAAGCGTACTATGATTTTTAGTTCACTTCCGTTTCCGGATTTCCGTTTCCGGCGTTTTTTCGATATTTTTCTTCCGTTTCCGTTTCCGAAAATCTTGAAAAAGATTTCCGCACAGCCCTGGTTGCGGCATGCTTGTCCACAGTGAACTGGACCTTTTTTGGGGATTGTGGTTAGAATTTTGTGCCAGTCTATCCCGAACTTCATTGCCAACTTGTGGCCGTTGTCTCGGTATTCGCTAACTCAAGCCTCGAGTATGAAACTTGTATCATTTGCTTCCTTAAATTTTTATGTGAACTGACTTTCTTGATCGATTTCTTCGATTTCATTTACGAGGACCTTTTCATTGCCTTTGTTTTTGAACTCTTCGTATGCTCTTTCCATTTTATCTACCAAGTTCTGTAGATTATCTCTACTGGACTTGATGATTTTCATGCCACCTATGATGAGATTAATGAACGCAGTACCCATCGTACTGCGTTCTATCGTCACCAGTTGGTGCGATTTCTTTGGTGTAAGCCTGGTATTTCGTGATCAAAGCTTGCAGCGACTGAGCGCTCAAGTTGGTCGGCTTACGATGAAATGTTGTTAACATTTCTTGTTGTGCAAAATTTTCTCGCTTTTACCGTTGCACCAAATGTGGTGACTTGGATGTCCTGGCTTTTTATCGGGACTGTATGAGCTTGGTCCGCTCTTTGCCCAGGTCTCGCTACGTTCCAGCGGAGCGGAGATAGAAATTCGAACTTTTTTCGAAAACTGATTGCTAAAAATTGCACTGCAGTGAGAGTAGAGCGATTGGCATGCAGTTGTTGATGTCATCACGATCACCTTTTTTGAATACGAGTATCGTTCTTGACGATTTCCACTGCGCGGGAGTGACTCCTCGCGCGAGGTATCTGGAGAAGTGCTCCGCCAGAACTTTGCTTTAAGGTGAACCGCCCCCTCTGAAGGACACGGTGGTAATGCCATGTGATCACGGAGCTGTGTTTCTCTTCATCCCTTTGACAGCAAATGCAACTTCACTCTCAAGGATTGGAAGGGGGTTATCTGCTATTGCAGGTAGTGGGCTATGCTGCGCGGGCAGCGTTGAGTTGAAGAGAGTGCTGTAGAAATCCACCACAATTTTTCCATACCAGCGCGTGACGTGCAAATGCAACCCGAGGAATTCCGAAGGGCTGACATTTGTTCTGTGCGATCTGACAGCTCACACCGACAAAACCTGATGCTTTTTCTCTGATTCATGGTGTCCAAAAACTTCCTTGCTCGATATTGCTTCAAATCGCTCGATACCTCAGCTCTGCAAACTTTGCTGATCGTAACACTTCCAAGTGACTGGTATTCGGATCGAGATGTACCAGGTGGCATTTTTCCAGCAACAGTTTAGTCTCCTTGCACAACCTCTCAATAGGTTTCGCTGCTACAAGCAACGAATTTTTCGGCGTCCTTTATCTTGCGACACAAATTCTCGTAATCGTCTGTAGGATCATCAAAAAGATTTCATTGCGTATCGGCTACACTGTGCTTAATCACTTCTGAATCCACGGTTCGGACTTTGCTGCAAAATCTCTGACTAAGATGTTTCCACGTAAAGTCGTTGTGAAGTTTAAGCTTTGCACGAAGCATTCTGTGGTCAGAGCCTGTCACGGATGATGGAACAGTGCCGACGTCTAGGAGGGTCCATCGCCGATTAACGAGAATATGGTCAATCTCATTGGTCGACCATCACAAATAGAAAGGTGAAACTCTTAGATGAGACGCGAAAGCGGCTTCAACAAAGAATAATTGGTTTTTCGCAGATAGCAAGAAAACCAAGAGATCAAGCTGCGAAATTTCCAATTGCAGAAGTCCGCGAATACTGGAGAAATAGAAGGGGCGAACCACGAGAGTTCACGCCAAATCAAGAGCTACAGAAGTGGTCCCCAGAAGAAGGGACCACTGAACCAGCAGTAGCAGCAACGCGTCCAGGGGGAGCGTGGAAACATATTCTCGAAGGTCAAGCCGTGGAAGGCCATAGGCCCGGATGGCCTCGGAAGGCCATAGGCCCAGATTGCATTTAGGGATATTGGTGAAAACACTCACCTAAGGCTAAGGAGAGAATAAAAGCGTGGTGCCTTCAGGCGCTGGAAAATCCAAAGAGAAATACACCGAAATGGTTGTGCAGAGGACGGGTAGTTCTTATCTCAAAAAAGAGTTCCGGGCCGTTGGAGTCCGGTGACTTAGACCCATAATACATGCTACAAAATCCTTACCGCAATGATAACACGTCAGATTCTATAATGTGTAGGTGACCGGCTCCCTAGGGAGCAGGTAGCCCTGCGCAAGGGAATCTGGGGATGTCCACATGCGCATATATTAGATCAAACCATCCGTAAAGATGCCCAGAGAAGGAAGAGACAACTCCTCATGCTCTGCGTAGATATAGCAAGAGCATTTGACTCCGTATCGTACGGAGCGATAAAATGGATATTGGCTAGATTAGGGGCCTCCTCCATCTTGAGGAGGCTTCTATCAGTCATAATGTCGAAATAATGTCGAAACAAAGTGTAAGGTATTGTGGTAAACAAGGCCAGAAAATTGTGGTGCGTTTTCTTGGAGAACGTGGGTCGACTGACCTGAAAATTCGCGCCTGGGGGTAACCTGCCACGAGAACGTCAAAAATAATTGTCAGAACTCACAATTTTTACTCCTGGGCCACTAGCTGGCGGCTAAAATTCGGAAACCGGCCTCTCAAGATTTGTTCGTGAAAATGAAGGAGTTTTCGATATCAGACCTCTGATACCGTAGCCATTGTTGTCATAGAGCTGGGGTCGTAATCGCCAACAACCCTCCGAGGGAAGTCGAAGGGAAGCGGAAGGGATGATACCGGGCGCGGCAGAAGAGCACATCAACCCATCTTACACCAAGTAAGATGGAAATGTAAACTGTGTTACGTATCGATATCACTGCGAAAAGATAAAGATTCCATCACGAAGCGGCAATTCTTCAGCTATGCGATTCGAAAAATTCCGGCGGTTGCGAGGGAAGCCAAGGGAGGCGAGAGGTGGCAGTGGAGCGCGCATTTTGTACTGAAATCTCACCTAATCTACCCTTGGACTCCCCGGCGGGTTGATGGCAAATACGACCCCTGATCTACCGTCGCAGCGCCATCCATTCATCAGACCAAAATTATTACGCAAACTCTAGAGCGTATTCTCTAATTCACACTCCCCCATATCTTCGAGCTTGCCCTTTCTCTGAACGTTGTTGTCAGCAGCTATACTTCGCCAAAATCGACCGCCGCAACTGAACGTTGTTCAAAACGGAGGGCTCTTTACAAACGCTGAATGATTTGTGTATGTGTATTTGGTCTACACTTTCATGTCGGTCTCTGAATTCCTTCTCTGTTTTGTCGAAAGGAAAAGTAGAAACTGCGCTCGCCAGAATGCAATCCTTCATCAACGTTTGAGAGAGTGAGCACTCCACGGCTAATTGACGCAGCCGATCGCTCGCTCCACGTTCAATCAATTTCGTGGGTTTTGAACCCGGAGTTTTCGTTGTGATTGAATAGGAGAGAACAAATTCCTCGGTAATTGATGTTTGCCCACCAGTATTAGAAGCTTTTTTTCAGTACAAGTCTTCTAGCTATGATAAAGAGGAATCTTGTTTCTCAAAGGAATGTCAAAGAAATCGCGTTCAAGGTGTAGGTGAGCAGTGTGGACACGCGGTCCCAGGGGCGGAACAACAGACGGTATGCAGCAGGGCTGTGCGTTATAACGGTGACATGTTAACGCATTAACAGGTTGATACTGTTTTTACGTTCGATAGTTAACGATTAACGAACAAGTCTTGAAACCTCGTTAACTTAGATCGTGAATTGTAGTGGAGCTGTGGCACTGATTAAAAGCACAGTCCAAGCTCAGGGACAAAATCTGAGATTTCCACATAATTGTGAAGTTCACCCACCCTAGATAGCCAAGGCCAAATGCAAGCTTTCAATTCCTCCGAATAAGCGAGATATAGAAGGAAGCCACCATGGGGCACCCACCTCGGGAAGCCACTTTGGCACGCCCCTTTTACGATCTTTCGAGCTCAACGCACTAAAACGTCATATTTCAGTGACATTAATCTCTGGCCTGGACTAGTTGTCCAGTTGTATGAACATGTTCACGGTGGTTGTCGCCTGTGAAAAACGGGATCAGTCGAACATGGAAGAATAATCCAGACAAGACAGTACTAGGTAGGGTCCGAAGAAGACAACGGAGCAACGGAAAACAAATAATTGTAAAGGACGGGCCCAGAAATGATTTCATTGTCACAACGAACAGTTCCTGTGAGAGTAAAGAGGTGGGGTGAGAGTAAAGGATTTCGTGACCTTCTGGTGCGTCTTTCTCGATTCCTTCGTCATTTATGTTGTACCCGGGGGCCAAACAATCGATTAAGCTATTAATCTCAAAATCGAAGATTATCGTGAACACTGCCTTTAAGATCTGAGTATTAAAAATACACCCTCTATTTGAAGTACACCTCTTTTAAAAGTACCCTCTTTTCAGAATGGACCTCCGGTACTCGGGTAAGTGTTCGGTTATCCGAATATGGCATTTGAGATAAGACCAGTCTCTGAAGATATTTTTTAATATTGTGATGTTAAAATATTCACAAAAAAAACTATCGGCCACCCCTTTCTTGGTCAAAGATTGCTTGTTTGGGACAACTTCCAGTGTAACATCAGCGAACTTTAAATGACATAGAAAAAACCTATAACTGAAACTTGAGGTTGCTGTTACTCACGGCGAATGCACAGAGTTCACTTAGGTAATTTACAAGAAACCTAATTTGATTGAGCTTTAATCATTCAAAGATTACCTGTTTTGGCCTAAGACGTTGACTTTTGACGGTCCTTGAAACTCTAAGATTCCCCAGCGTTATAGGGATTGGATCATTCATGTAGTGGAATCGCTTATACGACGAGGAAATCAGGAACCACCAAAGTCACACATTACATACGATTGACTGTGTACGCAAAGAACTCGCCTTTGGGAGCCAAGTTGCTTGTCAAGTTGCTCAAGAACCGCGCATTTCCAATCGCTCTGGACGGTTCGAAAGGCGACAAGTTTCGTTGTTTTTATTCCTAACGAGTCAATTCCTATTGGTCCCTCTCTTCCTCATAGGGCACGTATCAACGAAAGCGTTACTAAACATATAAAATCTTTAGATGAAATTGACTTGGGGAGGTGTAAATAACGGTTTTGAAATAATGATTGCAGTGATTGTTTTCGGGGATTCTGTCAGAACTTTCAATACATACAAATTCTCGGTGTTATACTGGAAACTTGTGCCAGAATTTCGAACAGTCTACCATTACAATTTCAGAAGATTGGTCCGAATAATAGAAGTACACACTCTATTAGAAGTACACCTCCAATTAAGTGCACCAAAAAAAAGGGCTGCGAATTAGAAGTACAGCCTCTATTAGAGGTACACCTCTAATAGAATTAAATATAAAATAGGGGCCTGAGTATTAGAATTACATGTACTTCTGAGAGAGAAAATGCGATATTTCAGTGGATTGTTTGTTTGAGAACGTCAGTGTCGATTTCGACACCAGAAACAATGAGAACGAGGGGAATTTTGCCGTCGCTCGTCATTGGTCCCAAAGCCATAGCAGATGTAAGAAGGGGTGTCATTCCAGTGATCTTTAATCGCTACATGGCCGTCTCATTGCTCCTGATGACAACCCGATCGTTTTGGAAGTTTTAAATGGTCTCCACTTTCAGGATTTCCTCTTCTGAGAAGAATGGCACGACGCGAGGCTTCTGTGAAGCGACGCAAAAGTCTTGTGTCTCTCTCAACTCTGCAGTTTGCTGTCTGCAGAACGCAGTTGAGAATCTTCGAAACGATACTACCAAGGGGTCATCACCTATATGATGATTCTCACCATACTTGTCGACGTGAAATTCATATCTTCAATCATTTTATTTGTTGATCGTGGCGGATTCCGATCGATTCGACTTCGAATCTTTTTACCTTCCTAGACGTGGGAACCCTTACTTTTCTACCTCTGCCGACTTTGTCCTAGACGGTATGGTTTCCGTATTACATTTGGTCTGACGCATGGGCCACGCGGATGGCCGCGCGGTGTTGGCTGGACCACTAACCAACGGGGTTTCTATCACGCGTGGCGAGCTATCGTCACAGCCCTGTTCGTTCATCAAACTAAATTGATTACGTCAACTCTACCAAGCTGATCGAGACGGCTGTTAGGCTTCTGTATGGTTTCGAGCGCAAGGAGAGCCATTATTTTTTCTTAAAACTTGTCCTTCATTGTGCACTGTGTTGACTGCACTGAGCATATTATGCGCTTTCATTATGCTGTTCTTGAGAGCAATATCATCAAAGTAGCGTTGGGACTGAAACTTGAAACTGAAACCACGGAGCTAACATATGAAAGTACATAATAATTCGGAAACACAGGAAATCGTTCACCGAAGTTGCCGTTGGAGGTCAAGTTAAGCAGCGCAATATCGGAACACCCTATGGGCTTTTTTCAGTCTATATGGCCAAAGACTCCATGAACTCCCTAGGTACATGCTGTGAGATGTTGCGAACTATTGGCATTAGTGCACCGGACTGCAGCACCTTGATGCAATGTAAAGGGCGATGTTTTACCTTGCGTTAAAGGCAGCGTCCGCGATAAAAACCATGTCTGATTTTTTGGTGGGGATCGGCAGCTGCAGGGCCTAGCGCAACCATAATGTTGAAAAAACTAAGAAAAATGAGCTTGGAACGGTCCCCTACGGCCCCAAAGTTGGGCACCCTTCAGCTCGTCACACCCAGATGCACTTTCCACGCCCACCGACGTGAATAAATGAATGCTCGAGATTGTGAGATGAGCGATGATTTCCAATCATTAGCCCCGTTCTTCCCTTCATTCTCAACTTCTCTCTTTACTCAGGTCAGCTCGCATACATCGGCTGCGAAAAAGTTACAGGCCTCGGACAACTCGTCCACCATGTTTCCTTAGCTCAATCTTTGAGGGACCATAACATCATTACCAGAAGGTCTTGTACGATTACAGAGACATCATTGGAATCAGCATGGAGCCGTTTTCAAAATAGGTGGAAAAACAGAAAAACGATTTCCATCGTGAACACTGCCTTTAAGTGGAAATGCAGCAGTTGAATGCGTTGAAATTGTGGCTGAGCGTGACAAATGAACCCGGACGACAGGCGTTGGCTAAGTTGCTGACGATTAAGACAAAGAAGTCGTCTTCGAAATCGGACCACAAAATCTATAGAAATTGCTGAAAGACTTGTAAATCTTGATAGATACAGAATCGAATGCCCTCAAAGACTTTCATGCACTTGTAGAAAGCCTGCAGACCTATGTGTACATCATGAACTGTTGAGAGCCAAAGCTAGGTAATGCAGAGTAAAACCGGGGAACGGAGAAAATACTAGGAGTGAGGGGCGATAAATTTCCGCTGCCACCATCGATCATGACCATATGTAGTTGATGTTCATAATCCTGCTTCGCTCTAGGCAATCACTTCTTGGCAGAGCAATGCAGGCTTCCGTCACCCGTTTTTTTTCCTGATGACACAAGAATGTTAACCAGCTGGAAGATTTCGGTGGCTGCAGAGAATATTCCCAAGAGAAGAATTATATGGCTTACTTGCTGGAGAGCCTGTTGATCCTTTGCAATGCAGGGAATTCGTTCTCCTGACGAGAAGGTCTGAAACCCACTAATTGTTTTCATCGTTGAGCCGCTAGCGAACACTGATTACGGGAAAATTAAACTATCCCGCTCCCATTTGTTTATATGTATGTTTGTGCGGTGAACAGATGGAGTTCTCGCAGGGTCGACATTTGCAATCTCATTACGTAATCGTCTTGCATGAAACGCATCACTGTCTGCATAAGTCTCCTACACTATCATTGTCTGACGAAGATTCCTTCCCTTGCTTGAACACATCTTATGCTCTGTACACCATTGCTCAAGAGACGTTTTTCCATGTTTCTCTGGAGCATTTGAGCAAACTGCATGCAAGTGTATTGAAGTATCGGGACATAATCGTTTTCGAGCTTCTTCAACTACCGCATTTTTTCTTAGTTGCAGGACGACCATCTCACGTCTTCGCCTTCTCACAATGAAAAGACACAGTACTCGCGCAAGGTTTTATAAAAACGAGAAGTGTTTGCCAAACTTGGCACAAACGTCCAATGCTTGCAACTTTTTTGAACAGTCTCGAGATTCGTGCAAGTTGTTTTTTTTACCTTCATTCAGCGGGTTGGAGCTTTCGCAAACGTTTTTCAGCGATGTGTTCGCTTGACTGTTGCCTAGTTTGCAAAAACGCTTCTGCTTTGTTTTAGATTTATGATAGTTTTCGTTTCTTTTATTACTCTGGGCTGATTATAATTATTACATTCATATCCCCACATAAGTTCACCTCATGTAATAAACATTTTCTCAAATAAGGACCAAAACTATTACCTATTCGCACTCCTTTCCAAATGAACATAAGTCTTCATTCAAAAGAGTTACGAGCATCGGACGTTTTCTTTACCAGCATTCACAAATGCTCCCAGTTCTTACAAATTTTTGCGCGGGTATTGTTCTTGGACAGAGCGGCCATCAAAAATGAGATGTTCTTTTCTAGAACCAATTTTCTGATGTAAAACTTGAATTTTTCCTCCTTAGCTGCGGGTCGATTTTCCGTATGAAGTTATAAGAGTTTTCCCTCATTCCCTCACGTTGTTTGAGCGTGTAGCTTGTTAGTGTATCAATAAGGTTTTTCTGAAAGCAGATCTGGCTAACAAATTTCCCAAGGAGGTTAAGTGGGGTGCTTACTAAAAATCTAGAGTAAATTTTTGATTTTTGAGACTCTTTAGCACACTTCGCTCGAACCTACCCATCGGGAAGAAAATGTGGATTGCCAAAAACTACTTTTGACAGATGCCCGAACGCCCAAGTACATTTGGCTCAAAACGTTTCTGGGGAGCTAATTTGAGCTATGGAACACAAAGTTGACGTCCCAATATCGATGTTCGATAGATTACGGTAGGTTACGGTGTGCACGCGGTAGTTTCGTTAATGTCTTGAGTTTCGTCCAAAACTTTTATGTGGGGGTAATCTGGGTGTTGAAGGAAAATCTTACATTCTTTTGTAGATTTTACTTAGGTGGGTTGCGCCACCTAAATGGTATTATACCCACCATAACCTGCAGTGAACCTCAGATTATCGAAAAACGGACATCGAGTTTGTTGTCTCCTGAACCATACACACATGTTCTGAGTGAAATTGAATTCTTGAAATTCTCCAAAAAGCACGCTTTGCCGAACTCTCTAGGCCTATTCAAAAAACTGATCACTGGGTACCTTAGGAACTAACTCATCCGATTACCACGCCCTACTCTGTTGCTATTTTATGCCGTAACTGTTTTATTTTTACTGTTTAGTCTGTTGCTCTGTTGCGATTTAATGCTTCACCGTTTTACTCGTGCTACCCACGTTACGACTACACTTCTGTATTTGTGTGTTTTTTCGCGTGATTTCTTGTCACGTATAAATAAAAAATAAATAAATAAGTAAATACTAAGAACATTTTTTGAACGTCCTGAAAATTCCTGTTTGTTAGTTCTACCTGTCCGCTAAGCTTTGACAACGCTCCCAGCTCCGTTCGTAGAACCGCTTCTCAGCTAAGGAGGGAAAATCCGAGTTTTTAGGACTAAGGGACCCTCAGTGAGTATTTTCGTGCTTTCCATAGTAAAAGGGCGCGGAATCCCGCCCGAGCTGCTGGTTCGAAAAAGTTGGAAGCTCAGGACGACCGTTTTCTTCACCCATTGTACATTCTGAGAAGCAGTACATAATCTTCTGCAAATTTGCAGGCGGACGTCAAAATCGTGTTCAGCATCCAAAACGATTTCCTTGGGCGAAATCTTATTAAACTTTGAATGGAGTAACAGCGTTTTCTATTTGTATAGATTGATGGCTGGCTGAGTGTTCACGCACCGCATTTTCTTTTTCAGAAGTATATGTACTTCTATTTTTGGGCCTCTTTTTCGGGCGTGCTTTTAGGATGTTCTTCAAATGAAGGGCGCACTTCTATTTTTCAACAATTGCAGCGTTAAAGGCAGCAGAAAAGCTCAAAAATGGTATCGATTTTATGACATAAATCAAAGGTTTGGAGCTGGTTGTATTCGGAACTGACGAAAAAAAAAACGAAAACTCTGTGCAAGGAGAGGAATAGCGCTTATTTTGTTATCAGGTGAAAGTGGACGAGTTTTAAGGCGCGCGGTTGAAACAGCGAATATTAGCAACAAAACGGTTGAGCTAGAGAAGCCGATATACTCTTATAGCCTGTACTGCAACGTTTACCTCCTTGGAAGCATCAAAAACCACCCAAAGGGACCGTATTGGTACTAGCAATCTGGACGAATTTGTATTTTGGGGCGGGGTTGCAGAAGCTCAGGGGCGAGGTTGCAGAAGTTTTTCGAGTTGCATTGCTGAAATTTAGTAGTTTTGACTCGTTTTTGTCGCTTCCAACGGCGTGAGAAGTCTACTAGGAGCCATGCGACTTCAGAAACATAGTTATCTCAACAACTTTTTCGAGCGTGTCTGCTGCCTTTAAGGCAATCAAGATGAGCCAGATAGACGTCGCTTTTGATGTTGAATTGCCGCTTGCCATTTCTGTTACGGATTCTCCATTGTTGCCTTTCATCTGCGTCGTTAGACCAATAACAAATGAGATCCGAAATGATTTCCCAATGGATGATTCCGCTTCTGTTCCACCAAACACGCACCACATAGCCTTCTTACAATGCACGCCTTTTGATATACCTTTGGGGGAAAACACCTGGAGAAACGCAGATCTTCCTACTCTTAACATTTTTGAAGAAAAGCCATGACTCATCCCCGGTGACAAGATTCTTCAAAGATGGTGTTGTTTGTTTTCTTGCAGTAAATCGATGAAAATTCGAAGGCGCGTTCAGCATAATGTTGTCGGAGAGCTCGTGAGGCACCCATCCAACCAAATTCCATACCTTTCCAAGCTTCTTCAGGCGTCGAAAGGTCGTTGATTGATCGACGTAAAGTTTTCAGCCAGCATTCGCGTCGTCGGCCTTTCGTTCTCTTCCACGGCTGTCAAATGTGCTTGGTCTTCAAAATCCGATGGCCGACCTTTTCCTTCTTTATCCTGCAATCTAGTGTCATATGATTGAAAGCGAATAAACCACTTCCGCACTGCCTTATCAGTATTTGTTCCTTCTCCAAAAAGACTGTTGAGATCGCGAAATGACTGGGCTGCGCTCCATATTTCTCGTAGTGGTAGAGCATAATATGGCGAGTATGAGTGTGATTCTCAGGACGCATTTATTTAACTGAATAGTAAGAATTATTTTCATAACAACTATTGAGGACGAAACGCCAATTTTCATTTGAGAAAAACGCGTTGATGAAAACGCTTCATAACTGTGCATGAACCCAATAATAGAGGTGGAAGAAGGTACACCCCTAATTTTTCACCCATCTCTTTTTGGTGTATTTACATAGAAAGTGTACTTGAAATAGAAATTTTTTTCCCACTACAGAAAATACGGTATATCAAATAAGGGTTTTAAAAGGGATTGAGAAAAATGTTCCAGTTTCGACTTGAAATTCTCCCAAGGGGGTTGTTTGGGGAGGTGATCACGAATCTGAGGTTCATTTGTCGATTTTCCAGAGTTTCGGACTGAATTCATTCAAAGCCTACAATCGGGGGGAAATTTGAAGCCGAAGCGCGACTCTTGACGATATTTCGAATGCTACGATAGATGGCGCCTGAGTGGTTTCTGTGGGGCTATCTGGAGTGGTTAACACAAGGTCCATTTGTCGATTTTTGACAGCTCACCGTAGATTACGGTGGGCATGCGGTAGTTTGATCACAGTACTTGATACTAAATACGAAGTGAAAAACAAACTTGATGTCCATTTGTCAATTTTCGAATTACTTGGGTAAGCTTCGCCACCTCCCCCCCGTGTGGCATGGTATCCTCAGTGTCTATCAAATAGGAAGCCGCGTTCAGTGCTCATATACATGAACGACTTACCCGCGAGGTAAGAGTTAATATTACTCGGAATCTCTGCATTCCTGTGCTCTATGCGTCTGTATCGCTTCTCCGCGGAACCTTACCTCGCGGGTAAGTCGTTCATGCATACGGGCCCAGCAATCTGGAGCGGAATCATTCGATCAGTAGCCATTCTCCCTTTGTTTTCCCGCGCTCAATTTTCTCGCCATGCAGCGTCGCGGATTCCTCCTATTCAGTGATTGACTATATCTACGGTAACATAGAGTTAACATCAGAATTTCAATCAAAGGACCACAGATTCGTTTTCAGCTCCCTAGTTTACTCCTAAATTCAAGTTTTGAGCCAAATCCGAAAACGTTTTTGAAACGTTCTTTTAAAGTATTCGATTTTCGGGTGTTCGCGAAGGCTGAAAAATGATTGTTCTCTCTTGGAAACAGAAGCTTGTGGCGGAGTACTACGAAATCCACTATGGCGGCCAAAGAAAATCGTAAAAAGGCTATTCATTTCCGCAGACGCGTTAGACGCTCTAAAAACTTCAACTGTATGCTCGTAAAAATCGACATTCCTTAAAAACGCATACAGTTTGAGTCCAATGTCTCGCTCGGGTTTTGAGAATATGTTATTTTCAGATCACATATGCTCCTCACGGCATACACCTTGGTACGTTTACTTATCTAAATGACATTCGTATTCTTGATATACACCTTTATTCAATAACTACAGCCATTCTAGTGTTTCCTCTTCAAGATCACCTCTCAAAACAACACTTTGGCAGGTATACAAGCTCTTTTTTCGTGTTGTTGTTGTTTCCTAAATGTTATCAGTGAGCTCGCAGGCAGTGACCTTAATAGACTTGTGACACTCACTCACTCACTCATCCCATTAGCTGGCGGCTGGCGGAGCGGGATGACCTCTCAACCAGTACACTGCTGTAGGTGCCATAGGAGCTCCAGTGGCCTGAACGATACGCTTCCATTCAGAACGATTAGCCGCAATTATTTTAGCGTTAACGACACTGCACCCTTGAGATTTCAGATCAGCTTCGACTTGCTTCACCCACGTCTTCTTCGGGGCAGTTCTCTCGACCTTCCATGGTTTTGGGCGTTTTCTCCATAGCAAGCTGTGCGGTAGTCGACTGGCTTCCATTCTGCATACGTGTCCAAACCAGCGCAACCTTTTCGTTCGGATTTGTTCCTCGATTCTCGGTTGATGGTCGCAGCTGTCTCGTATAACGTCGTTGCGTATGCGATCTCTTAACGTTGTTCCGAGAATTCGCCGCAAACACCGCATTTGGAAGACCTCTAGCTTGCTGAGATCCGACTTGAGCAAGGTCCACGACTCTGAGCCGTACAATAGAATCGGCATTATAAGAGATCGGAAGATCCGCATCTTGGTCTTGATTGACACATTGCCCTTTTTCCACAGACACCAGCCTAGTGAAGCAAAAGCAGCACACGCCTGCCCGATCCTGCACTGTGTCTCAGTTGTGGCCACTACCTTGCGCTGTTGCACCACCGATCCTAAGTACTTGAACTCCTCAACTTGCTGGAGCTCAGCTCCTTCGAAGAACACAGAAGCACGTGAACCGTCTGACGTCATGACTTTGGTCTTGTCCTTATTTATCCGTAGACCGTACGAATCCGCGATATCTGCTATATCCTTCATCAAATTCGTAGCTTCCATACCAGTATCGGTGAACACAGCGCTGTCGTCCGCAAACATCAAGTCTGTGAGGAACTCGTTATCGCCATATCGGACCCCTCTTCTATCTTTGAAAACCTTTCTCATAATGGCGTCGACCACAGTGTTGAATAGCAGTGGCGAAATCACATCTCCTTGCCGGACTCCTGCATTGACCGCAAATTCTTCGGACAGCTTGTCCCCGACGCGAATGCAGCTAGTTGAACCGCTGTATGTTCCCTGCAGGAGCTTCACAATTTTCTCCGGAACGTGTTCGCACTCCAAGGTTCTCCACAAGGCAGGCCAGTGCACGCAGTCAAAGGCCGACTTGAAGTCGATGAAGGTAATAACAACCCGCTTTCCACAGCGGATCCTTTCCTCCAAAAGTTGACGAAGTGCGAATATTTGATCGCTGCAGCCTCGACCAGGACGAAATCCTGCCTGTTCCTCGCGACTGGTATGCTCTCGATGGCGTTGAAGTCTGGACTGGATTATCCTCGTGAAGACTTTACCAACGATTGATAACAGACTGATTCCGCGATAGTTTTTACAGTCCCTGGCATCACCCTTTTTGTGAATGGGCACAACGATAGCCTTTTTCCAGGTAGATGGGACGTTTTCTGACTGCCATACGAGGAGGATCAGCTGATGTAACCGTCGTTGTAACACATCACCACCTGCCTTGATCGCTTCAGCAGTAACGTTGTCTACACCAGGCGCCTTTCGGTTTTTGAGACGCTGAATCGCGGCTCTCACTTCGTCCAGAGTGGGTTCAGAGTCAAGCATCGCCTGCTGTGACACTTCAACTGGTATCGGTTCGTCAAGCGGGCCTGGTGGTGCATCGTGACTGTTAAGGTCGCTGAAGAACTGCTTCCATCGTAACAGGCGCTCATCCACAGAACGCACAAAGGACCCGTCCGTATTCCTGATGCAATCGCTAGCCGGATTGGTCTTCTTTCTGAGACGGTTCAGTGTACCGTACAATGTGCGGTAGTTATTTCTTCCAGCCGCCTCCTCCAGTTCGTCGGCCATCTTGTTCCAGTACGACTCTCTCTCCTCTTTCAACTTACGACGAAGCTCTTGACATAGTTGCCGATAACGTGCGAAGTTGGTTAGCTTCACTCGTTTCCGCTCATCCACGAGGCGGAGAGACTCGTCCGATATCCATGGCTGTGTTCGCCGGCGAATAACCGGGCAGAGAGGCTCTGCACAGTGCAGAACGACATCAACTGTTTGCTCCTCATATTCGTCTACGGACAATGCATCTTGAAGCACTGCAAAGCGATTTGACAGCGCGATTTGAAACGCTTCTCTTGTTCCAGGTGTCAGCAAGTGGGACCAGTCCAGTTTCTTTTTAGGAGGCACCACACGCCTGGGTCGCCGTAAACGAAGCTTCATTACAGCGCGCAAGAGATAGTGGTCCGATCCACAGTCAGGTCCTCTCATGGCTCGCACGTCTTTGAGTGAAGACCTGAAACGAGAGTTCACCAGCACGTAATCTAAGGTGACTATATCATGTCCGGTCGAACTCCTCCATGTTAACTGATGTTCCCGGGGATGTTGAAATAGACTGTTTCCAATCGTAAGCCCGTTGAACGCTGCAAACGAAAGCAGACGTAAACCGTTATCGTTCATTTCACCGACGCTGAACCTTCCCAGCACTCCTTCCCATCCGGTTCTAACAGTTCCGACTCTTGCGTTGAAATCGCCCGCTACAATGGTAACATCGGTTCTCGGGATCGAATTCAGAACGTCTTGGAGTTGTGCGTAGAACGCGTCTTTGTCGATGTCAGAACTCGGCTCCGTGGGCGCATAGACAGACACAAAATGGGTTTTTATCGTTCCGCTCAAGACTAGGACAGCAATCCTGCCAGAAATCGGCTCAAACGTTATCACGCTTCCAGCTGCGTCCCTGCTTAGCATGAATCCAACGCCTTGATGATGCCGCTCATCACCGGAGTAGTACAGCACCACCTTCTCGTTACTTCCTGGAACCTGAATGGTGACCGTTCCACACCCGCTCATTCTGAGCTCGGAAAGCGCAGCAATCAATACTTTGGACCTCGACAGCTCCCTGGCAATTACTTCTTTTTGTCCAACGCAATATCCCGTTCTCACGTTCCACGCTCCGATCCGCAACTCTTTTTTCGGCGTCACCAGTCGTCTTGCATTTTGGCCAGTAGCATTCTTCTCACCAACACCCTGGTTCCCTAGTGCTGGCGCATCGGCTGCCCCGGATGCGGTAGCTTCATCGTTAATTCCTAAGAGACTCTCCATGGTTACCACCTAAGTTTTCCAGCCCGTCGGTAGTACGGGGGGCCAACCCTCCTCCTTTCTCATCCGGGCTTGGGACCGGCAATGGCGGAGATTTGTGACAATCGGCTACAATAATATACTCTGTAGTTCAGGCGAACCCGTTTTATTCAGCGCATTCAAAGGATAAAACTGGTACACTTTGTACTACCATCACCGGCTGCTCCTTTTTGCTGGGTCGCCAGCTGACCAGTGAGTTGTCCCTCACAGGGCAATTACCAAGGTGCCTAAGGTCCTGTTCATACTTCCAATCTCTCGCTCTGCCAGAGCGGCCCGCTCGGCAAAGAAGGTGAGTGTGAATGAAAACACAACCTACCGCTCCTCCCGCTCCGCCAGTGAAGTATGAGTGCTCCAGATACATCGCCATGGCAGAGCAAGAGGGGCGGAAAATCGATGGGTTTGTTTTTAGAAATCAAGCGATGGGTGTGGTCTTTGATAAGTTTGATAATATATGTTGGTTTTGTTGTATGTAAAGGCTATCCAGGGGGTGGATTTTACAGATTTTCTAAGTGGACAATGACTGATAACGCTATCGGAAAACCCATATCAGAGGCAACTTCCATTTTCAGGATTGAATCTTGGAAGGCCCCCTCCAACTAGATTTGAGCCAAGATTCATAATCGCACGACAACCTCGTCGGTTTCTTGCGTGCCTTCCGCGTGGAGGCGTGCATTTCGATCCTTGTATTGCAAATTTAAACCTAACTCCAACTTTCCCGAACATCTCCGAACGCGCACTCCCATTTCAATTCTTTATACTGCTCACTCCCACTTGGGTCCCGCACAGTTTCTGCTGCGTACTGCGCGCTTCCACTGAGGCCCCGCTACACTTATATGACATAATTTAGTGTATTAAGTAATGCTACCAACAAATGCCTCTGCGGTGCGAGAGGGAAGTATGAATGCTCCAGAGGCACCACTACAGCGGGGCAGGAGGCGCGGGAGAGGCGGGAGAAGCGGGAGGTAGTGTTTTTATTCATACTCACCACTTTTTCCACGCGGGCCACTCTGGCAGAGTGAGAGGTTAGAAGTATGAATAGACCCTAAAACGGGTTAGCAACATTTGCTTTAAGCTTACCGGCTTTCGCATTTTTTGAAAATCTTGAAATGCAACTCCCACCACATACTCATTATCCCACGACTTCAGGTAAACCGAGTTCAAATTTGATCATTGAGCGGATTGTTGTCCTACTGTAATCATTGTGTCAACAACCAACCTGTTTTCGGAAACTCGATTTACCCAGTTTTGGAAGATTTCTGAAAGGAATGGACCACAATTGAGAATGGGCCTCTCAAAAAAAAACGAATTTCGCTACATTGGAGAAATTCGATCAACTCGTTTGTGTTCCATAATTCAGCCCTCATACAGTTGAATTAGGAATCGGCCGCAAGGATGTTATTAGATCGCTCACCAGTTGAATCCTAAGAATAGGTCACCCAGTCAGTATAAGCCTGGCGATAGGATGTGTACAGCAAAATTCCTAAATCTGGCGGTAGAAAGTCGACAGCTTAACCTTTCGTGATTTTAGTTAAAGGCAGTGGTCGCGATGAAATACGTTATCAAAAGAACTAAAAAATCAGCTTAGAGCGAAAATATCTGAAACATTATGAAGGTAGAGCGGTTAAAAACGGGCTAGAATTGAAGTCTTTAAGGCCCGAAGGTGCCAGATCGTTCACACGTGCACAGCACCGCTCAAAAGGGTCGCAGTCTCACGCCGAACAGTACAAAAATCATCGACATTCAGAGGAAGAAATGAGTGCAGATTTACCCTATTAAAAAGATGAACAATGAAAGCAAGCACTTCTGTCAATGTTTTTGACTAGATGGGTTAATGTTCATTAATTGAAATTGAATTTCAAGCCAGCTGATGCTCTTCATATTAACCCATTGTTATACCTCCAGTCTGCGACCGCGACAGGTTCGCTCATCTGTTACGAATCGTGTCGGGACCCACACTCTCACCATGAAAAAGGCTGTCGCAGGAACACTTTGCAAGGTGCAAGGCCGGTCGCGTCTCAGGGTCGCACTTGGTTGTTATACATTCCAATGTTAAAACCGTGCCGCAATCGGTCGCTGTCGCGGGCATTGATCGCATTGTGGCGCACTGCCACCGATGCCCGCGACAGCGACGGATATTTGGTTTATTGCGAGTTTCCTCCGTTTTCCTCTTTTTCTGTGGTTCCTTCTTTCTTTTCTCTTCTGGAGACTTCATCTTATCCTAAATGTATAAATCTCAAAGCCTGCCTCTTTATTGAGCTGAAACTAAACTGATTTCCTATTGATTCCGGGTTATGGATTTGTCTGCAATTGCGCGGGCTATAGCGCGTATCAGACGTAAGTTGGCGTGATGTATAGGGGTCCGCAGAGTTGAAGTTGCGGCGTTGCTCGCAGCGACGAACAGCACTCGGTGGTGTTATATTGATTACATTCGGCGACGATGGCGACCGACGCGGCGTGATGGGCTACGAGGGGGAACCGCAGAGTGTATTAACACCGCGACGGCCCTACAACTTTGCCAGCGAGCGGCAATCTACGCCGCGACGATAATGTCTCGAAGCATTTTTGTCGCCGCGTCAAGGCTGACGCTCGGCTACCACTCGCCGACCTCTGCAACTCTGCAGACCCCTTGTGGCATAGCACAACTGGTCCTCAGCGTCTGCGACGTCGCCCTGGTCTGCGACCGCGACAGGGCCGAAGGAGAGTATAGCAATGGCCTTAGAGATCATAGACGCCGTTGATGTGGAGTGGAGCTGATGTGCTCTGTGGACACCTCAGAGACCTGCTGTCGACATTTGAGTTTGCCTGAGTACGCCTTTAACACTTTAAGGCACAGTACACTCTCAGACATGAATTTCGTGAATTTCACTCAATTGTGTAGTGGACCCCTCTTGTATAAGAAGTGCCAAGTGAGAGATCTCAATTCCTCCAAATAAGCAAGATATAAGCGACCACCACAGGCTCGACCTCCTTCGCTCACCACCACGGGCCACACCACCTACCACATTCCCGATAGGCCGTCGTTCTTCAGTCCACTGCCGGACTGTCTCCTTATCTTGATTCGCTCTCGAGCAACGATTGCGAATGAAGAGAAATACAGGCCTGAGACAACTCGTCCACCAATTTTTTACCCTCGGAATTTGAGCATCTTCAACACAAACATTCGCTGTTATGAGTTCGATACCAATGGCATAAGTTCCGCCGAGCACCTGCGGGAGCATATCGTATTGGTTGACGGATCATAACAGCGGACACTCTCTGTTGTGAGTTGGATACTAATAGGATATGTTCCGGGAGCATATCCGTTAGTTAGCGGAAAATAAGAGTTTCAACGTGCTATCAGTTTTGCTCAGGTTCCCAGTACTGTTTTATTTAACGAAAACGTGATTTTTCAACACCGAAGCGCTGAAACGCCCAACGCTATGATTGTACCTTCTTATGAAACGCTCATAAATTCTGATTTCGCAAAACATTCATTCTTCTCCGAATAGGTGTTCTACATAAAACATAATTCTACATTCATACTATGCATACTACGTATTCTTCTCCATAATGTGTCAATTCTTGCAGACATACTCGTACCACTTTGATCTTTAGTCATAAAACAAGGTCCCATAGTCACACATACTATGTATTTGGTCGTTATTCACACCACATCAGAACTCTCCGACAACGAACATTGCCGACTCCATGACATTGCTCATTCCCGTCACGGCTCGGTAAATGTTGCGCACGCGGCGAACCCGGTAGCCCCATCTTCGTGTGCCCGGATGTACAGCTTTTGATATGTATGACAATTTATCATGTCAATTTACTTGTGCTCGTCCGCCGCCCACTCTGCCGTTAGTTACCGTCAGCGACGCAGCGCGCACGCGTGAGGAATGTCCTCTTCCCAACTTTAATTATTGCTAGATCTATTTTGCCGCTTTTCACTTATTCCTTCGAATTCCAAATTTGAGCAAAAGAGCTGATCGAGAAAAAGACCTGATCGTGCTTCAACGTCACTTTCGTTGGTTGGACTTGATGGGGGTCTCTTGGCCAAGATTTTTTTTGAATGGCCAAGATTTAACTGAATTCGAAAATAGTGAAAAGCGTTTCAACAGGAGCTATCAATGCTAATAAATTCAATTTGCGTCCGAATGCGAACGCCCTCGCGGTCGGCGTGCGTGTCGTGCGGCCGTTCAGCATCAAAAGCAGTTGTGGGATTTCAAAGGGTGGTGGGGTTCTCAAGGGCGAGGTTCCGGCACTTTTTGACTTTCCCGAATTTCGTGCTAGATAGGTTGATGAACAAGGTGACCCCATCTTAAAGTTTGTAGAGCTATGAGCCACTGCTTATGAAGAAAATGCTCTGTAAGTATAGATGTATGGTATTCACAGCACGAGCAGGATTTCGACTCCAGGATTTCGATGTTTCCACTGTTGGAGGACGTCTTGCAGCAACGCGTCGGGGTCATCGCACTGCCGACATTCATGGCGCTGCTAGAAGCGATCAGCACCGCCTGCACACACTGAAGAGAGCGCGGACAAAGGCTGAAAAGTTGGACGACGGGCACACTTCCGTGAATTGGTATCACAGTGAAATGACTGAAATAAGTTGAAGATGACCGTTTTATTCGCACGTTTCTTGTGACCTGCAACACGACTGAGCGGAGAATCTTTAAATTGAAATTCTGCTCGGAACCTGCCTGTAAGATGTAAGCCCGAAAATGGCGATTTCGGATTGAAAACGTAAGAATTCAAGGCTAAAATATAAATTTGAAATTTCGGTCACAAAGAAGAGGGAGTCGTAGTTCCGCTGACGTCCTACACAGCGGCTCGCTTGATCCTGCGGCCGTAGCTTTTGGCATTTTTGCGCGAATGTCTCACGGTGAGAAACAGCCGACCGCAGCCGTGAATATCTGCTATTTCCGCCTTCTATACTCTTCTCCAGAAGTTGTGGTGAGCTCTTGTTACGCAGTGTTACAAATAATCATTTTTGAGGGTTTGTTAGCTATAGAATTCATCTCCGCAATGCCGTTCCCCGTCCTGGGATCACCCGGGCATCGAAGGCGAAAACCGAGCGGTTGATCCCACAATCTGTCTGAGCATGCTCGCCACCGCGCCTCAGCACGCTTTTGCAATCAGCGTGCATTTTGCGGACTGAACGACATCGCGGAGATAGAGTATGTTAGGTTGACCCCGCCTTAGTGGAGCGGCAGACAGGGAATATTTTTTTGTTGTTTTCTTCTAATTCGAAATTTATTAAGTTTGTTTCTTGCATTTCACAGCAGACACTGGATAAAATAATTCTTGCCTCCTAGACCCTCTTTCGCTGTATATTCGCGAAACCTGCGTGGAAATGCTGGTAAAGTGCAATCACTAGGCATCTGGGAAAGGAAATGTCCGATAAAGTTCCCCTTCAGAACCTAAATTTAGGCGAGGGTCATTTTATAACGGAAGAATGCACTGAGTTTACACAATTTCAGAGTTTTTTTTTTCAGCGAAAGAGGGTCTAAAAGGCAAAAAACACGCCGAACAGACAAGTTCATCAATTTGTTATCACAAAATGCAGAAAACTAACAAAAAAATCTTCAACAAAAAAGAAAACAATAAAAACAATCCTCCCCCTCTTTCTCCGCTCCACCAAAACAGGGTCAACCTCAAAAATGCCGCCCTAAAACTTACAATATTAAACCACTATTTTAAAAACTTTCCGAAAAGGACTCACATTGAGTTCTGTAGAAGAAAATAGTAGAAGAAAGAATATAGCTATAAAAAGAAAACTAAAAATTAAAAATGAAAATTGGAGTACAAAATCAGAAAAAAGAGTTAGCGCAAAAGGCATTAATAATAGAGCGAATCAAAAACATTTGAAACTATTGTTGCCTACGACGCTAAACGCTGACTGGATAAAAAGCGATCCTGTCAGCGTTCAACGATTATCAATATGGAATCACCTTTTTGGTTGGCGGTTGACAACAGACAATCGTATTCGTTCGTGGTTCATAACAACCTCCTGTTTCCACCAATACCAAACCTATAGCAAACCAATACATTGCGAACATGGCCGCGCTTTTAGTTTGCGGTAATCGATTCTGATGTCCTATTGGCTGGCGGTTGATAACTACCCTGCTTTTTGGTATCGAACTCATAACAGCGAATGTCTGAGAAGGAGCCGTAAATCTGTTGATTGGGGTTCTTTACGGAGATACCACTGTGATCAGCGTGTGACCTTTCCAAGATTTGCATAAAAACTGAAAAAAAGGTTCTGGGTGTTCTGTGCTCCAGAAGACCGCCTGCTCCACAGCGAATTCGCACAGCCGACTCTACACGGCTAATCGTTTCCCCGGGGGCTATATGTATGGCCACACATACACCGCTGGGAACCACTACGATTGGAGCAGACTTTCTTAGCCAATGCGGGCGTGTGCGTCAGCGTGCTCATTTCGAAGCTGAACCTCTTTCCTTCGAACGTCTTTCTGAAAACATTCTTCCCCGTCTCCCTTTCTTGTATTTGGGCAGTCTTTTTCCTGCCTTTTATTATCGGCTTCAACCCATTTTCTAGAGTTACATTTTTGAACTTTCCGCCATGATAAAGCAATGAGCAAAAATGAAAGGTCATGATTAAGCAATGGTCATTTATTTCAAGACGATATCGGCAGGTGTTTCTATTTTGCACGTGAGAGGTGCTTTAAGTTGGACTCACACCGGGTTTTTTAGGGTGCGATGTTCGCAAATTCAGCTATTTCTTGGCCGTTCAAACATTTTCAATAGGTAACAGTAGATGGCTAGCATTGTCGCTTCCAAAACCAACCCAGAGTTAGAGAAGTTTGAAAAAATGGACGAGCTTCAGGTCTGTGATGCCCTAGTAAACCTTCCTATATAACTCTCGGCCCAGTCAGACCTACCAGGTTTTGTCTGCTGTAGCCAATCACAAATCTCTCAGAAATCGGAAAAGGGGACTCAGATTCGTGACCAGCAGCCCATAGTTCATACCTTCTTTAGCAAAGTTTGGGACAAAATCTTTCTGATCACAGAAGCTCGAAAATTAGAAGAGTGTAATTTCCTAAGATGCTGGTAAATCAGCTAAAGTAAGAACGTCCGAAATGCTTGACAACTGTGATTGTGAATAGGTCACAATATGAAGCACCTATTCATTCTTGAGAAGTACCCCGCGTCCTAAAACTTCAACAAATTGAATGTTCTATGGCGTCGGTGCGTAGTGTGGACACACGGTCCGTTGAGTGTTGACCTCATTCTAACCGGAACGCGTTCATGAAACCCGCCTCCAGACAGTGTTTCCATAAACTATTTTGGCTTGGGTCAAGTGCTTTCACCTTATGGATAGCACTGGTAAACTTGAGACTCTTTGATTCAAGAGTTTCTCCTTTGGAGTAGTTTCGCCCTGCTGCATTTAGCACCAACAATGGTAGGAGGCAAAAATGCGAGAATCGAAGAGTTTGAACTTAATCAATACGTTTCGATCGGGGATGATTATTGGACTTGTGTAAAAAATTGATTTCAAACTGACCAAGCGAATAGCTGCTTCTCTGGCTTAAAAGCATGGGATTATGACAATTCATTCGCACCACAATACAATCGAGAATGGGTTGTCACTTGCGCCTGTTCGCTGACAAGCTGTTAGATTCAGCCCTTTCCCGGTTAGTTCTGGTGCACTCCCGAAGAGCCAAAAGCCGAACTTCGTTCGTTTTTGTCTAAAAGTCGTTACCGTTATGAACTGTGAACAGAATTATTGAGGGATCCTTCGGCTGGTATCGGCATCATTTTGAAATTTTGGCATGAATGGCTTGAGGCATGAATCACCATTTTGGAATGGTGCAAGTTACAGAATCACTCCAGCTTTCCTCTATTCATAATTCTGTACCCGGAGAAAATAGAGTAGAATCAAGAAAAGAAGCGTTCTTAATGCTGTTTGTGGAAAGCCGATGACGATCTGGTTTTCGATCACCCAACAAAGTCAGGTCAATGATCTCGGTGCGAATCGCTTTGCGTAGAGAAAGACGGCGACGAAAAAAGGACGATTCTTACCAGTATCTATTGGCCCTCTATCCGTGATGAGCAACGAATATTGAGCGCCGCCTCGATAGAGATAGGTTGTTGCAGCACCGCTCGAAGGAGTCCGGAGTTTTCTGCATCGAGAAGGAGGGTGGTTGCGGATGGACTCTTCTAATTTGGAAGAGAAGCAATGGTCACGAGCTTCACACCTGTCCAATCGACAGAAATCATCTAGGCCAGATTTTGTTCGAGCTAACCATGTCCGGGCTGGCTGCAGCCGAACGGCTGAGTATGACGGGCGCCTAAGGAAGGCATAGTATCAGAACGATCCGTGCCGACTGTCACTTTTTCTTTCCAGGAAACCATTTGGGAACAGTTGAGGTCTTTGAAATCGTTTTGAGAATTCTATATGACACTATATGTTATTTAGATATCTGCGGAGAAAACGAGCTTCTCACTGATTGTGGGTCACACTGCGAACAAACTTGTATTGAGCCTTTCCCGGTAGGCGGTTCGGAAGCGTAAAGTCAGCTTTCAGAATTTTCGGCAAAAGTGGATCACAATTCCAGGAATGCGAAGGTGGTTGCGCAGTGAATGTGTGTCGTTGTCGTCAAGGCTTCATTCGGCGAGAGCTCGAAGGACCATGCGTACCCGAGGCTTCTTGCCCTGCAGGTAGTTTTGGGTGATCACTGCTGACTAGATGTCCGTGTTTTTAACATTTTCAATTTTTGCTGAAGTGTGTTTAGAAAAACCTCCTCTTTCCTGTCTTGGCGTAGTGTGCGAAGAGAATACTCATTGCGAGATCGTAGACATTTCATGTGCAGAAGGTCGTTGTCCACAGCAAGCCGTCTGCGTTGCTGACAAATACCTGACAACTGTAGCGGTCAATAATTGATTTGCCAATACATTGAGATTTGTCATTTCTTATTCGAAACGGCTGTGATAATAATTTTTTTGTTTAGTGCTTTAAAGATGTGTACTAAAGATTGTCTGTCATTGATGTCTGGTTATATGATGGATTTGAATATTCACATTTCCGTTTTGTCGGCTGTCTTGACTCATGCGCATACTGTGACGTGAGAAGTCATTCGATTACCAAACCATCAGAGGTGAAAGGTATAGCGCGATAGAACCGGTAACACCGTTTATCGCCGTGTGATAAACAAGGGATGGGCTGGCTTGCCTTGGGAGGGAAGGTTGAGCTTCCAGTCGATTAGATGGCTGTACGACGAGACGAGGCGAGTCAGGTACGTAGAATAAGTCTCTTTCGCTGAGTCTTCCAACCATGGCAAGTGCAAAACACATTGAATAACAAAACACATTCGCT
Source organism: Aplectana chamaeleonis (assembly GCA_029168955.1). Classification (NCBI taxonomy): domain Eukaryota; kingdom Metazoa; phylum Nematoda; class Chromadorea; order Rhabditida; family Cosmocercidae; genus Aplectana; species Aplectana chamaeleonis. The sequence goes on along the minus strand of JAPDOI010001246.1, from coordinate 7,085 downwards.
ATCAACAAATAACAAAAAAAAACACGCTTGCTACTCTACTTCTTTACAATAACCTTATCACACATCAATGCTGACCCTAACCTAACGGCACATTCACTTCCTTAGCCACGGCGTCCCCGTCTTCACCAGCTTGTACGTTGAGAAATTAAAAGGTGGTCTGAATGATCTTCTTCTCATAGTGGCATTTACCCTCGAGTAAGTGCTGACGGCATAACGCTGCTCTTAACGAAACTGGTATCCGTGACGAAATTGACTGAATTGTGGAGACATTTTTGTGTCAGCCTTGACGCGGCGACAAAAATGTTCCCTGACATCGTTGCCGCGTCGGTGACCGCTCGCTGGCAGTTACGCGGGGTTGTCGCAGCGTCAAAACACTTTGGTGCCCCCTCGTCGCCCTTCACGCCGCGTCGGTCGCAGTCGTCGCTGAAAGCCCTTACCAGGCCTGCGGCACTGTTCCGATTCTGTTTGCGTATTGCCGGTGTTTTTTGTGCTGTTCCGTCCCGCTTCCGGTTGAGATTTCTTGTGGCCGGAAACGGAACGACATAGCGCTGTACGGTTAATGGTAGTGGGTCTAGGCAAGAGTGTTTGAAGGCATTATGAGGCACTGGAAATCTTTTTCGAGCATTTGTGTTCAATACAATATCTGTGCCTGGAGTTTCATGCACTATACATTCCATCCGACGGAGTCGGTTTCGGATATCCGGGTCGGATAATCCGATCGGATAATTATCCGAATTTCGATCCGACGTCAAAATGGCGACTTCGGATTGACCCGAAATCCGATCGGACGAAAACTTACGATATCCGAAAAAGTGAAAATCGAAGGATCCGATCAGAAAACTGGATAATCGGATAGAAAAACGGGTAAAAACGGATAATCGATCGGATCGAAATCGGATGATAATAGGATAATTTCGAATGAAAATCCACGGCCCCAAGCCGTCTTGCGATTCGGCTCGTATTCCCAATCTGCGTGTCCTATGATGTTGCTGTCTGGGCCACAGCTGTTGCTGTCCGTGGGGGGGGCAAGGTGTCACTTGGCTCCGATGCCTGTTCGGTGCGGCTCAGCACCAAAAATCGTTCGAGAATGCATGGAAATATTATTGCATAAAGTGGATATAACTACACCATACCTATATTTTTTCCTTGAAAAATAAATGCATGGTTTCGAACATCTAGAGTTCATTGGAGCAAAATCTTCGCTACGAAAAATTTCATAGCAGAAATATCATTCATGAAAATAATTCTAGTAGGACTAGATTGAGAGGAAATGTTAAAAAATCCCACAGGAGATCAGGTACGTAAATGTGCTACAAACTAATAATCTTGAAATTTTTGATTGGCTCGGTCAGCTAGAAAGGCAAATTTAGTACTAGGAAGATTCTCTTCAGAACAACTTAATTTTGAGAAGACAGTTTTAAATTTAAGTAAAAATCAATTTAAAAAGATTGCAATGGAAAATATAAAAAAAATTAAATTAGAAATATATAAATATACAGAAAAATAAATAAAAATTTCGCTAGGGTGGGTCCACTCCAATGGTAGACCACCCATACAACCTGCCTCTTCAGTATCAATACAACACCACCAGAATCGATCCTGTCAACCATATTTCGAAACAGTTTAACTGACCGAGAATTTGATTCGAAACAGTCGACTATCGAATTTATTCGACTGTTCGGGTCTATCGAAGAATCGAGTCTTCGACTAAGTCGATTTTTCAAAATTACGATTAATCGAGTTTTCGACTAACTCGATTTTCAGGAATTTCGCATAATCGAGTAGTCGAAAGAGTCGATGTCGAATGTTTAAGTCGATAACAAGACTCGATGACTCGACTCGACATATGGTTAGTTCCGTGGCCTGTTTCCTCAAGGAAAAACGTGTAAATTCAAACCGCGGCTGGCGTGGCGGTTTAAATCTCAATCTCTGAGAATTAAACCGCCGCGCGAGCCGCGGTTTGGATTTAAACGTTTTTTCTTGAGGAAACAGGCCACGAACCTAACTATAAGTATATTAGGCAGGCATATATCCCGACGGGATGAGATCTGAATCACCATATTTAAAAAACACCCTGTGGAACAAAATATCGCTAGAATTCGAGTGATTTTTTTTATAAACCAGTCAAAAACTGGAAAATAGAAAAAATACATATACATACATAAAAAATTATGAATAGGAAAAAAAGTGGGAATACAAGTCATCATTCACAAGACGTCGCACTGACAGAACTCTTGCACAGAGCTCCATCTGAGATTTTTAGTCTAGGAGCTACTTTCTGAGAACCTGATTGGCAGTCATTAGCCGTCATAGGTACTTATGGCCATATATCGTTGTTGCCGACAGGATGTTGAGATGCCCTACCGACAGACAAGGCGCTAATGAGATTGCTTCAGCTCCCAGTCAGTTGCAGACAGATAAGAAAACACCTGCGTCCTTGAAGTTGCTGATAAGTCATATTTCACATTTTAAGAACAAATGTCAGCAGTTGTCGCTAAGAACTTAGAGCTAAGTGAGGAAATTTCTGATCTTCGTTAGGAAAATGCTAGATTGAAGGTATCTCTTGCTCAGTCTCAAGTCACCTCTCAGGTGCCAATTAGTCAGACACCGATTATTCCTGTTTCTGATAATAATTACGAAGAAGGTGTGAGGCTTAGGTCAGTTGTAGTCTCAGGATTTCCTGAGTTTGACTCTGATTCTTCTGTTGATAGAGCCATCTGCGATCGCAACAATGTGAAGGAAATGTTAGATCACTTGGAGATTGAATGTTTACCTGAAATTGTCTATAGACTAGGAAAACTTGTTGAAGGTAGATCTCGTTCATTGAAAGTCATTCTGCCAAACACCTATTATCAACAGCTCACGATTAAAAAGGCTCCTAGGCTTCGATCTTTTTCTCGTGAAGGCGTGTATATACGCGCCTCACTAACAAGGGAAGGAAGAGCTCGAATCCGAGAGGCATGGATTGCGCGTAGGAACGCTTCCCAAAATCATGACTACTCTTCAGTCAACGCATTCAAAAACTCTGTCTCGGGAAACTGATAAGCCCTCCTCGGGAGCCTGCCTCATTCCTCAAATTTTCTTATTGTAATATTCATTCCTTACAGAAAATAGTCACGCCCTAAAATTTGCTATCAAAGCCTCAACTGTGATGTTGGTATGATTACCGGAACTTGGCTAAACGATTTCATAGATTTAGAGCCTATTCTAGGCGATATATGTTCAACTACCCATTTCGCTCGGTGCGATAGAAGCGATAGAATGGGTGGGGGTGTTCTCATTCTTGCTAAACAATCCATAGCTTTGAATACGATTTGGAAAAAATCTATTTCTGGAGCTTTTGAGCTTCTTTGTTGCGATCTTCATTTGCCACAAGCTGCCATTAGAATTATTGTTGCGCGCAGATCCTCAGATTGCAATCGGAACGGCTCTATTCTGCTGACCAGGGTATTGAGTGATCTGTGTGCTTTCAACGGTCAATGTATCATCAGTGTGGATTTTAATCTCCCTGACATTGATTGGTCTGAAGATACTCGACGCGGTACTTCTAGAGCTTCTCAGGTCTTCATAGATATGTGCAACAGTTGCAAACTTTTCCAAAGAGTTTTTACTCCCATCGGCGGGAACCACATACTGGATTTCGTCCTATGTAGCCTCAAACACCGTGTCAAAAACGTAGATGTCGCTGCACCTATTGGTTCTAGTGACCACTTCTCCCTCTCCTTTGATATTGATACTGTTACTGATTCAATTCAATACCGGCTTCGTCGTTCTTATCACAAAGCAAACTATCCGTATATATGTCAAGTTCTATGTTCCATCTAATGGAGAGCCATTTTAGACGAGCAAAGGAGTTGTGATGACAAATACGAGCTCTTCCTTTCGGTGCTGCATATGTGTATTCATGTGTTTATTCCACTAGAAAGGCTACCCATAAATAGTGAGAATCTACCATCAATCCTTTCTAGATTATTTGTTTTGAAGGAAAGGGCATGGCAAGAGTCACAAAACGATCCATCTCTGGAGAAAGTTGCATATTTGAATACCATCAAATGCAAGTTTGACAAAATGCTCAAAAAATACAATATTTACGCTGAACGGAAATTTCTTGACAATATCAAAAAAGCTTCTCTATATAAACTATTGAACTCAAGGCTAAAACCATCTACCAAGCTTCCCACGCTAATTGATGAAGGAGGAAATTCGGCCATTTCTGATTTTGAGAAAGCTTGCATGCTGGCTTCTTACTATAGGAAATCGTTCTCTGATTTTGTTGATGCTGATTCAGAGTCTAATGTCAATACGCCTATCCGAAATTTTTCAAATGACGGCTCCGTATGGTTTTATTAAGAAGAAATTTATAAATTATTGGATAGTTTGCCGTCAGCTCTTTCCATTGCTCCTGACGATGTTTCAGCATACTTCATTTCAAAAGTCGCGGTTGCTATAGCTGCTCCCTCGAGCGTATATTCAATTTTAGCTTCATGCATGCCGAAGTTCCAAACAGAAGGAAACATGCCTAGGTTACCCCTATACCTAAGAAAGCTCCTCACACTCTCGTGACAAATTATCGACCCATTAGTATTACCTCCGTTTTCGCTAGGGTATTCGAAAAGACATTAATGTCGGCACTCGTGAAATATATCGAGGCTAACAGGATCATTCCAAAGCAGCAGCGTGGCTTCAGAGCGAAAAAAATCTACTGAAACTCTGATGTTATCAACTTTGGATGACTGGACAAAAGCTATAGACCATGATAATTGTGTAGACGTAATTTATTTTGATTTCATGAAGGCTTTCGATAAGGTATCCTTAATTGAACTTGTTGCCAAGCTCAGTACTGTAGGCATACATAATCGAATCGTCGAGTGGATCGAAAACTTTATCGCAAAATAGATCTTTCCAAGTTAAAGTGGAACGATACAGATTCTCCCTGTTTTTCCAGTAACCAGTGGTGTACCGCAGGGTGGAGTGCTATTCTCCTTTATTCTTTTTTATTATTTACACTTCTGAAATTCAGGACCTGGTTAACAACTTTGGTGAATCATGTCAAATGCTTGCTGATGATATAAAGATCTATCGGAACATCTCCAAACATGAGGACAACTTGGCTATCCAGTCAGCTATAACTGCTATTGCCGTTGGAGTGGTCTGGGTCAAATGGAAACTTCCTCTATCGGGCACCAAAAGCTACATGTTTACGCCTTGGTAAAATTCGATTGTGTACCCAGTTGCAATTATCTCCTTGGTCAGGTGCAAATAGAAGCCGTCAACTCTTTTGCGCGATCTGGGTTTCACGCCATTGATGGAAAGCTTGACTTCACAGAACATTAAAAATCCCATTGCTTAAAAGATCTGAAACGGTGGTTCACAACATTTTTAGGTCTCTCTCCACTCAAATCAGAAACGCATCTGTGCTGGACCAAGCCGATAAATCATATGTTCGTCCCATACTTGAATACGGTACAACGGTTTTTAGCCCTCATTTCCGATACAGTATAAAACAATTGAGTCAGTGCAGAACAGTTTCACAAGAAAACTTTGGATTCGACGGCGGCCGGTTATGACTACACCACAATCCCTTCAGCTTCTGATCGCAATACTATTTGTAAAGTTGTCTTCTCGCCCTGCGCAGAAGGCGCTACGATCTCATACAATGATTTATAAAAATGTTTACGGGGAAAGTTTGTCTTTCTCTAGCGATTTTTACACGATCCTGGCTTCTGGAATTGGCCAAAAAGGTTGCCTCAATCAAAATACTTTATCCAAGAGCGAAACCCACTGCACGGGCCTCCTTCTTTACACAGAGAGCTGGCTTCGGCTTTTCAAGATTTTCCAAAGCCCATGCCTTCCCAAAATCATTGTTCATGTATAAAAGGCTCATCGACAGGTACCTGAGCGAAGATCTTCGCAGTGTACCACATTCCTGATTTCTACTGATTTTCTTGTTGCTTCTTCGGTTTTCCTTATCAATGTTGTGTTTTTTTTTGATACCGCGTGTGATGCATATCCACGTAAGTAATAATGGCAGGGATTCTCCGGGAGTTTGGTAACTGTCCTATGCCTTTTTATAGCCTGACATATAATCATAAGATCTCTTTAGATGTCTGAATATTGCTTGCTTTAGATTTCAGGCAACTTCCCGCATTAAAATTTCTTGTTGTGTCTATAATAAAGACTTCAGGAGCTACTTACAGTGCCGAGAAGATTTTTTGCACGAACGGCGCTTTGCGGTGTTTTTTTTTGAGTGCACAACGCGCTGTGCGACGAGACGCTCTTCAAGGTGGTCCGTTTTTTTTTTCGCAGAATTTCAAATTCTTGTCAACGAACACTATACAATAGCGTCATAAATAAAAGATTTGATTCCTGAAATATGACGGAAACATCATATTTCCACCTCAAAATTCCTCATCGTGAATTGGTCAGATATGGTGTGAAAATATGGTGCTAATCGTTGTGCGGCCTCGTTGTTAGCGTAGGTTTAGCAGGTGCGTCTACATAAACGGGGGCCTGTCTGAGCGGCAGATGTTCTGTCTCCGGTCTATTCGTGTGTGGGTGTGATCTGTTTGGTCTTCACGTCATCGCCTTCATTGTATTCATCCTAATTCTATTCAAGGTGCATTTCAGTGCGAACACTTCATCTTCATCGTACTCATCTGTCGAGGACGGATGCTGTGCAACTGAGATGTCTCTCACTCAACTGCTGGCCCTCGCGATCCAAAAAACCACGGGCGCTGTTCGCTGCAAGGAACGAGACTATGAACGTGAACCGCTCCAAATCAGCTTCATCCAGTCTTGTATAGGCATTTGGGTGAGCGTACCCATTTTTGAAAACTCCAGTTTTTGCTGGACTGGGGTCCCTATTTAGTTTCTCATTAAAATTGCAACCATTGTGGTTTCTTTCCAATGTGTTCTAGAAACAGCCACACCACGGCCGTTGTGGAATACTGTGGTTGATAGCGAATGACGTTAGGACCAATGAATGTCCTGCAAGTATTTGTGTAATATGGTGGAATCTTTGGAACAACAAAAAAGTTATACCTGGTTGCGAATGTGTTCATTTTTGTAATTAGGCATCCAAAAAT